>JAQFVV010012487.1:965917-1565917 GCA_028023455.1 Epiperipatus broadwayi | reverse complement strand
ATGCCGTAACTTTGAAGAATTGGTTGACATGTGCTAGCAGCTCCATGGCCCACCTACTTTGTATGGGTGGCGGCATGTCAGGAGGTTCAATTTCATCCTGTAATAAGTCCACTGGCAATCTTGCATTCATTGTCTTAAGCACTGATAGGGATTTCTGAATGAAAAAGGTGTTGAGATCATGCAACCTGAGCCCATTCAGGTCTTTCGGTCTCTGCATCTTGGCTAAACTGATGGTTAATGTTTTCCTCTTCCACAAGATGCCAGTGCAGACTGTTTATTGCATCCTGAAAGGACTTGGTTGGTTTAAGAAGTGGCATGAAGTAATTAATTCGTGGAAACACCAACATGTTAATCAGTGCTGCCTTACCCGGAGTGATAAGTAGATCCCTGAGAGAGTACTTGCAACCTTTTGGTTTTTTCTAGAATGCTGTTTTTCAGTGCTCTTCTCATAGCCGATCTGGACAGCATCATGAAACTTTCTTTTAGAGTTGTCAGTTTCTTAAAAAAAATTAAGATTTCATTAACAAAACTCATATCTCTGAAGCTACTTAAATTTAAGTTATTTAAATAAAATTGTTATAAATGAATAGAATCAAGTTGTGGGTGTGCTTTGCTGGTGCACGTGTATACATATATGTATAGTTTAATAGAATGACTAAGCAGATTGCAATTTGTTTGTTTTAAATATGCATCTGAGATTAACATATATGTGTGTATGTGCATCTTATATAGCAATCCTGTAGATATTTTTGAATTTATTTAACTCCCAAAAACATATTATTTCCTGCTCCAGTTATTCACAGATGACATTGACTTTGTTCCAAGTTTAGAGACATTTCTCTCTGGGAATTTAATTTTAATGATACTTTGGATTATTAAGAGGTTTATATACCACCAAATATAGTTAATATAATACATAATATAATATATTAATATGGTTAATGTATTTTTATCAAAATTAATTCAAAATCGTAATAATTTACTGTTTGTTTTATGTATATTTAAATAAATAATTTTTTTTTAGTAAATGACTTCATTCTTAAATTTTTTTATAAAAAAAAGACATTTATTAGCAGTTTTTGCTTTATTTTTTTTTATTTAATGAGCCCAAAAAGCCCCTGAACAAAAATTTAGACTTTCAATTGAGTTTGCACGGAAACGGCAAGGAGTAGTACACTTACAATTCTCAGATCACTCAATCCGCCATCTTGTTACGGTTAAAATGAGCTATAACTTGTATTTTTACGATAAAATTTGGATTTTTTATGAAAGTTTTTGTAAAATACGATTTTTAATTTTTTTACTTTTCTTTTGTTTTTTAGATTTAATTACCGTAAATATGATTCACAGTCCATTGAACTTGTTTTACAATGTAATAATTACGTTCAATTACATAAGGGCTTTTATAAGCCCTCTTAGTAGAAACAATTTTTTTTTGTAAAAATACAGTTAAAAGCTTAAAAATAAAAAAAAAAAGATTATATCAAAAACGTATAAGGATTACTTACTATTGGATTTATTTGTAATAACAATGAGTTTTGATGCCTTCATAATTGGATTGAAATTTGAAAATGATGCAAACATTTAGACAAGATTCTGTGAGTACTCATTTTATTATTATTTTTTTATTATTAATTATTTTCTATAATTAAATATCATTAAAAATAATATATATATATATATGATATAATACAGGTGAAATAATATAAAAATGTTTGTTTTAATATTTTTCTGACCTAGTTCTAGAACTCTCTTTTTATAAAAACGATCAACTTTTAGATAAAAAGCACATTTGAAAATCGAGAATCTTTTACCTCAATTTGTTTTATGATCTACTTTTTATTACTTTTTTTTATATATAAATATAGATATATATAATATAATATAATACAGGTGAAATAATATAAAAACGTTTTTGAATTACTTTTCTCACCTAGTTTATAACTCTTTATTATATATATACACACATACAAAACAATATATATATAATAGAATTACATATATATATATATATGCAAAAAAGAATATATATATGATAGAATTTGATATATACATATAGAAAACAATATATATATATATGATAGAATTTTAGACAATACATTTGAATAATATAAAAACATGCACATCCACACTCATCATATATTGAGACATCCACTCGCATATTTCATCTCCCACACACATATATAATCAGTGCTCATAATAAATTTGTTTATTTTGATATTTATTGATTTTTCTTGTTCATTTTATCTTGGAGAAATTTTTGCTTGATATTTATTTTTTGAGTACATTTTATTTAGTTGAAAAGAATACACATTTTAGATCACACACCATTCCATTTTTCACTAATATAATGTAATAAAAGTAATATATAATAATATTTTACTATACTATACATTACTATATAATTTATTAAAATTCTCAACATCTTGTTGTAAATTATTTGTTATTTTTTCCCCCACTAAAAACCAAACATATTTCTAACAGATACCGGCATGCAAGGACAATCAAACATTTCTAGCATATACTCTGTTATAAAAGTAGAACATGTAGGGTGGCTAGTGAAATGGAACTTACCAATCGCACTGTTTTTGTAATTTTTGCATAGAAAAATTATCTCAGGTAAGACATATTATATATCTTTTTTTTTTCAGCATTTTGAGATGCACGTGATGAAGCTGTCTATGAAATTGTAATTTTAAGTTATACCTTTCAAATTTGAGAATTTGTGAACCAATGTAAAAATAAATATGTTTAAAAATGTAAAAAATCTTTTTTAATTTTTTTTTTTTTTTGGTAATGACTATTTTATCAGCTTTATTACATTCTTTCATATTTGCACTTTCTAAAAATATATATATATTTATATTTATTGTAATAAATTAGAAATTTCATTTAAAATTATATGTCCTGTAATTTTTTTTTGACATTCAAAATGGCCGTTCAGGCCCCTAGGGGTTAAAAAACGACATTAACAGTTTTTGCTTTAATTTCTTTATAAAAATAAATCAATGTTTATTAGCAGTTTTTGCTTTAATTTCTTTATAAAAATAAATAAATTGACGTTTATTAGCAGTTTTTGCTTCAATTTCTTTATTTAAAAAAATCAATGTTTATTTAGCAGTTTTTGCTTTAATTTCTTTATATATAAAAATAAATTGATATTTATTAGCAGTTTTTGCTTTAATTTCTTTATTAAAAAAACATTAGCAGTTTTTGCTTTAATTTCTTTATAAAAATAAATAAATCAACGTTTATTAGCAGTTTTTGCTTTTATTTCTTTGTATGTAAAAATAAATAGATGTTGTAATGCTCAGAAAACGTGTGACTCGTAAACATAGTGCAGAATTCGACCACCATACAGAACAGCAGCACCATCAAGTAGCGAAGCCACCCGTGGTACTGAGTTCGAACATAGTTTATCGGTTCCACAATACAATCCACGAAACAACGCATCTGATGCGACATTAGTAAATATTTCCTTAGGCATGGTGGTCAGGGATATGCAAGAGACTCATGATTTTCTCGAGTTAGTCAATAACCAAACTAATATTAATTAAACATTCATATTTACATAATCGAGGAAATATTATATAGAATGGGTATCGAATAAATGAAACGTAATTGCAGACGTATAGTTTAAAATTATTTATTAATACATTAATATTCTATGGACTAACAGCTTCAGTAGCGGGATTTGCAACATGATTATATTTTAAAGAATACATTTATTTATTTAGACATTATGTTATATTGATGATTTCAGTAGCGGTATTTCCGATACTGTAATGTTTACAAAGAAAATTCACTTATTTGAAGGCTTAATCTAGCTACCTAAAATTCTCGAGTAAGTATTTCTAATGCATGCCTTGGGGAATTTATACCTTTGCAATGCAAGAGTCTAAAGTAAGATTTAAGAGTGGCGGCAGACATATATTTATTTAATTAAACTATTTATTTTATGACTAAGGGCAACATTTATTTGAGAGTGAATTAGAAGATAATGCAGAGGCGGAGTGATATGTTTAGAATAATAAAACTAAGTAAAGGAACACGTGGTACGCTTTAGAAAGGCGATATGGAATGGCAGTATATTGAAACTGCAATGCCGCGAATGAGTTTATAAAACTGTCGGGCTGGTCTCTGCCGCGACCCGATGAAGTAAGGTGTCACATAAGCATAAACAGGGACAAGCGGTCCGTGTCGTTTTGCCGGCTGGCTGCATGACGTTGTCAAGTCCTACAGGAGCATTTATTATGTCCACTTGTGTAGGACGACGGGGTTAATTTCAATCCTGAAGAATCCGGAAATTTCACGGCGGAATGGGTCACCGCATCTCTAAAACGTAACATGTGTACTGTATAAACGATTATGATAGGATTTAAATGGATTTCTAATTCGGCCCGACATTATCAACATTTATTAAAGAACGTTGGCGACTCTCAAAGAAATGTAATTTTCTGTGGAAATGATGATTTAATAAATACCAAACATATATAAATTGTGAATTATCATAACTAATACGTCAGCTATTTGCGAAGTTGTAGACCCCTGCATTACAATAAATGAAGCATTGAATGCGTGTCGATTTATATGAAAGTTAAGTTATTAAAGAAAGTAAATATTAATGAAAATTTGACACGCATTCATTGTTTTAAGCGATCATAGATTTAAACTTTGAAAATTGAAATAATTATGAGCATGCAATAATTAAATAATAACTATAGATAGAAATGTAGATTATAGAAATACGCACCCAAGATAGAATGAGGTAAGCTAGATTAGTAGAGAAATTTACACATTACATTAATTATTCAATTTTAGCTATACATATGGTAGTTTTTACATTTTATAATTTAGATAAGTATTATGAAAAAGAGCTATAGCATATTATTAGAGTACTCTAGAGTTTGAACACAGACAGGTACCTGTTTTATAAGAAGTTTTCTGATTCCATTATTTTAGCAGCAAAAAGTTCACGAGTGGCAAGTCTTTCTTGTATTTAGATATTCATTTAATTTCATGGCAGCAGCAGCTTTCTCATTCATTTCAGGCAGCAGATCTTCCTGGTGAATTTATGACGGGCAATGAAAGTTCAGCATCCGAGAGGCCATCTCCCGATGGAGAATAATCTAGGTGCTTTACTCGGTCATACCTTGGCAGGAACAAATTATTTTTATTATTTTTGGAGACTCTCAGTGATCGAGAGCAAAGCTAAAGTTTTAGTCAATGTCTCCAGCAAGTCTAAGATGGCCTCTTTTTTATCTTGATCTTTCACATTTTTGTTAAGATATTTTTAGGTTCTACTTAATCTGCCCTGAGGATAATCAATGCATTTAGTTGGTTTTTTTTAATTAAAGAAAGCTGCCGTTCTATTGTTTACATTTTACATTTACTAATTAATTTTGGGGAATTTTCTTTAATTAATCTATTATCTATCACTGACCGATGCTTTTAAATTTCAAAAACAAAAAGGGAACATAAGATTATTTTAATTTTTAATTAAATATTACATCAGATATTTTTAAAATTATTATTAAATGAAATTTAAACAAAGCAATAAATACGAACTTTATAATCCAAAATAAATGATTAAAATTATACAAAATTATATAACTAAAAGAAATCTAAATTATATTATTTTATCCCTATTTATTGCGTTTAATTTGAGATCGAAATGTGTGCGTGTTTATGCTGAATTCTACATATATTTATACATTTTTAATATTGTTACACACACAATTCGATATCAAAAAGTTTAAATTTGGGCGGAATAGACCGGTCAGTGAGAGACGACAGAAAAAGGTGAAACTTAAGATTCGAATACGAATCTTACTGTTTCAATGTTTATTAGCAGTTTTTGCTTTAATTTCTTTGTATGTAAAAATAAATTGACATTTATTAGCAGTTTTTGCTTTAATTTCTTTATTAAAAAAAATTGGCATTTATTATCACTTTTATGAAAATCCCAGCATCCTTTGCAATCAAGTGGTTTCATTTTTGGAGTGAAAATTTTTCCTGCAGATCTCCATTTTGTTGGTAATGTACTTAATGTATTTTTATACAAATTACTAGTTTTTGCTTTACTTTCTTTATAAAAAAAAAGGCCATTTAAAAGTCTAAATCATTTATTGTTATGCATAATATTCTTTATAAAAAAAAAATGTTTACAAGTCAAAATCATTTACTGTTCATTTGGTGTATTTTTTTGTAGTTTTTGCTTTAATTTCTTTATAAAAAAATAAAGATGTGTAAAAGTCAAAATCATTTATTGTTCATTTGGTGTATGTGTATTAATTAATATGTCGTTTTTTGTAGTTTTTGCTCTAATTTCTTTATTAAAAAAATTGGCGTTTATTTAGCAGTTTTTGCTTTAATTTCTATACAAAAAAAATGTTTATTAGCAGTTTTTCCTTTAATTTCTTTATAAAAAAATAAAGACGTGTAAAAGTCAAAATCATTTATTGTTTGTTTGGTGTATTAAATAATATGTCATTTTTTATAGTTTTTGCTCTAATTTCTTTATTTAAAAAATTGGCATTTATTTAGCAGTTTTTACTTTAATTTCTTTATATATAAAAATAAATTGATGTTTATTAGCAGTTTTTGCTTTAATTTCTTTACAAAAAAAAATCAACGGTTATTAGCAGTTTTTGTTTTAATTTCTTTATAAAAAAATTGACATTTATTACCAGTTTTATGAAAATTCCAGCATCCTTTGCAATCAAGTGGTTTTATTTTTGGAGTGAAAATTTTTACTGCAGATCTCAATTTTGTTGGTAATGTACTTAATGTATTTGTATACAAATTACTAGGAGTTTTTACTTTACTTTCTTTATTAAAAAAAGCCATTTAAAAGTCTAAATCGTTTACTGTTCATTTGATGTACGTGAAATATTCTTTAAAAAAAAAAAAGACGTTTATCATTTACAGTTCGTTTGGTGCATCTTTTTTTTGTAGTTTTTGCTTTAATTTCTTTATAAAAAAAAATAAAGACATTTAAAAGTCAAAATCATTTATTTTTTGTTTGGTGTATGTGTATTAATTAATATGTCATTTTTTGTAGTTTTTGCTCTAATTTCTTTATAAAAAAAATGACATTTATTTAGCAGTTTTTGCTTTAATTTCTTTATATATAAAAATAAATCAACATTCATTAGCAGTTTTTGCTTTAATTTCTTTATATATATAGAAATAAATTGACATTTATTAGCAGTTTTTGCTTTAATTTCTTTATATATATATATAGAAATAAATTGACGTTTATTAGCAGTTTTTACTTTAATTTCTTTATAAAAAAAAACAACATTAATTACAAGTTTTATGAAAATTCCAGCATCCTTTGCAATCAAATGTTTTTATTTTTGGAGTGAAAATCTTTACTGCAGATCTCCATTTTGTTGTCAATGCACTTAATGTATTTTTATACAAATTATTAGGAGTTTTTGCTTTATTTTCTTCATAACAAAAAGCCATTCAAAAGTCTAAATCATTTACTGTTCATTTAATGTATGTTCTTTATAAAAAAAAAAATGTTTACAAGTCAAAATCATTTACTGTTCGTTTGGTGTGTCTTTTTAATAGTTTTTGCTTTAATTTCTTTTTATAAAAAAATAGACATTTAAAAGTCAAAATCATTTAT
Source organism: Epiperipatus broadwayi (assembly GCA_028023455.1). Lineage (NCBI taxonomy): Eukaryota > Metazoa > Onychophora > Udeonychophora > Euonychophora > Peripatidae > Epiperipatus > Epiperipatus broadwayi. The sequence goes on along the minus strand of JAQFVV010012487.1, from coordinate 1,558,278 downwards.
TGTTTGTTTGGAGTATTTGTATTAATTAATATATCATTTTTTGTAGTTTTTGCTCTAATTTCTTTATTTAAAAAAATCAACATTTATTTAGCAGTTTTTTTGCTTTAATTTCTTTATAAATAAAAAATAAATCGACATTTATTAGGAGTTTTTGCTTTAATTTCTTTATATATAAAAATAAACCTATGTTTATTACCAGTTTTACGAAAGAAAAAGCGGTGTTTATTAGCAATTTTTGCAATCAAGTGGGTTCATTTTTGGTATATATTTAAACTATATTGAATTTTATAATGTATTTTTAAATCATGATTGGTGTACTTTCAAATGATTTATTGTTTGTTTGATGTATATTCACTTATTTTTAGTCCTGCAACACAGAGCATGTGTTAGACCTACTATGGCTGTTGACATTCATATCATACATTTTGTTTTTTTGGTGCAAGAAAGATCCATGTACATGTTTTGTTTTTTTGCTCAAAAAAGATCTGTGTACATGTTATTTTGGTCACATACGACTGTGAACGGGCACCTAAAGGTCTAATACATGCTCCATGTTGCAGGTTTAGTACTCAAATACCGTTTCAGGTAATACTGGAATTATAATTGATATCTCAAAAAAAGCAGGCGAAGAAATAGAAAAATTTTTTGCAAAATTATATACCAAATGTCTAAATGATAAAAATGTACCAGATGAATGAAAAAATGCAGTATTAATATTTATAAAAAGTAATAAAGAAAACATTGAAAATTACAGATCTATCAGTCTTTTGTTAGTTCTATACAAAATTTTTACCAAATTAATTACAACTCATCTACAGCCAATTTTAGGTTTTCACCAACCAAAAGAACAAGCTGCATTTAAAATTTTAGTATAATGAATCATATTCAAGTATTGAATGAAATTATGGAAAGAATCAATGAATATGAGTTGCCATTTAGATTTTAGATTTGCAGATTTTGAAAAGGCATTTGATTCTATGAGTATTTCTTCAATGATTAAAGCATTGGATCATCAAGGTATAAGTCCAGGATATTGTCATATTCTGAAAAATATTTATAAAAATGCAACAGCAACAATTAATGAAATAATGATACTAGAAATATTAAGAATGAGAAAGGTGTATGACAGGGTGTATTAATAATTTTTATTAGTCATTTATTAGACTAGAGATTCTGCAATTTAATTTTCACTACACCACTCTCACTCTAGGTATGGACTGGTTTCTATCAACTTTTAACATCTGGTTAAAGGATGTAATCATTAATATTTGATCAGACATGCGAGATCTAGCATGAAATGTGCATCTTGGGGATCATAAATCATTTTCACATGTCTGGTCATATGTTTATAATTACATCCCTCCACCAGATGGAAAAGTGGTTAGAAATCAGTCCCTACCTAGAGTGAAAGTCGTGTAGTGAAAATTAGACTGCAGAAACATTATTGATTAGTGCATGACAGGGTGATTCCATATCACCAAAACTTTTTACAGCAGATTTGCAAGAAGTATTTTGTGGATTAAAATGATAAGCTAAGGGAGTAAAAGTAAATGAAAATTATTTAAGTAATTTTGCAAGAGTTATCAGATTAAATTAAGAAAATGGACTAAATGTAAATGTTAACAAGACTAAAGAAATGTTGAATGGATTATCTGAAAAGAATAAGATAAAAATTGACAATAATGATTTAGAAGTGGTTAACAATTATAAATATATTTGTCAGATTATTACTACAGATACAAACATAATGAATGAAATTAATCATAGAAATAAACTTGGTTGGGGTGCTTTTGGTAGAAATAACAATATTAAATATACTAATATGTTTGAAAAGAAAAGTTTTAAATTAATGTTTTATATGACTTCTTACTTATAGATCTGAGACTTGGACACTTAATAGAAGAGCAATATAGATTTCAGACTATTCATCAAAATATGGAGAGCTGTATGTTAGGAGCAATAAGAATAAGAATTAAGAGATTGAAGTGGAATAGGCTGGATGTATTATTAGAAAAAATGATAACAAATGGACAGTTGAAATCTTAAATTGAATTCCAAGAGACTTTAAAACATCTAGAAAGAGATCACAAGTGAGATGGATGTGTTAAATAAAGAAGTGTAGTGTGGTGATCTGGAGAAGAGAGGATAGAGATCGATGAAGATAGATTGAACTTTGAAAATCTTCAAAATTGCAGATGATCAATAATGGTGGTGATGGTGATGAATGAAGACTAACTGGATATGCTACCTAACATTTTTTTGGGTGACTTGTTACCCCCCCTCTTTCAAAAAAATCCAAAATTCACACAAAGAAATTGGAGCAGTGGATATGGTAAGTGAATATGTTAACTATGCCACAAAGTCCTTATACATATTTCATGTCAGAATATTTGACAAAATCACAGAAAAATTTTAACTAAAAAAAGAATAGTATAAGAATAAAAACAAAAATTATGATGAATCCATTGTACCAAAGTTTTTTTTTTTTTCAAAATTAGAAGAAAAAAACTCTAATTATCTACCCACTGTTTTCAACCTTTTCACACCTGCAGACCAGCAAAAATAAGGATAAGGTTTCACGGACCGGATAAAATAAGGATAAGGTTTCATGGACCGGATAAAATAAGGATAAGGTATCGCGGACTGGATAAAATAAGGATAAAGTTTCACGGACCAGCAAAAATAAGGATAAGGTTTCACAGACCGGCAGAAGTCTACAGATAAATTTTGTTAAAGATGTAAATTGCTTAGCCTTAGATGAGCGTAATTGTTATAACTGATCACAACAACAATGTTAAATATACAAGATGAAATTATATATATATATGAAGTTTGTATAATAAAAAACTTTTTTTTAAATTTTTTTTTAGAAAAGTAATAAAAAATTTAATTCTATTCCCCCCCCCCATAAACATCTGCGATAACTAGAAAAACAAATTAATTTATGTATGATTGATTAGATTTTGCTTTCGTTCTGTTTCTTTTTTTTTAGTTGGATAAAAATGAGATGAAAAAATAAATAAAAATTGTTTATATTAATTAAAAGTTTAAACTCTTATTATTTTGTTATTACAAACTTTCCTACCAGTCTATCGCAGACCGGTAAATAACTTCTGCAGTCTGGCACCGGTCCACGGACCAAAGGTTGAAGACCACTGCACTAGAACAATGAATAACTCAAAAAATATTTTTATATTATTCTAATAACTTCTTAAATATAAATATAATTATTATACTGGCAGGATTCTGAACTATATCATGGCTCTAATTTTTCAATTTGTGAATTGAAACTATTTCACATAATAGACCTATATTTTTTTGCTTCTTGTTTTCATATAATCAAGGATATCTACTATTAAAATGTTGAAATAAAAATTACTCACTTATAGATTCTACATAAAATAAAATAAAAACTCTGCAATTTTGAAAATTGTGTTGAAATTTTAAGAGGTGATTTTTCAACATATAAGTGAGAAATCAACATACTCAAATCATGCAGTAAACATTAAAAAAACATAATAATTAATCAGTTTATATTTAAGATAAATAAAATTCTAATATTCCTTTAGAAAAAAACAATCAGTTCTCTGCAAAACCTTGTATGGCAGAAATCAGTAATGATTATAAAGACCAAACAATTTAAATTACAAGTTATGCCAATAGCTATAATAAAATTTTGATTAAAGTACCTTAAAAAAAAAATTATAAAATTTATAAACAATCCAAAAATTTAAACACTTTTGAAAATGTTGTTAACTATAGTAAATTGGTTTTATAAGTTATATTTCAATATAAGACTAATCATATCTATTAAATAACTAATATAAAGGTAGACTCAGTTAAATATAAAAATATGTATATATAAAAATTCTACTAGGGATTTCCTTATTTTTATATTGAAGGCTTGTAAGAAATTATTAAACTTCTTAAATTTTAGATACTACTATCATCGCATAAATCTAAATATGTCTTAGAGAAATTAGTCTTAACAGCCCTTTTATAACTTTATAGTACATGATTCATACAATAAATTTAAGTGAGCAATAAAAATTGCTTATATGCTTAACCTATCATCTTAATTGTACTGGATAGCATTTAATTCGATGTTACTCAAGTAACCAACAAAAACAATCATTTAAAAACTTAATAAATTGCATTACTTAATGTATCCTTTTATATTGAAGTACTTTCATCCAATGGAAACTTTCAATGATATGTAATTTTGTATCAAAAATTCACATTATTATTTTATAATAAAAAATATAATTTTTTTACATGTAAATTTTTTTCTTATTAATCTTCACAATATTTATGACTTGAACAATGGTAATAAATTAATTTTATAATTTACATAAAATATTTGACAATCATGTTATAAATATGAAATATTAAATTTAATAAATATTGATATATAACTTATAAATGAATTTTAATGAGTAATTATATCAACATTTTACTCATGTCAAATTCTTTATTGCTCTCATTAACTTTGATCTTCCCTTTTAAACAAATTTATTTGACATATGTTAGTGGATCTTCTGAAGTGACTGGTTTAATTAAAACACATTGTGGGAGCAGGTTTAGATTCTCCAATATTTTAGTTAAAGATTGCTCTGAAGTAAAGTGATTGCAGATTTAATGTTAATGATTGTTTTAAATAACACTATTGTTTGAAGTGATTGAGAAATATAGTGTATATAAATTGTCTTTACAATTAAAAATCTTAATTAATTTATTAAATATATCTAATGTTATAATTGGAAATCAATAGTCCTTAATTTATCAAAAAGTCCATTTTTGATACACAAATAGACAATAACTTGTAAATGACATATGAAAATAATGCCACTTTTTATTTAGGAAAAAAAAAAATTTTTAATATACATAGGGTTACCTCAAAATAATCAGAATTTTATAATAAAAAATTGTTTATTTATTTTTAAGTATTATAAATTTAATCTCTTTCAAACTACTGTCAATTTGATGCAATACACATGTTAAAACATGTTTTTCATTTTTCAAAGTAATCTGGAAATACATGCAAAATGATGCCTTTCAATGTCTCTGTCACACACACACACACACCCCCATTTCTAAATCTTAAAATATAAAAAAAGACATTTTTTTTTCTATTCATTCCGAGATTAAAAAAAAATAGTTTGAGGAATACAGTGGATAAATAATCTGGATCATGCTGAATTTAATTAAAAAATATTTAGCACCCAAGCTTTGAGAGATGACCCTTTGTGGGGATGGAGCTTGCTCTCTTTTCTTTGTCACAAACCAGGATGCCTTAAGTTAAATCTTTCAGAACTTGCAGATAAAATACCTGATTGTTACAAACTAAATATGAAAAATACCATGTGCATATATATAAAAATAAGCATTGTTTTGACTTTGGACTTCACTTGAGATGCTTTTCAGGGATACAATTTCAATTAAACCACTCATAAACTTGTATTTTTATGAGATCAGCTTTCTTGCAATCTGTTTCAAGCATTACAAGTTTTCCCCTTGTTTTCTGTAAACAAAAACAGAATTTCACATTGTCAAACTTTTCAGCTCTTATAAAAATATTGACAAAAATGCACTTTACAAAATAATGTATTACGTGGCCCCACAATTTTACACAATGGTGTCATTTGGCAGATTAACGCAAAAAGATCCCTGCAAGAAGTATGTAGCAGCTGAAATATATACTACAATAGCCATGTAAACCAGAGAAATAATTCCAGTTATTTTTGAATCCCCTCTCATATACTAATGCAAGATTATCAAAAAAAGAGACATATATCAGCTTTTCTGAATGTGTGCATTAAAATATAAAAACACATACACATGGAAATACGTGTAGCTATATGCAAGATAAATATAAACACAGTTTAATTCTTTCATTGCAAATATATTTGTTATATATATAAAAGTAACTTTACAGATAGCTAAATAAAAAAAAATCATTTAAATAATTTTAAAGATCTCTGTAAGTGAAATATTAAGGAAATGAAATATTTATTGCTGCAAGTGAATATTATTTTTTTATTGATCAATAGATAAAACTTGTGATTAATTTATTGATGTAGTAGTATATGCCCTCAAGTAATGTAAACTTGTTGGAATATCTTTAATTATCACTTAAACAATACACACAATTACTTATTTCCTAACAATTATGTATAAGTACTAATATAAATGTTTGGGAATATGCATATTTGTATGTTTATATATATGATCCAGTGCTTAATGATTTCTACTAATACAAATGCAATACCCTTAATCCAGTGAATGATATTCTGGCAATATTTTAATTCACAAAACGTTTTAAAACTTGGACGATTGCTACAATGTATTGTTTTAATAGAAGTTATAATTAATGTAAGAGCATTTCATGGTTTAATGCATTGGTAGAGTGTCAGATTTTGGAGTGTAATATCCTTAGATTGATTCAACTGCTTGTGAACTTTGAGCAATAAAACCATTCATTTATTTACTTATTAATATAATTTATTTATTCCATTTAATATTAAATGTACACACATTAAAAATAATTAATATAGAACAGTTAATCAATACTGGACATGAATGCCAAATTTCTATTTCAATTTTCTTAATTTGTCTAAATAATTTATTTAATTCATGATTTTCATTCTCCCCCTGTCAAAAAATAATAAATGAAAATTTTAATCTCTACATTTGTTTAAAATTTTTAGTGAGTTAAATATGGATTAGACAGTATTTCACTTTATTTTTACTTTTCCACAGCCATTTATCAGAATTGTGAATAATAAGATGGTAACTACCTCCAAATTCTTGGATTTAGCTTTTGGTCTTATCCAATAGCTTCATTGAATTGCCTCTACACAACCAAAAGTTACATTTGCTTTTTTATACTATTAAACATAATGTGCCAAAATTCAAAATATTACATTAAATAAAATCAATAGTCAAAAACTAGTCAAGAAATTAGAGAACACTACCACCCAACATATTGGATTATTCCAAAGGACAAATCTGGACTAAATAGAATGCATAAGTTAAAAACAATCTGAGTCATATAAAACAAAACTATTAAATATTTTTCTATTTTAATATAAAGATTTTGTACTGATATAGCAATGAACATTTAATATATAAAACATATTAGAAGTGCATAAATAAAATGTTTAGTTTTATTATCAATTTAATATTTACATTTAATTAATTCTGTTAATTTTAATAAACTGGCAAATAACAATTTCTTGTCATAATCTATAAATTATACAAGAAGTGGCAACTTGCATTTAGACTCCACAATCTTTATATGAGTAGTCAATTAATCAGATATTTTGGAAGGTAAAACATTATATTAGCAGCAATCTTAGCAAAGCCTGGATCTAACCATCTTATTGCAAATATTAATTTTATTAATGCTAATAATGCAAATAAATACCAATTATTAAACATGTAATGATGAAGATATGTAATAATATTTTTGACAAAACAATTCTTCATATCCATGTGCTATAAGAATTTCACAAATTTGACTTCATGAAATCATTTTAATATACATGCAAATCAGTGATGAAGCATGACTGTTTTAGGAACAGAGGCACATTTCTTTTTTTATAATATTTTTATTTCACTTGCCACAACAATTTTTACATAATAGCGCCTAATATATATATATATATTACCCACATCTAGAAAAATCTGAAACTCTCTTATCTGTAAATCAGAGAATATATTATCAATATATTTTTATCTTCCAAATCCTTTTAACATTCTTAAAAGTTTTAACTATAAATTAGATCTTAGCATTGTTTGAACTTCTTATAATCAATGATAATGCGTTAGTCAAATTTGTTCTTTGCATATATAAAAACAATTCAACTGTTGCTAAAAAAAAAATTGAAAGTCAACAGTAATTCCATACAAAAAAATAATGAATTTGAATTGCTCATTCTAATCAGACTGTGATTAGTTAAATATAGATAATACATTATCAATATACTTTTATCTTCCAAATTCTTTTAACATTCTTAAAAGTTTTAACTGTAAATTAGATCTTAACATTGTTTGAACTTCTTATAATCAATAATAATGCGTTAGTCAAATTCATTCTTTGCATATATAAAAACAAGTCAACTGTTGGTTAAAAAAGTGAAAGTAAATTTTTTAAATTGAATTTTAACTAAAGCTTTTGAAAGTTTTAGTGAACTTTTCTATGGAAGCATTCATTACATTCAATACATGGGCACGTTGTCCCTGATGCAAATATCTTTTGTTTAGATTCTCCAAACTCTTATATAAGTAGATGATTCTTCATTAATATTCAGAGGCATAAAATATTACTTTAGTAGCAATCTTAGCAAAGTTTCGAGATAACCAGATCACACTTTCAGATTATAATGCAGATATACATTCTATTAATTTTAACAACTTTGTTAATAAATAGTGGCCATTAAATATGCAGTGATGAGAATATATAATATTTCTGAAATAATAATCTTCATATGCAAATATTATAAAAATTCTTCACAAGACAGACTCCCCACAATCTTATATGAGTAGCAAAATAACCGCTGATTTAGGCAACAAAAGCTTTGATTTCACCTATAGCTCAAAGTATCAGATTGTATTGCAAATATAAATTCTATTAATTTTAATCACCATATAAAGTGATAATTTTTCATCTGATTAGTAGTTTAACACATGAAGTGTTATTTGCAAGTCTATTAAAATGATTTTTAAAAAATTTAACTAATGAAAAATTCTTCTTGTCTTTGCATATTAAGAATTATTTTTTCAGATATATTATTGTACAATCTTAGTGCTTTATATTTAATAGCCAATAGAATTTATAACTGTATGATGAGCTGAATTGTAAGCTGGCTAGATTGAGATTTTGCTAACATTTTCACTTAAGTATCATTGGCTCTTCTAATACATCAATAATTAATCAGCTACCTATATAAAGCCATGGAGAGCAGTCAAAAGAAGATATACCTATATAAAGCCATGGAGAGCAGTCAAAAGAAGATATTTTTCAAGTGATTATTTGCAATATTATTAAAATGGCCTACAGAAAACTGATTTATAAAAGATTCTTATAGTATACACATATGAAGAATTATAACTTTAGAAAAATAAATGAGTAATATAATAATAAAAATTTAATGTAAATGTATATTATTAATAAATATTAAAATTACTTAATATTTATTTAAATTATCCGAAAAATATAGATTCTTTAAATACAAAGGAATTTTATAAATGAGAGGAGTAAAACATGTATTATTGAATTAATATTACATATCTTCTTAATCTAACTAATTTATTAATCCAGAAAACCTAGGAAACTAATGAGAGTGCTGGATTATTGGTATTACCTATATACTGATAAAAAACATTTGTCATTAAATTTCTAATTAAATGGCAGAAGCAAACTATCAATTAATATGCTATAACAACCATGAGAATTAAAGTAATTTGTAATTATTGATAATATCTTCCAAGTTAACCAGACCATATTCATAATTAGCTATAATCTTTTTCAAACCATGACAAAACTACTAATAATAATCTAATACTATCATTGAAGTGATATATGGCACACTTTACAAGTCTTTACTTGTCTAATAAATTGTTTTTTTTTTTCTAATAAATATTTCTACACAGTCTATTAAAATATAAATTCAATGTCCAATTATTTTAATCCACTAATCAATATGAGTTGTTATTATAATTATTATTCCCTACATATACAGTGCAGCCCTTTTACTTGAGCTACAACTGTGTTCTTAAAAATCATTAGTTTACATTTCACCTTCAGATCTTTCATTCTCAAACACAAATTGAATAATTGTATAAATTTTGGAGAAATGTGGATTTTTCAAATTAGAATTTAAAGTTAGGATAAAATTATCAATAAAATAAATATGATGTGCCAAAGACAATGAATCAACATAATTACCAATTACTTATATTTAACTCATCTTTTCTATACGAATTTTCCCGTTCATTTTTACCATTAATAAAATAGATCAGAGTTCATAAAAATGTGGAACTGGTTAAAGAATGAAAGTAATAAATTGGAAGACAATATCGGTGATTTAAAAGTTAAAAAGTGTAAATGGAAAAAATGATTATTTGCTGATGAAATTTTAAAAAAATGTATTGGAAGAGCCCAAAGAAGTAAAAAAGACTGGTCTGATATTAATGAAGAGAGTAATTATGAATATTTAAGAAGAAAAAAGAATAAAAAGGTTTGGAAAAAGTGATCTGATTTGGTGGGTGACTGCTAAATTATATGATTTGTTTGGGCCTAAAAATATATTTTTTTCTAACCAAATTTTAGATGAATCATTTTTCCAATGTACTTAGTTTACAAATTATTATTTACAAAAATCTCTTGGAACATATTTGATTTTAACAAACTTTTCGATAATTAAAAGACAAGAAATTAATGTAAAATTTAATAATAAAAAGTCTTTCACTATATATTGTAATGTTCATGGTATAATTAGGGTTTTTATGAGTTAATTACCTCATATTCGATGACCAAACTATATTCGGATTTGATAATTCTCTCATTAGAAGATATCAGGTAATTTTATCGAGTGCAGTTATTTTTTCTGGTCACACAACACACTTAACGTAACTAAAGTTGAATAATGGAGAGGAGAGGACCAGCTTTTAATTTACTTGAAAGGTGCCAGGATTCTATGTAAGAATCTACTGACCAATCCCCCCCCCCCCATTTATTTAGTTGCAATGAAATTACTTGGAATATCCAGAGGATTGCATTTTCAAGTACAGCATTGGCAATTTATTTAATCAAATTATAATAATGGCTAATTTTAAATGAATTTAGACAATTAATAATCAACAACTAAATATCAACATAAGTTATATTTAAATTTATTGATACACAATGAAAATAAGAGAAAATAAATAGGGATTACTGATAAGATTTTATTTTAATTGATACGACTTGAGAAGGCAGTTTATCGCATTTAAGAATTCAAGACAAAATGATCACTGATATTTGAACTAATGAAGTTTTTTACTGGTAAGGTTAACTGTTCATGTATCATATTATAGAATTTACCATGCATGGTTTTATCTTGGGAAAGATCCGCTGTTCAATATTTTTGCAGTCAATAAGTGCTCCATGGTTTCAGATTTAGTAGGAGATGGCTTCACTCATGGTAGTTCACAACATCAGGCAAAAAGCAACATCGGCAAATGACCTTCTACTCACACATCTTAGTATGATTTAACATGCTGATGAGCATAATTTCTTCAATGATTAATATTTATTTGAACTGTTTTATTTCAGGAACAAATATCTAAGAATCCTGATGCATGATGTGATTTCACTTTATAGTCCTGATCTTCTTTTAGTTTCTCAGTACAATTTCTGTTGACATCTGTTAATTTAGACCAAATTTAATATAATTTAGCCCACAAAGTCTTCTTTTTTATACTTGGGTCACCATCTTTAATTACAGAAGAAAAGCTGTGATTTTGTTTTACATACTGCTAATGGCTTCACGATAAGTTTGTTTTCTTATCTTTACAAAAACACAAAGTAGTTTCCCTTTTTGTTTTTATTATACTCTATATATCTTTTCTCTCTTTTCAATTTCTTTTAACACAAACACAAAAAAAAATCTATACAACCCACGTTGTCTAAACTAAATCAATCAGATATTTAAATAAAAATATTATTTTTTTAGGAATTTAGTAATTTAACTTCTAAATTGCCAATGCAACTTGTACTAGAATAAAATATACTACAATATTATATTATTTATTTCCCTTTTTATGCTTTCTTTTTTGATTGCTAGTGAGACAATAATCTCACTTCACATATTAAATCATTAAAATGTTTCTTTTAAGATAACATTTTAATAGTTTAATAAAATCTGTAGTATAAAAAAATGCAACTCTCATTATTTTTCTTTATTAGTAACTATGCCAATAACCTTTCTTTTTTTTTTGTTTATTTTTCTATTTTTTTTAAAAAAAAATCATTATTTTCTACTCCATTAAAAATAAAGGTACTTTTCTATTCTATTGTGTCAACCGTTTGTGGCATTGATGCTAACCAAAAATACACACATATTATGATTCAGGGCAGTTTTGTAATAAGAAATTATAGTAACTAATAGTAAATAATATTACTATTTAAACAAAATTTAAAAATTCACACTAAATTTTAAAATGATACCCGACTAATTTACGTTTTTTTTTTGACAGTAATTAATCATAAAATGGATTGTTTTTGTTTGTATGTATCTATAAAAAGTTACGGTATTTTTTAAATACAAAATAATATGCAATTATACATTTTTCAATTTATACAAAATTTATAAATTCACACTAAATTTAAAAATGATACCCAACTACTTTGCTTTTTTTTTTTTTTTTTTTTGACAGTAATTAATCAGAAAGTGGGTTCTTTTTGTTAGTGTGTATATATAAAAAGTAATATTATTTAAATACTAAATTTAAAAATGATACCCACTAATTTGCCTTTTTTGGTTTTGACAGGAATTAATCAGAAACTGGGTTGTTTTTGCTTGTGTGTATATATAAAAAGTAACGTTATTTAAATATTAAATGTAAAAATAATATTTGATTAATTTGCTTTTTTTTTGACAGTAATTAATAATCAGAAACTGTGTTGTTTTTGTTTGTGTGTATATATAAAAAATAATTTGTCACAGACGAATTCTTGCGAAAACGTTACTTTTCGTGTGATTATCGAAATACTGCTGTGCTGCACCCTTAAAAGCAATTTTTGAGGGTTACATGTTCATAATGGAACCTTCACAACATTGTTACTAAAGTTATAACATAACAGTAGGTTAGAGCACTTGAAAAAAAAACCTTTGTAATGAAATTTTAAATAATTATGACAGGCCAAAATCCACACACTCTCACACAAAACTATAGAGACAATAGAGATTCTAGCATTATGATAAAGTGAATAACACAACCAACTATGGCAGCCAATAAAGGCATTTGTCTGCGCTTTTAGCACAGAAAAAAGCCAGAGCAGCTAGCTGGCGGGGACTCTTTCTGTGTTTTATCATAAAAAAGAAGCCTCTTGTGTTGACTGAGGCCGTGAAACCCACCACGAGGATTCATTCTGTGTTTTATTGTAGAAAGAAGCCTCTTGGGTTGGGTGAGGCCGCTGAAACAGTATATTTCTAGGAATTTACCTAAAAATAGCACTGTCATGCAGCTGACACGATAGAATAGAAAACTACCAAAATAAAATACAAAATCATTGCATTATGATGAAAACTGAATTCTGGTACTAATTTACAGTGCCCTCATGGCCATTTTGAATTCTAAGGACAGCACAAAACCACTGCAGACGTATCCAAGCAATAAATGACATCAAATAATCCACACATGGTCACAATATGACCATTTGTTACAAAATCAAAATTTACATCAATAATTAAAAAATTAAAGCACAAATTTCATACAACTATGCTTGATCAAATCAAGTGACTAAAATATAAAATTGGGAGAAACAAATACATTTCAAAATGCTAAAAGCTTATAATTTCTAAAATATGAATTTAAAATACTTAAGCAGAAAAAGTAAACAAAAAAAAATGGACACATATTAATTAAAAAAAATAGATGTTCAATTAACATAAAATTGATCAAATCAAGCTTATAATTTCAAAATACTAAAAGTTTATAACTTCTAAAATATAAATTTTATTATAATATAGGCCTAAACCACATGCTGAAATAATGTAAATGTTGAATAAACATAGAAACAACTGCTGAAGCCTATTAATTCTACAATTAGTAATAAATTGTATTTTATCTTAACATTAATCGAAAGAATAATTGTCTAAAGCAAAGAATATTCATTTTACAATTAATAAAAAAAATAATAAGTCAGATTTATTTCTTACTAAAGCGAGTAATGTTCTCACGTGTTATTTACTAGTGGATGGATAAAAAAATTCTAAATGAGAGAGATTTATTCATTAAATTTCTCAAAGATGATAATGCTACTTATCGATGGTTAAAAAATTAGTGTTTATCTTATTTAAAATCCAATACTTCTTACATTTAAAATAATCAACAAATTTCTATTAAAATCTGTAAATATTTTTTTAAACATGTTTCTGTGTTCATCTGCTGATGGTAAAAGTTACTTTGACATTAATAAACAGAAAATTATGTAAATAGAGCCAGTAAGGATCTTTCATGATCAAGTATAGATCCAATATCCACATCAGGAGATCAAATGTGAACAACACTATTTTTTTCTAACTACAAGAAAAAAAGGAAGCATGCAACATCAGATTCTTTCTGGTAAGAAAAATCCAATTAATTGTAAAATTAATATGATTTATTTCATATGGTTATGGGCATATATTATAATAAAATTTGTATTTTAAAACTTATAAGCTTTAAGTATCTCAAAATTATAAGCTTGGTTGAATCAATTTACATTATTTCAACATGTGATTATAGGCATGTATTATTTAATAAAATTCATACTTTAGAAGTCATAAGCTTTTAGTATTTAGACTGTACTCATTGCCATTTTGAATTCTAAGGATCACCCAAAACCACCAATGACACATCCAACCGACTCCCTTGGGATTATTCAATGTCATTTATGACTTGTGTCAGCAGTCATTTTGGGCAGTCCATAGAATTCAAAATAGCCATGAGCACAATCTAAATCAGCACCTGAATTCCTTTAAATGAATTTCACTTTTTACCACTAGTCATTTTAAAGCAATTTCATCATTTCAATCTGCTATCCTCTGCCATATAGTCTTCAATTAAAGTTTTAATTATATACATATTATTCTATTCATCTTTATGCCCATTAAACAATTCATAATCTAAATTGATTTAATATTGCATTTGTTCTTTTCCGCAATTTTTTTCCTGAATATTTTTTAGAAGTCATTTGCTTTGATATATTTATCTTACATGCTATTTTTACTCATGTGATATTCTGACATTTTTATGCATAATAATTTATATAATGATTTCATTCAAAACATTTTACAAGTAAAATTATTTTATGATTAACACAAAAATATAATTAAGATTCAGATATATATTCCACCACCACCCCGCACTTCAGATGCTTCAGAAAGTGTTAAGAAGACATCAATTGTTTATAGTGCTTTTGTTAAAATGATCAAACAAATATGATTTTGTCAATTTTGATTAATACATTAAAAAAGATGACTGATTGGTTAGTAAATATTTTCAGATTTATTCTTTTCTTTTTTTTAAAATTAAAAATCACAATCATTAATAGCATATAAAGAAAACGGAATTTTTGACCAATATTGTTATTTTTAATAAGTATTAACTTCAAAGCATAATGATAATAGAAAATTGTTGATGAGAATATGATAGCATATGCATAAATGAATTTATTAACAATTTATAATTATAAGACTATAAAATAGTTATGAAATAAAATAATTTATTATGATCGCTAGCTTAGTAAGGAAGATTTACAGAAAAAAACCCCAACAGAAATTAATTTTTATTTGTTAAATCAACTATTATTATTAATCTTTAAACAACAGAATATTCTTCATTATTTATATAGTAACAGGAAGACATATTAATATTCAGACTTTGGTATTTCTATTTCTAGAAAGAATTAGATTGAAAAAAAAAAAAAAGCTTTATTTGTGAACAGATTTAAATTACACTAGAAAAACAATTCCAAATTTAAAAAATAACTTTCAATAAACTATAATATATATAATTTGTTTTGTTTACAATGATAAGGATAATGGTTTACTTATTTGTAAACAACAAGTAAATTTGTATTTATTTGTTGCCAAGTTATTATAAATAAATTATTTTATATTTAATTACAAAAAAATTTTGTCAGCTCAAGAATTAAAGACCACAAGAACAAGCTAAAAAAAATTGAACATGAATGAAAATTTTGATATAAACATAAATAGAATATTGTTAAAAAAAGATATAAGAACTTTTTAAAGTTATAATGAAATAATCTAGTTAATGGATTATAGTCAAAAAATGTTGTAAACAAAAAATAAGACTAAAGGCAATTATTATTTTCTAATATTAAGGATTTTGCAAAATATCTTTTCCAAAGTGCTTTCTCTAAAGTCTAATATGGTATTAAATTGAAATGTCTCTGGATAGCTTGTTATCCATTTTATTAATTATGTTACCATGTTAGAAATATTATTTCCAGTTATTATGCTTCTATCATTATAGAATTGAAAAAAAAACTGGACAATATATTTTATTTAGAAGTTCATGTTTATTTAAAAAAAAAAAAAATTAAGATATAACAATTGTTTTAATAATAATAACAAATGTATGCAAATTTTAAAACTTTAAAACTATTATTATTATTATTTTTAACATATACGTATTGGTTGTGTTCATACAAAATAATTTAATTTGAAAACAGAGTTATTATAATGTTCATAAAATATACATAAATAATTTCTAATTAAAGAAATGTACATTCTTTTTTAATTGATTATAATTAAATATCTACATTAATATTTAATACTAATCTGGAAATAGATGGCAATATATGTTTGCAGATTATATTAAAAAAAATTGGATAAACTGTTATTTTTTTTAAATCAATGAATTATATAGAACAGAGGATTAATATAAAAAATTATTAATTATTTTAATATAAAATACTATTATATACTCATATATTTATCACATACTAGATGTGAAATTATTTAATTGAAAAAAAAAAAAAGCAAATTTTTTAGATAATGTATTTTTCAAATTAAGTTATTTTCACCAGGATAGACTAAAATTAATCAAAGATGTCATTAATTGACTGTACTGAGCAAGAAAACTATTATAGTGATATTTATATATATTTTAGATGTTATTTTGGTAAATATTTATTTTATATTTTGCTTTTCTATAAAAATATAGTTACGTATTTATAAATGCATTACATTTAAATTTTTGCAACTAAAGTAAATGGACATAACTATTTATTACTCTATATAGACATTATACACATAAAAGATAATTATATATCAACTTTTTCCCCAAATAAATAAGCTGATGGTATACATATATTTAAAATAAAAAAGACATTGAATTTTCTCCTTCCCTATTAAAACTGCTTCTGTGATTTATCTATAAAAGTTTCATTTATAAATAATATTTTATTTGATTATAATATAAAATGTCAAATTTCTATTCTATAATAGATTAAACTTACAAAGATTTTTTAATTTTTAGCATGCACATTAGCTAAAAATTGATGCATTGAAATCCTAAGAAAATTCCTTTTTAATTCAATACATTCATTTTTTCTCAACAAATTTTCACATTGGCAAATTTTGTACAGATGAGATTCTTTGCAGCAATTTTATTTGTTTGTATTAATAAAGCATTTGATAGTGTTGTTAATAAAAAGAACTCTGTAAATTTAATGCAGTGGAAGAGTGATGAACTCTGGAACTCAAAATCCATGGATCATGACTTCGGTCCCATGCCCAAACTTCTTATGATCATTTAAGTAATAAATCACTCAATTATTTATTTCTTTTTTTTTTTAAAAAAAAAAAGTTTATATTAATTTGTCTTCTAGTAAAATTTGTGCATACTTTAATTTTTTTTTTTTCAATAACTAAACACTAACAGAAACAATAAAAAAAAAAATACTTATAATAATTTACATGTTCAAAAATAATAAAAATTATCTTTAGTGATAGATCATAGTTTTCTAACTACTAACTTAACCAATAAGCATTAAGAATAGTTTATTTGCAAAAATTACTTTCATTGCCCCAAAAAGTCAAATGAACTTTACAAAAAATGTTTAAATTTGTTTGTCCTATAAATGCAATAGTCATTGCTATTATTTAGAGATTGAGTATTTAACATTTCATTTATTTACATTACTGGCTTCAGATTTAAATTCAATGACCACTTCTTTTGTATTGTATTTTCATAATTTTTTTAGTTTATATATAATGTTATTTTGTATTTTAAAAATTACTTTTCAAGTCATATGCCTAAAACAATTTAAGTGATACTTTTTTATTTTTCATGTAGATGTTTTTAAAGACAATGGAGACTGCAAATTAGTATAGTAAAAAAATACTATGCTCCCTCACAATATTTTTTCTGCTAACACAACTGTTAATGTTATACATACACATATTACACACACATACCTAAATCTAGCCTGATTATTGAAACTGGTATAATAAATGTCATATTGACCTTCAATTTCTTTCTTTTTTTTTATGGTATAACAAACCTGCTTTCATGTGAGTATCATCAGAATACAGGATTTTAGAGATCATTAATCATAATGATAATAAAAGTGTTCTTGATGTTAATAATAATGTCAGTATTAATGACGCAAGTGGAAATAAAAAAAATAAATAAATAAGGATTTTTCAATTCAAACTGGCAATTAACTTTTTATAATTTAAACAAGAAAAAAAAAATACAATACCAATAATCTTTGGAAAATGAAATATTGGACATGAAATAAAATCAAACAAGTTTACTTTTTCATAAAATATTAATATAAAAGATAAGTTCTGTGCATAGCATGTATGCACTGAACCTCAAAGCAGATGGAATAACTATGCAATAATAAAAGGTATAAAAATTAAAATATAACACATGATTACTAACTGCAATAGTATTTTATTATATAGTTCTAAATTATAAACTGTGATGAACTGCATGAATTCACATAACATATTTAGTTGTTACATATTCTGAATTTACAGCAAAATAAAATGAGTTAAAATGTCATTCGTTTTTATTAAACAGAATTTGAACAGTCAACACTGAGGTTACTAAGGCAATGAAAAGGCAGAAGACTGCTAATATAAACTAGGCTTATTCTATATATGCAATGCTGTAAAATGTAAACATTACAATAAAATGATACTAAAAAAATATATGATAGAAAGTTGATGTCAGCTTCATAATATTTAGAAAAAAAATATGGAGTCTGATTTTTAAAAATTATCAAATTGTTGATGCCTCATTAGACCTATTTAATCTCTCAACATTAATGGTTTCAAAGATGATGAATGCATTTATTAATGAACAGAATGATAGTTGTTTGAACCAACAGTTAATAAAAACAGATGATTAACTAAGAGAGATTAATAAATATTAAGAATTAAAAACAATCCCCAATAGAACAAATCATTGCAGTAATCAACAAACATCTGAACAAATCAGTATCTGTACTGGGTTGGCTTAGAGCAATAATAGAGTGGCAGACTTCAGAGTTCTAAGTCCATGGATCATGGCTCAATTTGTCACTTCAGAGGTTCAAATTTAATATAAACTTCCAAGAAACAAATCATTTTATTTTCACTGTTATTCCACTATTAATAGATGTTATGAGCTTCACTAGAAGAATATATATGCTTGCCTGTTCAAAGTGATTGATGATATGAATATTATGATGTGGGATTATCATGAGCAAAAATAAATAAATAAATGGATAATTGAAAGCCAATGAATGAGCAACCAAATCATTGTTTACATTTTCCAACTCCCTTTTTTTTTTATTATTTGGAAAACACTACTTGTTCCCAAATGAGAAACAAGTTAAAGTAGTCAATGCATCATAATATTTTCTTGAGTCTATCATTACATGCATTAGAGGTACAGATTAATGCATTTTGAGAATCTAAATTCAGATAACACTGTAATCGTCCAAAATAAAATGATGTAATTATGGCAACCCATTATCAAATATTGATTTAAGAAATATAAATATGAGGTTAAATATCTCGCAAATTCAATCATGACTTAAATACTGAGTTTCTGAAAAGAGAAATCTCTACCATGTTTCAATAAACCTAAGCTTTTTCTCCATAAGAAATAGCTGGTAAAATGTTATATAATTCTATCTCAAATAGAATATAAGAAGATCTTAATGCAATTTATAATATCATAGCCTTACATAATCATATATATTTATAAAGATAGGGTGTCCTCAATATACCTGTAACATGTGATTAAAGAAAGAAAAAATTACTACAATATTTCATTTTGTATTTGCTATAATTCTGAGAAATAATGAAGCATTCAAAATATTATCATACTTAAGTGTAAAATATATTTTCATATTCAAAGTATTTTTAATAAATGCATTTTCTCTATCATAATCATTTTGCAAATCAGACTGAGAATTGATAAAAAAGTGAAAAAGATCATAGCTCGAACTAATTTTAACACCTTTAAAGACTGAGAATTGATAAAAAAGTAAAAAAGATCATAACTCCAACTAATTTTAACAACTTTAAAGACTGAGAATTGATAAAAAAATAAAAAAGATCATAGCTCTAACTAATTTAACACCTTAAAATTGATCCCAGATTACGAATAAGAGCAAAAAATATTTTTGAAAGAAAAAACAAAACATGGACGGTTGGTTTATTATTGCTACAAATATATAAAAACTGACTCAAAAAAATAAAATAATTCATGTTTTATTGTTAACACACATATTTTTCTTCTATAATTATTGAAAATTCAAATATACAAGTGTTGTCACTAACAAATAAAAATATGTTGATGGTGTTATAATGCTTTTAATCCAATAAGATTTCATCAGTTAATCTAAACTTCATAATAACAATGATTAATAATTAATTTACCATTAATCAATTAATTATTTTATTAATAATTTTAAGTAATTTTAGGTAAAGAACTTAATATACATACATTATTGTGAATAAGTTCATGTTAAAACACATGCTTTTATAAAATAAATTAATATAATGTTTTTTCTTCTTTTAACTACCTCCATTAAAAACATTATACAAAGTATTCTATAAGTCCAGAATGAATTAATATTTTTACATCTCACAATCTACTTGAGCAAAAATAACAAATCAAAATAATTCTACTTCATAGGAAAATTTAGGTCAAAGAATTAAAGTTTAAAGATTTCATTCAGATTGTGAGTCAATAAGACAGAATTATTAGCAAATTTATTATAAAATGTAAGAAAACAAGAGATCCATACATGATAAATTGTATGTTCATTGATTGAATAAAGCACCTAAAACTGTTTGTTCACTGGATTAATAAACAATCTCCACTTATGTATAAAAACTAAAGAAAGACATAATAATAAAGATTTGTTTTTGTTTTGTTTTTTGTTTTTTTTTTTTAAAAAAACACTTTTGATTAGTTTTTCTATAATTCCGATTTTTTCAGACACCTAAGTATATCAAATCAGTTGAAAAATATTTTTAAATATCAGTTCATATTACAAAATATTTATAATTTTATTTATAGTTATTAAACTTATATATTTATTTTGAGCCGCATTAATTTTGAATTAAATATAGAGTGTTACAGATTGCTACCAATTTCTCAAAGCTTGCTACTATTCAGAAAATTGACTGTATTTCATTTTTATAACATCAGCACTGATCTTAATAACATTTAAACATTGCAAAATATTTTAAGAAAAACTTTTGTCTAACTTTTGCGCAAATCTATTTATAAAAAAATAATATAAGTCATAAAAAATTAATTGTTATAAGATAAATATTATAGAAATATAACTTCAAATTTATCCACAGGACAGAGATGTAAATATAGGACAAATTTATAAATTTTTCCATGTTATAAATAAGCTAAGGATTTTTTTCCAAATAGGAGGCCTATATTAAATTTTACTAGTTACCCAATCTTTGCCAATAAATAGATATTCTTAGTTATAAGGTAACACGAAAATAGAAAATCATTAATTTCCTCACCATCTTGTAGTTGATAAAACATGCAAGTAATGCCTCCTCCACTTTTTCATACAAAGGAAGGAGGACTTATTAGAGTAACCTTTACACGGATTGTTTTAAGACAGTTTCACATATATATATATATATTTAAAAATTATACACATACAGGTTTAAAAAACATATATATAAAAAGAATTTAAATCTAGTTCTATATTTAAAATAAATATAATATCAGTATATAGCAACTTCTGCAAAATGGTTTGCTTCTCCATTTGCATTCTATCTATACATAATCAAAAGATTTTCACTGACTTTTAAATGAAATATTAATAATTTAGTAGTATTTCTCCATATATTTGTTCACCATTGTTGAAATTTATATATAAAAAAAAAAAATACACAGAAGAATCCCACTAAATTTTCAACATTTATATATATATTGTAATGGAATAAACAGAATAGTAATGATGAAATGGAGGATATGTTTACAATATGTTTAACTGGTGGTAATGCAAATAACAATAAAGACCATCATTCAAAGTATAAATAGCAATATTGATTTCAATAATCAAAATAAAAGCAAAGAGGAGAATGAATTAATTATATAGTTAAATTCCCAAGAGTGAATGGCAAATATGTGTGTTTATATACTATGTGCTTGCTGTGCTCAAAATACCTATGACATTAATAATCAGACAATACTTTAAACCAGGTATCCAACCAACACACTTGCCTTCAGAAGAATATATGTTATGTCATAATATCGAATCCTCTAAATATTAGCCCTTTCCTATATATTTCTTGGAGTTAGTTTGAATATATCAAATGACTCAGAAAATATAACAATCTATAAAGTAAAATAAATTAAAAATTAACAGAGATCCATAAAAAATAATTAACAACTACATAAGCAACAAAATGATTATATTTTAAAATAAATAATTTTAACTATACTTTAAGACAAGAAATTCTTTGATTAAATATTTCCCCCTTTTTACTTTTTGCTCTTTGCTTTTGTAAAATAGCTATTTAGGAATAAAATGTATTCATGGGATTCTTTATACTAGATAAAAATTTAAAAAAAAACCAAGATATTTAATTTAGCCATTCTGTATTATAATATAAAATAGTATTACCAGAGTTGGTAAACTTTATTTTTTATTTTGAATAAGTAAATCTTCATTTTTCATCATATCAAAAAAATAATAAATAAGGTGAATATAAGTTTAAAAATGAAAAGTAATAAACTAAAATTCATAATCAGAACAATAGATTTCATTTTTATATCTTAGGCAGCAAGAGTATGTTTTAAATGAAAGAAACATTATTTCAAATATTTCTATTACTCAAACCAATTTTTATAAATAATACATAACATAAAGCAATAAAATCATATTTAAAATTTAAAATTCCACTTATAATAATAATAAAAGCTAAAAAATAACAGCTAAGATATTAATTAAGGAGCTTTTATCAAAGGTAACTTCATGTTTTATGTTATTACACTTCTCTTCACCTGTATTCTTTAAAAAAAAAAAAAAAATGTTCAAAAAATTTTGAATCTGAGTATTATATTATATATTATTATCAAAAAACAATACGAAATATATAAGCAAACTACAGTAAATTTACAATTTTAAATTTCGAGATTTAAATCAAAGATGAATTTGGATAAATGCAATGACTACTTTGAAACAATTTGAGTTGGAAATAATATATCAATATAGTTTAGATTAAATTTTTCCTGTCAAATGAATTCAAATCAATAAATGAATGCTACATATAGTCACAATTGATCTCATTTATGCTAAGTGATTGCAGTAGCACAAGTCTTAAAAAAAAATTTGAAGGGGACATATGCAAAATTAGATTAAAAAAACTTTCTTTTAAAAAAAATTACTGATTTCATCTGTGCATATATACATATATGCAAGAAAATCAAGTCATATATCACATGATTTATTTTACTAAGCTTGTACTACACATGTTATATAATTAGCGTGAATAACTCTTAACAAGCTTTTCCAAATATCCTTATCCCCAGACAGGTTTCTAGCTGTTGGCTGTCATCAGTGAGGTGTTACCATATTCAGACATTAGATCTAAAAATACCAGGTCAAGCCTAGCATTTATCTAATAGTTAACTATTAAGTAGAAAATCTGAAATTTTCAGTTATCTATGTCTTCAAATCTAGCTATCTAACTTAAATAGCCATATGGGTCTGAACTATGTTCAGATACAACATATATTAACAGCTTTAGCAATATAACATTACCAATGTCTCAAGAGCAAAACTATAACTGCAAGGAAATCAAGTAATACATCACGTGACTTAATTATCCACAGAAAATTTCAGAATTTCTACTTAATAGATAACTATTAAATAAATGCTAGACCTGACCTGGTATTTTTAGATTCAATGTCTGCATATCCTAGCGCCTCACTGATGACAGTCAACAGCTAGAAACCGACCTAGGGATATGGATATTTAGAAAAGTTTGTTAAGAGCTATTCAGATTCAATAACATTTGTAGTACAAGCTTATTAAATTAAGTGACATGATGTATGACTTGATTTCCTTACAATTATAGTTTTGGTCTTGAGGCATTGGCAAGGTTATATTGCTAAAGCTCTTAATATATTGTGTATCTGAACTTAGTTCAATACCATATGGCTATTTAAGTTAGATAGCTGTATTTGAAAGACATAAAAATTTCAGATTTTCTACTTAATAGTTAACTATTAGAAAAAAGCTGGGTTTGACCTGGTATTTTTAGATCTAATGTCTGAATATCCTAGCACCTCACTGACAACAGCCAACAACAAGAAACTAGTATGGGGATAAGAATATTTGGAAATGCTCGGAAATGCTTGTTAAGAGCTATTTATGCTCATTATATAATATATGTGTGTGTGTGTTAATCACATGCATGTATGCAGTTCTTACCATACACCTAATCTGAGATCACATGAAGTTTTTTTTTGGTATTATGACAATAAGTGCTTGCGTTGTTAGCCGAGAGGTATCGCAGCCGCCATGCAAGCAAGTAGTTGGTTGCAGACGGGTGTGGGTTCGCGTCCCGGCAGATGCTATGACATATAAAAAAAAAAAAAAACATTAAGATATTTTGGAATGTCAGGCTAATGAAAAAAAGTAAAAATATGATTGCTAGAAAAATATATATCCAAAATATCTAATCACACCAAATCAAAGATAAAAAACACCTGACTCATGAAAGCCATAAGTTAGAAACTAGTCTGGGAATATGGATAGAACAGCAATAAAGAGATGTGTTAAGCATTATTACCTATACAAGTTTATACTAGGTAGTAAAACTGGAGTAAGGAAATAATTTTCTATATACAGATAATTCTGATGTTAACTGAATAAAACACATTAACTGAAATATATTAATTTAATCCGCCTTCAATTTCAAATTCGGTATTTATTAATTCTTTCAATATTCTCTTACCTATTAATGCAAAGCTGTTTACACTGTTTCATTTTACTTAAAATGTGAGAAGATTATGAAAATATATTTTACACAATATTCAAAATGATTTATTTTCTTTTTCAAATTATAATTATTGAAGTAGAATATTTTAAAAAAATATTTAAACATAAGCAAATATAATTTTATTTCTTGTCTTAAAACCTCATTCTGAAATTCTTTTCAATATCCCCTGCCCCCTTTTTAAAAAAAAAAAAAAAAAAAAAATACATAAATATGACTAAAATGTCATAATATATATAATCTAAATAACTTGACTTATGACAAATTTGTAATAAATTTAGCTAATTGTGATCTTATAATAAATTTTTTTATACAATAATACCATTAATAATTACATTCATATATATATAGGGCAGATAGATAGATATGAAGGGGGGGGGAATATATAAAAGATTATTATCAAAAATATTATTGGTTAATATTTTAGAATCAAGATATATTAATGCTTCACATGAACCATTATAAATATATTCCTTTTCTTTGAGAAAATATATAAATACAGTATATTAGTTTTCTTTTTTTTCTTTCTACATAATAATTTAAGATATTATATAAAAGTTCTTTACAACAAATTTGCCACTACCTTGAAAAGAGCATAATAAAATGTTATGAATTGATAAAATTTACAAAAAAGACTGCAAAGAACACAAATTTACAAAAAAAAGACTACAAAGAATCCAACTTTTCCAATGAATACAGACGGAGAATGATGAAAGACTAAAAGTGCATTTAGGCAGAAAATGTGAGAAAAATATTACATAAGTATTGCATTAGATAGTTTGAGGTTTTTAATTAAAATTTAAAAAAAAATACATTGTTAAAAAGTTTTGTGTGAAAAACAAAAAATAAAAGGGTAATACATCATCTAATTACCCATACCGCTCTATGGCATTGTTGCTAATGAAAAACAAATAGATATAACATTACTGGGCTGTTTTTAAATTTTGTTGATTTATGTTTTAAAGGTTGTCGTTGATGAGCAGATATATCCCACTGGATGGCGCTGTTTTTGCGCTAAAACACATAAAAATGCCGTTTCCGCGGCTGACACCTTCGAACCTGAATTTTCTATAATACAACTTTTTTGTTGTGCTACAGATTGCAGGCCGCTATGTCGCATCGCAGTACAGCATGTATGTTTTACGCAGCAAATACATTTTCCGAATTCGCACAGTTTATAAAATGATTACGGCTTGGGGAGAGGGTGTGTTTTTTTTAATTGGATGGAAATGTTATTTTCATTGGATTTTTTATTTATTTTAAAGTATTGAAATGTTCAGATTTTGTAAAGTAATAATTAACAGACTTTTTACACCGTAGTGTACTGAAGTTTTAAGTAGTAAATGTTGACGAGATATATGTATAAAGTTATTTGGACTTAGGTAACGAGTCAAGTAACGTACTGTTTGTAACATTCCACGGACATTTTAAGATTGTAGCGTGTGTATATTTTTGAAATAAAAAAAAAAGCGTTAACACAAAAATATCCAGTAAGAAAAGTACAATTGTACAGTTTTTTTAAATGTCATAAAAAGCATATATTATAAACATTTTATATATATATATATATATTTGTCGTTGTTTAAAAAAGTTTTAGTTTCTTTCTTTTCTCAGACTACTATTATTCTTTGTTGAATATAGTTTACGTTTATTGTTATCATTTATTTTATAGATGTTAGTAAAAAAAAATATTTACAAAAATACGATTTTGATATTTTTTATTGTAACCGTAAACCTAACCCTAAAACTAACCCTAAAGCTAACCCTAAAACTAACCCTAAACTAACCCTAAAACTAACCCTAAAGCTAACCTTATAGCTAATCCTAAAACTAACCCTAATCCTAATCCTAACCCTAAACGTAACAAGTTTTACTTTTAGTTATCATTCTATTTGAAATAAAAACTAGCGGTAAACAAAATCTTCGATAGAAAAAATCTCCGATAGAAAATTGATTTTTTCTAATAAAAAGAAAACTAAAAAAGACTAATCAAATTGTAATTTGTTTATTTTATTTTACATTGATTATTATCATTTAATTTTTGTATATGCTAATAAAAAATAATATTTAAAATTAAGTAATATTTAAAAAAGACGATTTTCTTTTTGTTTTTATTTTCGCATTACAAAAAACACATCAAAATGATTATAATTAATGGCCAGTGAATGATCATATTTTATAATTTTAGCGTGATAACTGCGCCATCGAGTGGGATTTAGCAGCTATTCTACGAGAACCGTTTTTAATTTTTGGATTAGTTTGATTTTTATTTTTTTGTTGTTGTTGTTATTGTTTTTTTTTTGTAACCGGTTTGAACAACAAACATTTCTTTTTGTCCAGTCTTTTTTTTTTTTTTTTTAAAGAAACTTTTTTTTTTTATAACCAAGTCTTTTTTATTGTTTTTGAAGAAATTTTTTTTTTTGTTTGTTTATTGAGAAACAAGGCTTTCTCAACAGACCTCTCTAAGACCTGTCATCATATTCCTTACGGCGTTTTGACACCTTTCCAACTCATCTCTAATATGCTTCACTATAGGCTGATCCCGGCTTCAAGAAAAAATTAGCCGTACTGCTTGCGAAAAAGCGATTCGCAGGCAGCCCTCAAAGCCCGTCCCATGAGCGAATAAAACACCTTTGTCAACATTGACATTCCATTTCAGATGTTTGACAATACCTTAATTTCATTAAACCGCCCACAAAGACAGTTTTTCTGAGTGGGTAAAATATTTTTTTTTGGGTTGAAGGAAGGCCACCGCATCTGCTTCTGTAGCAGGTAAATCTCAAAACTACAACGCCCAACGATTGTCTGCCATTGAACTGTTTTGATCTCAAAAAAGTATTGGAAAGTGCGCGACTTGATCGTGAACTTTGCTGAATTGTGATTTACACTCCTCATTTAGTGAATTCTGACCCCTGACAATGAAAGTAGAGGCATTTGAGAATTTGTTATAATTTTTACTAACTCACATCAATTACAATACATTGAAGCAAAAAAAAAAAAACGTTCTAATATACTTTTCGTCATTACAACTACAGAAACCTTCATATCATATGCTGTACAATAGTCAAGAGTAATGTCTATGGAGAGTGTCGTATACTCATCATTAATAATGTTCAACATGCTAGAGATGTTGGGGTAAGGGTGCACTTCAACATCTTAGTGTTTGAACAGTTTACAGGCTGTAACATCTATAAGCTGCCTTGTAAACAGCATATTTGTGCTTTAGCATAGAAACAGCACCATCGCGCAGTGTGGATCAATAGACTATGTATTATCAATAAAAGTTCTATAGTGTTATACAGAATACGAATCAATAATTGGGGGAGGGTAGATTAATAGATTTTTTAAAATGTAATTTAGAGGGGAAAAAATTGGAATATGTTTACAGAAGTATTAAAAAGAAGACATGAAAGAAGATTATAAAGAAAATTATGAATCAGAAAAACAATTAATCCTATATTTAGATAATAGAGAGACAAATTAAGAGAACAAAATTAATCAATTTTTAGCTCTCTCCTTCTGATGTGTAATTTAAAACACTATTATAGCAGCCACATTGATAAATTTTCATGTTTCATTATTTCAATAAATAATTTTTTATTCTTCATAAATTATTTCCATATATTCACTAGAATATTATGAAAAATAATCTTAAATTTAATATATTAATGTTGAAAATAAATAAAAAGGAATGATAAATAGAAACAATAACCAGAAGAAAGAAATTTTGATTTAGTTCCTGTAGCAAAACAAACATTTCTCAAATAAATAAAATTTAATATAGCAACCAAATTTAATTTAATATTGCATGTTTGAATAAAGAATACATTCAAATAGTTTAAATAATTTTTGAAATTTAGAAATTCAATTTACAATTGAAAAAATCTATTTCTGCTAAAACTTCCCATTTTACATTAGAACTGTTGCCTATTTTCTTATAAAAATAAAACAACATCAGCTCAAATATAAACATTACACATTCATCAAAAACAATTTAATTTTATGAAAATAAACAAATTATATTGTAGACTGATGATTCTTAATTTCTAAATTTTAAACAAAAATAAACCATCTATATGCAATGGTTGCACTGCGACTAATGAGAATCATTATCTTTTATTTTAAACCCCATCTTTGTTTTCTTTTCGCATGAAACCCTATATTCTTAATACTGTCTCTGAATGCTACTGACATTTAGTTATTTTTATTAAAATTATTATCAATGAATATATATTTTAGTTTATGTTTTCAATATCAAGAGTATAGAAAACCAATAACCGAATACTACTGAATAGCCACAAGTAAAACACTCTAGTCAAGATTATAATATATTATGGTCCACAATGAAATACATATCAAACAGAAAAAGTTAAAAAAGAGAGAATTATGGTTATATGAGAAAATAGCAAAGGAGAGAAAATTGTTACTTATTAAAGATCAATACTGTTGTCTGGGATAAAAAATGATTGTCACAGTCATTTCATTTATTATTAATGGGCTTTAATCATTGGCAGTCTTTGATCAATAATAATGAATTTCTTTCCACAATCATTATTTATAAGTTTTCCCCTCAGATGATAAGTTAAAAAAAAAATCCATATTCAATGTAATATTTATTTTCCTTTTCTTACATTCAAATTAATGAAGCCATATTCTCTTTGACTAATAGTTTTACACAGAAACTCTGCATTTAAAACAGTAACTCATTATTAATTATAACTGCACACAATTCTTTCCATTGGTAATTCTAAATGAATGGAAAGAATTATGCTTATTTTTACAGAAAGATTCAAAAATAATTTTACTTGTAGACTGGGAAAAAACAACTGAAACCAAAATATCAAACCTCTATAAACTGTTAAAAAAGAGCAATAGTAAACCTGATGTTTTCACACTGACAATCAATTTTTCCATTTGTATATTGAATATGTAAGATAATCCAGATTAATTGAAAATCAAATGTGGATTCAGGATTGATACCATTCTTAAGGTTGAAAATGGAAATGATTTTATTTTTTACAAATAATTTTTATGAATTATAAAATAAATAAAATGATATAATTACAACTAAACATGAAAATAAACATTATAATCATAAGGATAGCAGATGATTTTAAAACTACTAAAAAGATATTAGCAATGTTTTGATAACTTAGATCACTGATTTACAACAAAGAATTCAACAATTAAAGATTCATGCTGATTGATTAGGAAAAATTGGAATAAAAGCCTTGAAAAAAAAACCTTTAGATTAAAAACTTGTATTCAAACCATGGAATTTCCAGTAATATGCAAGTATCACAAGAAAGAAGAATAAAATAATAATGATTTTGTAGACAATAATGAGTCATAAAAAATAAGCAACAAATCTGAACTTCATTTGAAGCATAAATGGTCATATTAAAATAGCTAAATTATGAGATGATCAGTTTAATTCATTAAAAAATTATATATGCTTGGAAAGATTGATAGTAAAAAGAAAAAAGATAGCCAGCTATGAGATGATGGACATCATATCTCAATAATATGTGTGTTATGAGATACTTGAAGAACAAATAGATGATTGCTGTTCTGAAAAAATACTTTTCATATGAATGTCAATAGTCAATGTCAATTATTTGTCATCATAATATATTAATTTTTTAAAGCAATTACAATTAATATAACAATAATAAAAATATAAGCATGACACAGGTGATAGTAATTACCCATAATAAGACCGACTTTAATAAAATAATCAACAAGAAGAATAAGATTTATATAAACCTGAATTAAAATAAAAGCAATGTCGAATATATGATAAAGACAAAAAATTGTATTAGTTAATTAATAAAAGATTTGGGTAAAAAATAAAGTAAAATAACAATTATAATCGTTAAAACGAAATGAATAAAAGTGAATATGCTTATGGAGTCTTTAAATTAAAGATAAATATTAATGACTAGAATGGCGGTAGTAAACAAACAGAAGTAAAAAGACCGATTGATTTGCAGATAAATAATATATGTTTAGAACAAATTAAGTAATTTTTTTTATCTGAGGAATATAATTTGTAATGACAAATTGTTGTCTTATAGAAATTTAAAGATTAATGTTAGCAAAATATGCTTTTTAAAATTAAAAAAAAAAAAAAGATCTAAAGGAATAGAAAAATAGCTTTGGAAATGATTAACTAGAATAAAATGGATAAAAAAGAGGACTATTAAGAGAACTTGAAGTAAAAAGAAATCTACTGAATACAATGAGAATAAATTTTGGGGATATATTTTAAGATGTGACTGGTTTTTACAAAATATCTTAGAAGGTAAAATTATATGAAGAATTTGAGAATGGGAAGAAAATAACAAAAGGAAAAAATAACAATTTTAAATCTCACCACATATATTCTTATGATTCGAGAAAGAAGCTCTGAGGAAAGTACTTGTTACTGTACTGAAACATCAGCTCTTTAGCTATTATATTCTTATTACATGGAAGTTCCTGGAAATAATACTATGAAAATATATATATATATTGAGAAAATCAAGTCATACATAGCATGTGCTAATAGCTCTAAAAAGCTTTTCTGATAAATGCTGGAAGAGAAAACATTTAAAATCTCTATCTAGAATTATCCCTATCCCTAAATCGTTTTTGAGCTGATGGCTCTCCTTAGTGAAGTACTAGGACATTCAGACATTAGATCTAAAATAACTCAAGCACAGCATTTATCGAATACTTAACAATTAAGTAGAAAATCTGAAAATGTCAGACATCTATATGTCTTCAAATCCAGGCTTTGGTGATGTTATATTGCTAAAGATATATGGTGTATCTGAATTTAGTTCAGCCCCATATGGATATTTGTTAGATAGCTGGATTTGAAGATATATAGATGTCTAAAAATTTTAGATTTTTGGCTTAATAATTAAGTATTAAATAAATGCTGCACTTAAGTTGGTATATTAGATCTAGTGTCTGAATATCCTGGCACCTCACTGAGGATAGCCATCAGCTCAAAACCGGTTTGGAGATAGAAATAATTCTAGATAGAAATTTGAAATGCTTTCTCTTCAGACATTTATTGGAAAAGTTTGTTGAGAGCTATTAGCATGCTCATTATATATATTTGCATTTTAAATAATTTGTGGGAGATCTGACTTCTGTTGCAATAAAAGGGGGGGGGGTAAATTTCTTATTAAAAAGGAAGATTATGAAAAGAATAATTAATGTACAGTACACAAATTAAAATTACCTCCAATTTAAATAGAAAGATATAACAAAAAAATTCAGTCATTCAAAAAATTAATGTTCCATATAAATACACCTTTATCACAGTTAGAAATGGATTTTCATACAAAGATTCACCATAGTCATCATCATTAACAATTTGTTCCACTTTCTGGATCACAATAATCTTTAAAAAAAATTGTAAAACT
Organism: Epiperipatus broadwayi; assembly: GCA_028023455.1. Taxonomy (NCBI): domain Eukaryota; kingdom Metazoa; phylum Onychophora; class Udeonychophora; order Euonychophora; family Peripatidae; genus Epiperipatus; species Epiperipatus broadwayi. The sequence goes on along the minus strand of JAQFVV010012487.1, from coordinate 1,525,592 downwards.
TTTTTTAAAAAACAACTCATTTTTTTAAAATGGTGGTCATTTCTAAGACTGGTGACATCACCGAATAGTGATTTCATAAAAGCTATTTCATCTGAAGATAAAAAGATGACATGTATGCAAAAAATATACAGTACAAAGTTTATTCATTATACAGTATTCAATATTATATTTTTATTATAGAATGAAAATAAGATTAATGTACTTCATTGAATTTCCATCACTATCCTTACAAGATAATCAGTGCTTTCATTAATAACAAATCCAAAATAAAAAAGATTTTCATTATTAATGATTACAAATTCAAAAAAAAATTCAATTTTATTCAATACTCAAAAGCATTCTTTGATCACGTACAACAATAAAGTGTAATAATATTAAATTTTAAAGTATATACATTAGCTTAAATATATTCACTTAATCAATTTTATGGATTAAAATTATTAATGTTATTTTTCATGCAGCAAAAATTATAAACATTGTAATTGTAAAATTTATTTGTAATAATTCTAAATTATTTTGAAAAACAAAAGATTCTTTGCATTGTGCAGTTAATAATCAACTTTAAAATGATCAACATTGCTAAACATAAGTTAAAAATATGATTTATTTTCTCAATTTTAAATTAATAATCTCATAATTTGTTTGCGATATATTCAAGATAATGGTACCTTTTCTCATAAAGATATACACCTGGTCTCACTTTATGCGGACTTATTTAACGCGATTTTGAAGTTACGCGATTCATGTTTTTTCAGAAGTCGAACTCCGATAATGCGTTATTACTTTAAATAATAAATTTCATGTATATTGAAAGTAATAGCACATTATTGGAATTCGACTTTCATCTTAGTAATTTCAATATTTTCAGTGCTTTATAATAGTAAGATTTTATGCAATAATGAAATTAAAATCATAATTTCCACATTTTATATACACCCACATTAAATTTTACAAGATTATAATGTAAATTTGTTCAAACTTTGTGCGTGTTAATTTTACATTTTAAATCACATTGTTTTTGCTTTTTAAAAAAGAACGTAATCAATTATTAATCATTTAGTGTCTGCAAGTTTATTTTTAAAAGATGAGTAATAGCAGTAGGCACAATTAAATTTGACAATTAAAAATTAAAATCTGATTTTTAATTGTAATTAACAATTTAAAAATTACTTAAGGCGACCTGAAATTAATGTGATATGAAACAAAATTTGATTTTTAAATGGAATTGAAAATTAAAAAATTAAAGACAAAAATAAGAATTTAATTTTTAGTTGTTAGTCACCAGAAAACCATTAACACAACATGAGAGTGAAGTTGGCACTAGTTGTATTTCCTCTTGTGAAGAATCTGATTTTTTACCAGTTTGCAAACGAACCTGTTTATTGGCAAAAAGCGATAATAATTAAAACGTGTATAAAAAATGTAAATTACTGTAAATTATGCATAAAAATATATTATTTTGAATAAAATTAAATATTATAGTTAAAAAAAGTTTGTCTTGTATTAATTTTTTTCAAATTTGAAATTTTTTATTAGTCATATTTTATTTCATTATTAGTATTATTTTTTTTTGCGCAAATTTTAAAGTAATTTTATGTTGGTGCTTTGCTTTTATGCGATTTTTGAAAAATCACAGTCCATACCCCCCCCCCCCTTTTTTTCAAGGTAAGTTACATCTATTTTTGTGCGATTTCTTTTGCGCGTGTTTTCTGAGGAACCTATCTATCGCGTAAAACGAGACCCAGGTGTATTGGCAAAAAAAAAAAAAAGATTAAATTGTTTGTATTATTAAAACTACAGCAATTAAACTATACATTAAATTTCTTTTATTTTTATTTAATTTTGATTGCATTTATGTAAACCAAATAAAAACTTTTTAAAAAGTTATAGTTACAGAAATGTTTTGTATATGTTTATACATAGGTTATTCCTCTTTTTTTAATAATATGCTTAGTAAAATATTTATTCATTAATTAATAATTTTTTCAATTTAAGCTTTATTTTTTTAATTCGGTTTTTATAAATTTTGAATTTGAGATAGAAAATTATTTCCCCACATAGGAATCCATTACAATCATTTATTTTTTATGTAAAATTTTTGTTCACAAGGCATTTTGGATAACTAATTGAGTTTGCTGTCTAACAAAGGTGTATATTCAGCTTAGATATTGAAATAGTCAATAGATTATTTAATATAAAATTAAAAGGAAAAATCAAAGTGTCCAAATTAAATGATCATGGAATAAATTCTTCTCATCATTCAGATATTTTGCCCATAAAAGTGTGTAAATATATATAAATACAAAAAAGAATTGACTAAAAATAATATTCAATTTTGGAATAATTAAACTTGTTTAATGCAGTATCAAGAAGATTGACATAAATGAGGAACTGCATGATAGCAAAGATAAGGATTACAGAATCATCAATTTAGTGAAGGAAATCAAAGACAATCTCATGGGTTGATCATGAACTATAAATTCAAACTGATGTCTTATCTGTGCTCTTATATGACCTCTGATGAAAGATACTGAAGATATTTTTCTATATTTTGCTTCAATGTGCTTGTGCACTAAATCATTTCAAATGATTTACCTTTATATGCATGGAGAATAGACCATCACAATATATGTATATTAAACATTTGACTCAGGTTTGTAGATATTAAAATATAATAAAAAAATTCCATGTAATAATTTAAATAAAATCCCAGGCATAAAACAATTAATTAATTAGTTGGTGGTGTGGTAACATCGTTGTTAAATTTTATCTAAATTATTACATGAAAAAATTCAAATTATATTTACATTAAAAAATAATCATAGTCACAAAATTATGATACTGCTCTCCCCAATATTGGAGATGTATCATATTACAATATTTATTATTTGATTATAAATAGTCTGTACATCAACCCAAGAATTTCTAGTTAAGAATAGTTAATTTCCATTCATTGACTGCTATAAGATGTTAGCCAAGTTGGCTATAAATTGTTTACTGTCAAGAAAAAAAAATCTAATGATTTTTTAATCTTAATAATTAGTGCAATGAGCAAGCAGGGCTTCCCATTGTAATAGTCAATGGTCATCTAATTAGATCAAAATATTAATGCGATGGAATTATCCAATGTACAACAATTATTCAAATTGATTTAGGATTCCAAGTTCAAAAGGAAATACATAATACTAAACTACAATAATGTTATAAAAATAACTTACTAGAAAAATTTATTAAAAATCATAAATCACAAAGATATTAAATATTTAGAATGAAAAAAAAAAGAGTATGTTAATATTTACTACTTATAATCTCAGAAACATTAGGCAAATACTGAACAAAGACTTTGCATAATTATGTTTACAATATCCAAACTAGTCAAAATCATAATTCTACTTTTATGAATATCACAATAATGTCAGATGTACAACACATTTATGTCTGGTTACACAAATATTCCAAGGGATATGAAAATGGCAGATTGGGTGGTATTTTCCCAAATAATACTAATGGGCTTTTATTTCTTTGAGGAGACACATGCATTAACATATGAATAACATCTCATTAAATTGAAATAATAATTTTAATAAAGCACGTGTCATCTTTCTTACTTCCAGGGCAGATTCATTTCTAATTTCAAAAATATTGACTGCTCTCTCAATATTTCCATGTAGAAGACTTAAACAACAAATTTTCCAATGCATCTAAGAAACCTATATAAAATATTATCTCAACGACAGGTATCTAGTAAACAAAATGAAAATCACGTACAAAATATCCTTTTAAAAAGCCACATTTAAACAGTAATTCCTTTCCAAAAACAACAGTTTTGTTGCACCTAACGTAGGTGTAATATAATAGCTACATACAGATATGAAAAATTCTAAACAATCTTCAAAGGTTGTTTAAATAAATATTTAAAAAAAAAGCTAGAAGGTTCTAACAATATTTAAAAAGAAAACAGAATGTAAATTAATAATAATAATAAAAAATCCACACCTTAAAACTTTTAATTGTTAAAAAATTCACTACATGTTGTAAAAGTATTTTTTGTTAAATAAATAATACAAGATATATAATTTAATGCAATTAAGTAATTACTAAATCCTATCTGATACTTAACAAGCAAAGTGAAAACTAACAAGAATGAGATTCTTTTCATACTTTCTTCAGTAAAATAAATAATACTGAACTGACAATATGTATTTTATTATTAATTTAAATATGTTTTTGAATCTTATTTTATTAAAAAAAAAGGGAGAGGTGAAAACAACGAGGAAAAGTATTAAATTTAAGATATGTCATAATTAAAATTTGTAATAATATCTTGAATAAAAGAAAAATAAATAAAACTTATACACAAAGAAAAAAATTCAAATCATTTAATATATTTATTTGCTGAGGTAAAAATTATTACTAAATCCTTTTATTTACTTAAAAAATTCCCCATATTTTATTATGCATGTATTCTAAATGTCGAAGTTATATGTGAGCAACTGTTTAGAATTTTACATATATAAAAATAGTTTATACTTTCGCATAGATAAATAGGGTTATTAATAATAAATTATTTTAAAATTTTTTTATTGCCAGCTTTAGATCTGTATGATCTTTGAGAGTTGAAGGATCCCAGATTAAAGCTCAATCCTTTTAATCTAGTTCTATCATTAAACCAACTAACCAGTTGATTGATTAAAAATAATAAATGATTTATGATTCAAGAGATTAAATGTTGCCTTACTAAATCAAAGACCTCAGTTTAATTCCGTATAAAATATGAATATTTAGAAATTAGTGATTCTTAGATTTTTCAAGTATTTTCATATTTGATGATTTTAATTTAGAGAAGAATCCTCCTAAAAATCTCTTATCTCATGTAATGATTTCTATATAAAATAAAGCACTTTTTTAAAAAAATATATTTAACCTAAAACTGCATATTTGCTTATATCTACATTATATTTTATATAAAGACATTAAAAAGTAATTTTACATATGATTAGTAAATATTTGAAAACCTGGAGCTTAATTATAAGTATAGGGGATTTGAACTCAGATTTTCAAATACCCTCCCCATCTATCCACACTTTCTCATACAACTGATACACATGACCACACACAGGTAGAAAAGATAAATAATCATCAATATATGTATTTTGTGCTAAACCAGCACTCATCAGTTGATCCAGATTATCATTTCCCACACATATATACAATCAGTGCTCAGTTTATATTAAGATAGCATATCTTCATACTTTAATGGACAGGCTTCAATCTACTCCAACCTCCAACTCTTCAGCCATCCATATCATTGAAAATCTGATGATGAAACCCAAATTCCATGCTGATGCCAATATTATTGCCATGCTCATGTTGATCTCATCACTTTGACCTCTCACGTATAGAACCATGTCCATTTAAATACATAGAAAAGAGATGGGCAGGTTACAAGCTTGATGTGTAAACATTTGAAAAGCAGGCACTCTTCATAAACCTGGAGCTTAATTGTAAGTATAGGGGATTTGAACTCAGATTTTCAAGCACCCTCCATCTATCCACACTATCTCATGCATCTGATACACATGACCACACACATGTAAAAAGATAAATAATCACTAATATATGTATTTTGTGTTCTAGATCAATTGAAATAGATAAGGTAAATTTTGGAGTGGGCAGCTGGAAGATATTGAACAACATATTTTTTAATAAATATTTTTTGATAAGAACAGACAGATAATTACAAAGGATTGTAATAAAAGATTAAAACAGAATGTATTTTGCTAGCAGAGAACAGGTCTGAAATTGTCGGCTATACTATAAAAATGATGTCATCATTGAACAGCATATAGTTCACCGCAGCCTTCTATATTGAAGTTCATACAGAAAAATATACTTGCTTTTATGATTAACATATTTTTACTGTTAATAATTTAATATTTGAAATACAAGCATTGGAGTAGATTGAACCCTGATCACTAAAGTTTGAAGATTTGCTATATTAATATAAACTGAGCAATGATTACACTGATTATATGGGAGATGATGATCTGGGCTAATTGATGAGTACTGGTTCAGCACACATGTGTGTGGTCATGTGTATCAGTAGTCTGAGATAGAGTGGATAGCTAAAGGTGACTTTTCAAATCACCTATAATTACATAATTTATGAAATATACAAATACATTTGTCGTTCATGCGTTAGTATGTGTGGCTAGGCCTCCCCCAGCAAATGTTTATTTCAGCTTTAGCAAGTTGCTCCATAGATATATGATAGTCATCATTATTTGAAGAAGCATGTCCATAAATTGGATATCACCATTGCTGACTTCCTCCAAAATTATGTCAATAAATTATGAAAAAAAATATACTGATGCTGATCAACCAAAAATAAGCAAAACCAAGGCTTACTTAATAAACTTTTTATTCATTTGCTAGTCAAAAATAATAAGAAAAAACATCGAATATTAAATAGAATTATTCATTTGCCAGTTAAATAAGAAAAATCAAGGATTACTAAACCATTTTTTTTATTCATTTGCCAACAAACAATAAAGAGAACTAAGGATAAATAAATCCATTTTTAATTCCTTTGCCAGCTGAAACAAAAAAACTAAGGATAAACAGGCTTAATCATTATATCAACTACTTGGACTATAATTAATTCTGTATGTCACATATGACAAAATTTTGTTATTATAATATGTGCATGAGCTAAAATCTTATTTCATTTTTTATTATTATTATATTCAATACTAATCTAGTTTACTCTGAAATGTATTGCATGCTTATCTGGTCAATATGATATTATTTATGTATTAGGCAATGCTAGTTCATTATAAAAAAAATTTCTTTTTGTGTTTCATTAAAACATTAATTAGACATGGAAAATGAAATAAATATTTTAGTTTATGATAATAAAGCTTGCAATGGAAGTTATTGAAAATCCATTACATTGTAGAAATGATTTTAAATGCCTTATCGATAGTCATGCTCTCCATTTTGGCAGTTCATTATTTGAGGGGATGTATTGATGCTTATATTATTATTGCATGAAATAAAATGATGTTGAATTTTAAATTATGGCCTGTGTGTAATTTTCATTTATTCATTTAACCAGATGTTTAGACTAAATAGTTAAGCAATGCAATATCATAATTGAGTTTTTTGCACTCAAGTTATTGCTCGAAGCTAATGGGATAACCATTTAAGGAAATGAAGATTTGAATCTGGATTTCTGCCAGTTCAGTGATAGATACTGGTTAATAACACTAGCTCTAACAAATAAAAATGTCCAGTGAGCTCACATCTCTTACACCATAACTCCTTATATATTATTATGTTGCTTTGCATATAGTAGACATACCTATATCAATGAACTACGATGAGCAGAAAATATTACTGTTATGTGGATAACATTACCATCAATAGTCTTATAAATTGGTAATTCCCTTCAGTAAGCTCATTAACAATTATTGATTGGGGTCAAAAAGTAATAGCCTTATTATATTATAATATATATGTATGTATGTAAATGATTAAATTTCTAAACATTAAGCACTGTTTAAAACAATGCATCATCTTCTTTTGTGAGAATTGCTTTGCAAACAAAAAAAAAATAAATATATTTGTGATCCCAGTTTTCATAAGAATGGCAGAGCTAACAAGCAATATTAATTATGGCAAACTTCAAATTATATTTAGATGTAAACAAAATTTCATTTGATATAGCTAATCATAAAACTTTGTAAAATAAAATTAATTTCTATTCATTCTAAAACTGTTGTGAATTAATATTAATTAATGCAGCCCTTTTCATATATGTAAACACTGGTATAATAAACTAGCCAAACACCGTTTATATCAATACACCAGCCTTTTTTTAAATCAAAATTATAAAATCAATAGATTAATATTTGCTTTCCCAGTTTTATAAGGATGATAGATCTAGCAAATGATATTAATTTGTGTGAATTTCTAATTATTTTCAAGTATAAACACTATATATTGTAATGGTCAAATTATGCATACTAGATGGAGTACATAAAGAAGCACTTATCTAATTGCGATTGGAACATTATTAAATCAAAATATTGGATATTTAATATTTTTAATATTAACAGAATTTTATACTGGCCAAATGAGGAAGAGTACTAAAATTATGTAATAACATTTTTTCTATTTAGCAGGGATTACATTTTTGCTGAATAAAAAAGACATGAAATAATAATGCAAAAATATACTTCTAACTTTATTATAAACTTCCTTATATTATCATCAAAGCATCTATTAGTTACTAGAAAATTAAATAAATACTGAGTGTAAATACTAAATGTTATAACTATTAACTGTAATATGTATTGAATGAAGATTTGTGATAGTTTTTATACATTTATTTTTATATTATAATAATGAAACTACCAACTAGCTTCCCTCTCTCCATTACAAATTTCATGTTAGCATATCTAGAGATTGATTCCCTCTCCTTTATACTTTCTTTAGAGATATATAATTAGCAAGTAGAAATCATAAATAAAATAGGTGGATTTTATAAAGCCTTATTAAATTTGTTTTATGTCTAGATTTATATTCTTTGAAAATATATAATTATATATTAGGTTTCATTTACATTTTTTTTTGGATTTTGATTTTAATAAATAACCAAAGAATATTTTCTTGCAAAATGGCATAAAAAAGTCCAATGTTCCATCCATTTATTACAGGTGTGAAAGAAGAAACAAACTAACTACATAAATATATTTTGAAAAAGAAACTTCATAAAACCATTCTTTAGACGCTACTTTTTTTTCGAAATACAACAATGTGTATCTTTTTAGTTTGATAACAATTAAACGTGTTTCAATGATTATTAAAAATAACTTTACAGCTTGATAACATATTCTATGGGAAGTTAGGAAGTTTACTTTTCATAAGAAAATATTCTACAAGTTTATCTTATTTAATCTTTCCCTTAATGAGGTATAAACTAATGTAAAAATATGTCCAAAAAATGTATTCTACCTCAAGAAGAGGAAAAACTGCTCATAGTCACTAAGTGCAAATGCTATTCTAATTTTAATTCTCTATTATATTTTTCTACTTTTCTTAAAACGATTTTTATAGGTATATTAAGCGCTTGGTCATGCAAAGTAAGAAGAGACAAAGATATTGTAAGCATGCTCAGCAGCATATTAAATTAAAAGTTTTTGCTGTTAATTAAGCTTTTCTTACTTTGCATCGACAAGCGCTTTAATGTATCTATTATAATTTTAGAAATTATTTTTTTATAACATATTCATTAATATATATAGCTACACATATATAGGAAAAAAGTATTTGTGTAATTACACATTCTAATGACGCAAAGTTTAATGTAGTTTTAATACTATAATAAATTTTATTAAATAAAAAAATAAAGACAAACTACAATTGATTGGTTAAATGTTAGAATAAATTACTCCATGATTAATTATCTCAATTTTCTATTGGAAAGAAAGACAGGACTATTAAAATGATTATTATTTACAAATAAATTTGTAACTATATCAACATATATAGGTAGTTACATAAAATAAATAAATTAAAACATTAAACAATGCAAAATAAAATTTAAACACAGATTAACAAGAAAACTAAAATAAAAAGATGCAACTTTTAGAACCCAATAAAAATAAAAAAAGAAAAAATAACTCTATCATAAAATTAGCAGTGAAATTACGAAACCAGGAAAAAAAAAAACAAAGATTAGAAGAGAAAAAAAATCTAACCTAGACTCAAACTAGATCTTTTTATATTCTCTAATATATTAATGCTTTTATTTATCAAACATTTTAAAGAAATAAGATTAAAATAACAGCATTATTAGTATTATTATCCCAATAAGTTTTTTATTATTATCAACAGCATTCAACAAGGTTATTTAGTTATTAAACTAATGAAATGATTTCTAAATCGCAAGAGGCAAAAATATTAATACTACAAATGCAGCCAATATACAATAAAACTACAATACGCATATTGAATTAAAACACATGAATATAAATTTTTAGAATCTATTATATAGTAACATTAACATTAATCAGTTTTCATAAAATCCATTCTTAAAATATTTTAGTACATGATTTCTAAACAACAAATCACTGGATTACTTATAGCTTAAATCATACTATAACTCAATATATATATAAAATGACACAAAATTTAATGAAGTAAAAGACCATATATATATATGTTCAATTGGAAAAATACAAAAATATTGCCCAGAGAGGGAAAGGTACAAAGAAGAAAAGTCAAAAAAGCTGCACACATGACAATGGTGAATAACCCCATAAGTCAACTTGGTGTAACTATACATCATGAATGGACACCACTAATCAATTTTGCTTTTAGGAAAAAGTGGAGAAATCAGAAGGAACTTCAGATAAGTATATGAAATTTTTATTGACTATTGGGTTTGGCAAGTTTGGCTCAATTGGTTAGAGCCTTACCTTAAAATTCAATATTCAAGAATCTAAGGGTCCAGGTTCGATTCCCAGCCTAGTACTGTCACTGGTAAAACAGCAACACCTGAAGGGAGGAGAATAATATCTCTTGAAACATTGAGCATATAAATAACCTGGGTGTTATTACTAACAGTTGAATGTAATTTGAAAATTTAAATAATGTTTAATTTTTCTAAAAACATTCAATTCTTAATCTTAGCTGATAGAAATAGTCCAATATATAAATACAGTTATTAAATTACTTTTTTGTCTAATCACTGAAAGTGCTTTGTCAACTTATATTTGTAGTACAATATCTTGTTTGGAAAGATTTTAGTACAATGACAAAATAAATAGACAGTATTGTAATTATAGATACATTTATATTAGGTTCTTTATGTTGGGTTTATCTCTAATAAATATATGAGAATATGTGTTAAATGTACTTATTATTTCTCAGAAACTGTACAAGTGAAAGAAAGGCACTGTAAATAACACGCTTCCATGCATTATATATATACAACTTTATTGCAGAAGTTCTGCGTAGGATTTCCAAATATTTATGAGAAAAAAAGAAGTCTTATTTGCTTAGATATGTTTTTAGCATGAAGTACCATAACATATAATTAAAAAGAAATACAACTTTTACTATAAAATAAGTACTATACAATGTTACTTTTCAAACATATTTAGTGCATATGTAGAGAATGTTGTGAAGTAATTTAAAAAGGTTTGCGCTATGTTAGTTAGATATGTTTGGGTTTCAATGTAAAATTGAAGTAATTATCCGAGTTAAAATTTTTCTTTAATTGTTGAAAATTTATTAATAGTTATTAATATGAAGTAATGTAATATTCTTGGATTAAGAAACAGTAATGAAGGAGATTGGGATATGTAAATAAATTGGACAGTGTGATAAGTTTGATTAAAACAAAATGCATCATGGGAATTATTATCTCTTTTTTTTTTTACTATCTTGATGTATATTTTAATAACTAAAACTGAATGAATGTGACCTTGTTTTGAAGATATAATTATACCTAGTACATGTGTCATGTTAATCTATATCAGATACAAATACATGATCTTCAATATAAAATTGAAATAAATATTTGCATTAAAAATATTAGTAATTTCAAATCTTAAAAATTATTAATAATATTAATGTAATGTAAGAAGACTTTCTGAATATTTACATATTACTATTTGTAGCATTTGTACTTTAAAATGATTCAAATAAGATAATTAAAATTATTAATTAGATCTTTATACTTGGGTTAATGAGGCTACTTATCTATATATATATATATAAATTTTGTACTTACAACCAAAGAGATCTTGAATATTAAAAAAAAAAAAAGTTGATTTCTAATAATTAAGAAATACCTACAATTACCAAAGTAATACTTCATCAAACAATACCAGATCCTTTTGATAAATATTATCATAACTGCAAAAAGAATAAGCTAATTATATTCATTTAAAGGCTGTAAAATGACTATGGATTCAGAAATATTGTAATGATCAATTTAATAATCTAAATACAAAATGTAATTTGTAAACAAGATATTTATGACCAATGATTCATACATGTATAATTTAAATTTTCATTTTAAATTAATTTAAAATAATTTGAACAATTTTAGCACATCATTTTAATAAGTAGCTATCATCAATCACAATGTTTAGTTGTGATTAATAATAACATCTCTCTTTCTCTCTCTCTCTTTCTATTCAACAAACATAACTATGTAATAAATGATTAGCGAAAAAATAGAAATAAAAGATGGGCATTAGATGAGAAATAGTGAAAATATTGTGTTTTCTATAAGAAAAGACAATGCTTTTTTAAAAAAAAAAACTAATTATATAATGATTGTCTTTTAAACAGATTTGCAAAATATACAATCCTTTTATAAGATGTTGAAAAGCAATTACCAGATTGATATCTGAGGTTGGAAAAACAAATATACCTTCTAAACTAGTGCCAAAATTTCAGAATGAAATATCTTCAAGTAATTAGTTTGAACAGTACAAAATGATAAAAGATGAATTACATAATACAATATTTCCTATCTGAAATGTATCAGTTGATTTTGGCTGCATTTCCATATAGCAATTATTGATTTAATTATTACTTAAAGAGTTATGGAGTGGGAAAAAGGAAGACCACTATTATCCAAATGCAAATTAACTATAAAATACTAAAAAAAGATTTTTTAAAAATAATGCTTTTATATAAACAGTTAACTAAAAAGTGAAAAAATAAAGTAATTCAGCTAAAAAACATATTGTGTCATTTCATAAGATTTGAAGACATAAGAATCAAAAGGGCCTCAAATGCTTTTATAAAATGACATGTTTTTTAGTCAGATTATTTTGTTATTTTTCTACTTTTTAGTCAGCTGTTATTTAAAAAAAATCTTTTTTTAATATTATTTTCTTTTTTTACTTTTTAGTTATAAATAAAACATATAATTTCAATTTAAATAAAATAACTTTCTTCATCAGTCTCCTTTAATCATCTTTTTTATTGTTCGTTATTCTCTCCACAAGAGAGCAATCTTTTTTTACACATTTATTATTTTTTTCACAAAATATTTATGAAATATTAATTATTTCAGAAGAATAATTTAATTTTAATAGAAAATATTCACTTTTAATTAATTATGAGTTAAATCAATATTAACAAAATTTTACTCTATAATCATAATATTTATGATGCTCAGTTGCTAAGATTTTTTCCTGGAACAGATAAGGATGTGAGTTTGAATTCTAATGGGAAGATTTTTTTCATTATTAAAATTTCAAAAATGTGGACATCCCAACAGAAACACGGATAATGCAAGTTAATATAAAAGCATTTAAATTATGAGTTATTTAAAATAAATTATTAAAAAGATTATAAAAATAGTACATACCTTCTGATTTTTTCATAATCTAGTATGTTTATATAAATGTTCCTTGTTTTATTTTTTTTAAAAAAAATCATTTATAATCTTCCTCTCCATATTTTTCTTTTTGAAACTGTTCAAAACAATTTTCAAATGTTTTTTTTTTGCAAACACATAAAGTTTTAATAAGTCTGGTACAAATATTTTACTTCGTTTTATCTTACATTTTGTGAATTGCTAGTAGATATTTATAATAGCATACTTTTCTTTTTCAGAATTTAATAAAGAAATTTCATTAATAAATACATAAATTTCTCCACCAAAAAAAAAAATGTAGTGATAAGCAGATCAACAGATGTGATCTAGTAGATATGCAAAACAAATCATCAAAATTAGTAGCAAGGAAAAACAGAATTGTGAAACAATGCTGAAAGTCAACCAGAGGATTGTGCTTTATCTTAAAACCATATTGCAGTGAATTCAGTAATGAAGTATCAAAGAACTAAATGCCTAAAAAACATTGCTACCAAATCGTACAGATAATTAAACATGTCTGAGAAACATAATTATAACTCTTTGTAAAGTTGGTTGGCCCACACACTAAATTACACCTGATTAACATCAGAATGAGAACAAAGGGATAAGTTTGAAAAAAAAAAGCTGTTTCAGAAATATATTAGCAATAGTATAAGAAATGATATCAGCTCAGACAACTTGATATATTTATAGAGCATTGACAACAAAGATTTCTATCTCAAAACAAACGGTGATTGAAAGATTAGGAGAGGTATTGACAATGAATTTTACTGTTTCAGCCATTACCATGACCAAAAACATGATGTATAATAATTTATATGGATAGGGAAGAGCAATATCATGTTTAATGAAAAGGCAATGATAATATAAAATCATTATTTGATAATGTGGTTAATTAAGTCATTCTTCTATCAATCGAAGATGATGATACATATTACTATTATAATAATGATTATGTAAGCAAAAATTTTATAAGCAATAACTGTTAAGATCTTGGTAAAAATTAAATTAAAAACTTCTATGTATTACAATACAATCTTCAAATTCTAATTAAGAATTAAAGAAATGTTATATATAAAATATTGATTGACGTTTTACAAAAAATCCACAGAGTTTTAAATCAAAGGCTAACAAATGAACAATGTAATATTAAATTCAGAAATTGCTAGATTAAATATAAAATTGTCTTCTTTCAGGCAAGAAAGAACAAAACCAAATAAACTGTAAATATTTTTTTGATTGAAACAAAAAAACTTTTCCTTATAATTCAGTAATACTATGCAAATTATCTTAATTTTGATGATCATTTTAAACATGCAGATGATAAAAACAAATAGTATCTGCAAATTCAAAACTAACTTGTCAACTGCTTTTAAAATAAACTTTATTGATATAAAAAAATACACTAGTAATCAATCATGGATAGAATAAAAACTAAGAACAAAATGCTTTACAAGAATTCTTTGTTGGGAAAAAAAAAAATTCAGATGAAAAAATAAAAACTGCATCAATAACAGTGAAACCAATATTTAAAAAAATACAATGAATGTAGAAAATAAATTATGAATAATGTTACAATGAATGTAGAGAATAAACTATGAATAATGTTAATTAGAAATGAAAGATTAGTAACTACAGATTTATTGCATTTCTCTAACCAATGGTAAAGATTGCAACATTATTATAAACATATTTTTATTTTATAGTCAGCCAATTGATACTAATTATCCTCCAGTTAAAAAATAGACATAACCCCATTTACTGATAAATATTTAATGGCTAACCAAATTAGCTATAAGTAGGATAGCTCAAAAAATCTTCCAAATTTCACCTCAATTTGAGTTACACATACAATATATTTATAAAGTTGATTTTGAGATTAGCAAAAATAAAAAATTAATCCACAAGGATAAAAGATATATAAATACTCATAACAATTTTTACACATTTGCAACCAAAAGACAGCTCAAAATTATCAGGCGCATTTTGCAATAAACAATTTGTAAATTCTTATTAAAAGTTTAAACAATATTTAGAGTAATAATAAAAACCATATATTTAATAATTTCTTAAATAAACATTCTTAATTAATCAATTTATCTGGCTCACTGAACACTAATTAATAAAATTATTAGATAAATCACACAAACTGTTCTAATTAGCAAAAGAGATGACTTGCTAATTAACAATTAAGTAATATAAAATATTCAACACTTTTAAATATAATAAATAATCAAGTTTTTTATTTTATTATATTGCTATTATCTTCTTGAAATAATATATTTTCCCTTGAAGGTAAAAAAAAATATATAACACTTTTTGCAGCTTTGCATATGTAAATAAAGCAACTGATTTTCTAATAACTAAATAATAATTGCATATCTATGATCTTTAGAATATGCACAGATTTGAGAAAATTAAGCCTTTATGGAAGAGTTAAAGTTAGCTCAGATTTGTGCATCATTAACATAATACTGGTCATAAAATACGTTTTGATTATGTATTTTATGAAAGCAATGGAAAAAAAAAAGGGTCAAAGAGGCTTTTAGATTAATCTATTTAATTCTGAGGCCATCAACCCTGCAATAACTTTCTTTAATGTTAATAGTACTTGGTATTTGTTTTGAATTGTAATATTTATAGGTGTTATATATATATGTTAGTAATTTTATAATTGTTATAAAAATTACTAACATATATATATATATATATATATATATATGTTAGTAATTTTTTAATTGAGAAAGTTTATCTGTATAACCGGCAAAACCATTATTGTGAAGAAAATTTCTATAAAGTTTTCTAATTTTATTAGTATCTTTATTGTTTATGTTGATTCTATTTAAAATATATATAATTGATGGTAAATCATGTATTTTTTTGCTAAATAAATCAACATTTTATGGCTTTTCATTAAATACAAAGATACCCATGGTCATTGCATTCATATGCTTCAAAAATGGTACTGATCTATGTAAATGCAAGCAAATACAAACAATGAACCATAAAGTTAATGACTAGCAAATTCATGGCTAGTGACAAAAGTGAAGGAATTAATAAAAGAACTAATGAATTTATCTCTTAGTTGAAATTTCTACAGAGTTTTTTATAACATTTTGTTAATAACAAAGCTGTTTAAAAATCATATGCTAAATATTAAATAAATGATAGGGTAGTAGATTCAAAAATTAAGATTCATAAATTGCAGTTCAATTCTGTCATATGCTAAATATTAAATAAATGATAGGGTAGTAGATTCAAAAACTAAGATTCATAAATTGCAGTTCAATTCTGTCATTTTCAGTGTTTGAATGCCAAACGATTTCTCAAGTAACTATCGAGTTTTCATAAATACAAAAATAATAATGGCAAAACAAAATTGAATATTATATCATGTATAAATGCTGTTTCCTTAAGCTTTCCTACAAGTCTGCCATTACAACTCAGGATTAGTGAATGCAATCTATTAAATTTTGCAGTAGTTTCTATGTGGCTTCAATTTCCTACTGTGTGTCTCAGTTCTTTACGTTTCTTTTCTATCATATATTATGATCTATAAAAATAAATATTAATACTATGATAGAATGGACTACACTAATTTTTATAACTATTTATTACCCTCAACCTATATACGTATTTTGTATATGAATAAATAATAAAGTTAAAATAATTTTGGCACTATCAAACTAAAATGAAAACAGTAAAATTATTGCCTCAAATTAATAGTTATCTGAACTTTTCTGTTGTGTTTATTTTCCTCCCCAAATTAAAAACTAAAGAGATTACAAGTTTTTAATATTTTTTTTTTAAATGACAGCCAGCATTTAATATTTTAATGTATTCTTAAAGTGGAAAAACAGCAGATTGTAATGAAATAAATGGAAAATATTTAAAATATGATGATGATAAATTTGCATTAAAATTGATATTTTTATAGGAATATGAACTAATGCAATGGTATCACTTAATAGCAAGAGAGCATCTTTTTATAAAAATAAGTTGGATAGAAAAAAACTACAGTAATAATGATAGAATATCTTTGTTACTAACCATAGTGAAGTATTTTCAATGATTTTATTAAACATATTGTGGATTGTTTCTAGTCATAAATGAAAAGCTACTAATGATTCAATGTGGTTTTAGAAATTCAATAAAATATTATGACGTAGTTTTTACTGTCAAACAAATGATTTGTAAGATGTTTCATAGATTTGCTATAGGCATGTAACTGAGATTAATGGGAAGATTTCTGGCTTGGTGATATACGAAAAAGTAATGTTATAGATGGTGGAAAATCAAATTCATTTGAAATTAAAACTGATGCTAAACAAGAATATACACCAACACTAACTTGATTTTTTTATTTTTATAACATTGATCCTTGCAGCAGTATGCAGATAACTTTATGAAGCATACATTAATGTGTAATACAGATCAGATAGTGAGTGAGCTTTTACAATTTGAACTGATCAAAAATAAAACTTTTCTATGCTTAAAAAAAAAAAGAAAAAAGATTAAGAGTATTCTAATGAATGTAATATTTTTTTACCTTCCTAAATATGCTTTTGAATCTGTTTTTGTAAAAGTAAATCTTTGTTGAAATGGATAAGTAGTAAAAGATCTTTTTAAAAATATTTTGTAATAAACTTGAGCACATGGTTTTCATAGCAGTTAGATCTCATTTACAATATAAAAATTATTTTAAAAATGCTCTAAAAATATTAAATACTGACTGTTTTTATTGAAAATGTATGAATGAAAATAGAATACATTGAAAAGCTCTTGTACTTATTGGTAATATAATCCATCTTTTAACATTTTCGTTTTTATCTATTGATTCACTAATCATTTTATATTTATAGATTTTTATTACATACATTCTCACATATTTGAAAAATAAAGATATAGATATTAGAAAAGCTATGCGTCTAAAATGAGTTTTTATTAATCAACTTAATCAGCTAAGCCTAGCTTCTGTTCAAGTATACCAAGATATAAAATTGTTTTATAGACAAAATTCTAAGGGGGGGGGGGTGATCACCTATGACAAACTGACAGTCCAAAATTAAAAAGGCCAATGTGCAATTTTGATAACTGTTTAACTGTCTTAAAATTTTCAGTCTTAAAAATGATAACTGTACACTTTAAAAGATGAAAGAATAAAAATGCTAGAATTAAATAATATTAATGATTACAAAAGTGATTAATGGACATTACCAAGCATTGAGCCAATAAAATAAAACCGCAGTAGAACAAATCACTGCCAATACAATACAAAATAAATATTGTGATATCTACCAAAACAATCCACTGCAGACAAGATAAGCAAAACTTCTAAGGCCAAGCAAATCATTTTAAAAACATTAGTTTCTAACATGAATATTACATTAAAAAATGGTAACATTATTGCACAGTCTGATAAATCATTCTATATACTTTTGTTGGTGATCTCCAAAAAAAAATCCATCAAGCAAGCTTTTTTCTAACTTCTTTAAATTATATGAATGTTTTGAGATCAGTGATATAAATATTTCAAACAGCTCTGTTAACTTCCAATAAAATAATGCTATAACAGCCAAATATATGTTCGATGGATATAAGAATAACATTACATATCTTCGATGACTTCTCCAATCATTTCATTTAAATATTATTACATCATTGTGAATCATTCTGGAACAAGGTATAATTGTCTTTATCAGTCTTTCTCAGAAAACATGAATATTACTTTTGAGATAAGGCTTAAAAATTTATTGCCATTGCTCAAATATAGCATTCTCCCATGGAAAATATAGCCATTTTTGAGATGTTATAAGCACTGCAATATTTTGCCCAAACCCTGAATATTTGTGTACCCATTAACTCCAATGTCAAGAACTTAAGAAATTAGCTAAAATAAATAGTATTGTAATGGTAAGAATTGTACCTCCACGTAACAAAATCTAGAACACAGGAAAAATACACTAAAGCTGATCGAATACGGATGCTGGGATCCAGAACCCGACCAACATTCAATCCTTTCACCTCTGCTCAACAATCTAATATCCTATGGATGACATTTCTCAACTTACACAGACATTCAATTTAACCTCGGTAAGGCAGTCAATCAGCGTAAAACAAAAAACTCGTAAATTAACTAAATCTAGCACTGATTTGGTCAGATATACACACATATGACTAAATAAATAATTAATATATCATGGATTGATTATAAAATTTAATAGAATAATCTACCTATAGATATAATAATGTCTGTGCAATTAAATCTAGAGTTGGATAAAATGAACTCACGGACAATAAAAATATGAAAACGAGTTATAATTTTAAATATTATTAATTTAATAAAACAATAACAAATAGTGAAACTTAAAATATACAAAATTATGCAATGAGAACGTGAGAGATTACACTCGTAGGCATTGCATAACTAATGAGATTAATACTACATATCTCATTATAAGTGTTCAATAAAATGTAGTGCCGTATGGGGTTTATGCTTATATTAATATGCCAAATTTCTAGCTCTTATGTAGACTGCCAGATCATATGGAACTTAATAGCCAAAGTTATATAACTAACTTAATAGCTCTCGTGTGGCGTCTATCTCTACAAAGTCGAGCACATGATTAAGGTGAGATACGCAGGTGAGCGTGTTAACCTAGATTAGGACATACACTGATGCTAGATAAGCATTTAATATAAAATGAGAGAAAACTGAATTATCATAGGTTTACCTATATATTTTATGGCACATATCAAAATATTAATAAAGCTAAAAGGTGCGAATGGGTCATTTATTCACAGGCTTCAGTCTCAAAGACTCGGTTGCCCTAAAACCGCTCACCTTGCTACGAATAGGAACATTAGTAGTTCAGGGAGTCAGATAAGCATTAATTATGGATAATCTAGGTCCTTGTGCCCTAGTTCTAAAAGTGTGTGCTTTACCCATACTAAGTGGATAAGCGTGACCTCCCCCATCAACTCATCAATAATCATGCAGCAAGCAGATAATTGTACATTGCGTACTTTGTAAGGACACATCCGCAACTTATACACATATAATGCAAATACGTAAAATTATATTACCATGCCTTAACAATAGAATGTGTCTATTTGCATATCTATACAATACAGTTCTCAAATTTAGTATTTCAAATATACTATTTAGGGACTAAATTAATTAGTAACCTAGTTTAATATTATCACCTGCGTCTCAACATATATAAATCTAAGGAGGACAAAGCATATTTGAGGGATAATTACAAATAAAACATTAAAATATGCTTTGAGAATATCTCTGTGGCTAGTTCCTATGACGTACGAGTTACATAAATAAATAGTTATAATTTATAACTAGAGATAAGCAAACTACAATTTTAACTAGAGAACGACTGATTATTGTAATAATAATACCCAAAAATTAATCAGTAAAAATAATAATATGATCTCGAAACAGCGAATGATAAAGAAAAATAATAACTCAATTATTTAATATTTATTATAGCAAAGATTTGAAATTATCTTCACAGATCGTTAAGCTAAAATTATATTTATAAATACTCACGGTTTCATTATTTAGCATATTAAACACATATAATATTAAAATGATAAAATCATAGAATAAATTGAGTAGATTAGAAATAGGCATAAAAGACCGCATAAAATTATACATTTAATTTAAAATAGATTATTAGAGTTTTTACATTTTAAAAGAGAATTCGAGTTTTACAATCAGACAAGATTTAAACATTAGCATTTAACAGTCTTCTTTGCAGATTTTAGGAAAGGTGTTTGGTAAAGGCAGATTTAATAAATAGCTAGCTTTTAAAAGAAAGAATTGAAAGTCACAGTTTATAACAGAGCTCTGAGAGAAAGTTTATCATTTTTACGGTCAGCTGTTTTCATTGCAGCTAGTTCTGGGCACTTGAGATGATAATAAGTTGACACTTTTGGCGATGATTTAAAGCTAATGGAGTTTTATCCATGGGCTGCTTTTCTGGTGTATGGCTTTATATTTTATCGGACCAAAGTTCCTTCCATTTCTCGGCTAAGGGCCGAGAGGTCATTGATTGCCTACTACCCACCATTTTGAAGATAAAACGGACATGGGTCCTGCTTACACTTCACTTATTATATATATGATCGATTCTTAGTGACAAAACTTTAAGTATTTATATTTTTCTAACTCTGGCCACCTGTTTAATTTTACAAGCTTGTCTGCATTTGCTTATTTTAGAAAAATATATTTAATAGCTACAACTAGTAGAAAAACTCATTTATTTATTTTAAAAAAACATTTTTAATTATGACAACTAATTTAGATTTTGTTTTTCTGCAAATTTTGTTATTAACCTTTTGTATTTACAAAATCAAGTTCACGTTATTTTAGGACTATTGTGTGACCTACTTTAAAATTTGTTTACCAGTAACAACTAAAAGTTGCTTGATAATTATTAGAAAACTAATTTTATTACCATACATGTAGAATAACAATGGAAATGGCTTATATACACATATGCGATTTCAATAACATAATAAAATTGGCTAAATAATTTAAACTAAAATATTTCTTAAACTATAAATATTTATAAAATGGATACCTATCTGTAATATATACCAATAACATTAACATTAAAATTGGTTAAATAATTTAAGCTAAAATATTTCTTAAACTAGAAATATTTATAAAATGAATACATATCTGTAATATATACATATACTATTAAATTACAGACTTACCGTTCACACACACACACATATATATATACATGATTTTTCATACATAGTAATTTAAGGTTGTTTAAATGGGTACTCTGAGAGAGTTTAAACCTGGCATATAGATAGATGTGGGTGTAAAAATACGTGGAACAGGCAGATGGGTAAAACTGACTGTTTCAGTATATAGATATGAATACATATATATTTATATTTTATTTTTATAAAAGTGCATAGTTATTAGATTATTTTAAAATAATAATTTTTGAAAATCTTTTTTTTTTTAAATATTTTTTTATTTATCTCAAAAAAAATCAGGATTTCTTCATTTTATTTATTTATTTATTTAAATCCATTATAACTCAAAACAAAATTAGATCTTGAGATTTGTTTTCATTTACAGATTTTTTTCTCATGTGTAATTTCTTGGAAAGACATGGGTTGGGGGGGGGGGTGAATTATAGATTTTGCATTTAACTCTATTGTTGAAACTCATGATACTAACAGTACTTGTAATTAACAATATTGTTAGAGTTGATCTCTATTGTGCTAATTGAACCAGAACTTTTCCATTAATTAAAAAGGCAATGACAAAAAAAAGGACAGAAATTAGATGTGTAAAAATGGGTTTAAAAATAAATCACTAGGTGTGAATCCTATTCATGGAAAAAACATATAAATTACGGAGTTTGCTTTTGCTATATTAGATTAGAAAAGACTTGGCAGCAGATTGGAAATAGATTGAAAAATATAATATTAACCAGCACCAAGAAAATGTTTTCCAGCTAGTGGGCATCGAAAACTTTCCCCTCATGAAATATATCTCACAGTCACACCTGGAGTCACCTGAGCGATCATCAACTAGGGGAAGAATGGTTTTAACAAGCTAGCTGAGGGTATCAAAAAAGTCAAGACAAAACAAAGGATTCATACTAGCAGTTTCAAGAAAAATCATATATGGACATTATCCACATGAAGAAAATGAAACCACTGATCGAGCAGGTTAATTATGAACTTTTCTTAATTAAAGAACTTTTATTCTGATTGGCATAATAGAATTTTAGACTCCGTTAACTTAGTTGTATAAAAAATTATTAAGAGGGATTATTATTTTTATGTTATGAAAAAGAGGTGTATGATTTTATTTTTAGTAAAATTTTATTAATTAAAATTTTAAATAATTTTAATTCATTTATTATATTCAAAGTGTATGTAGTTTTAAGTTCTAAAAAGAATGTTAAATTCTCGATCTAGAAAGTCAAACAGGGGAAGAGAGGGTAAAAAATCAGTAAGTGTTCAGACTATAAGCAACACATGAACATTTATGTCAAAATCTGGTGTTGTAAAAAGGGATGTCCGATGACTGCAAGCAAACAACAGACACTTGCGTTATCTCTTAAAAGTTTGAATATAATTATTAATCATAAATTGTAGAGGGTTGAATGATGCAAGGTACCACCCATTCTTATTAGTAAGTTGACCTTCAGCCACACCTATTTAAATAGACATCCAGAATAAACCTGGATCCTATCATTCATAGGCCTGATATGACATATGTTCCCTTAGGAAAAAGTTATTAAACAGTAAATACGGGATTGTATTTATTAAAAATGAAAAGGAATGGAAATAAGATTTACATGTGTTTTTCTTCTTAAATTTTGGATCAAGTCAGTTGGAATGCTCGGCAAAAGGGAATTGGGAAAAGCAATTAGTATTAAAAAGAATATAATAAATATTTAAATCATACTCAAGTGCCTCTGTGTTTTAATTTCTTTTATAATGTTAATAATTAAGTGTTCATTTAGTTTAAACAAAGTATAATTAGTAGAGTCCGCATAAGATTATGTCTTAAAATCAATTATGTGTCTGCTGTGTGTAAATAAATTATCACTACAATCGTGGGAAATTCTTCTTGATCTAGTGCTAGGCTATAGGACTAATAGCATCCTCATACAGGTCATCTTAATTTTAATAATCTTAAAAAAATTGTGGACAGAGTGTCAATTTGTAGTGGCACAATGTGTGTAACCACTAACTCCAATGTCAAGAAATAAGCTAAAATAAAGTTTCAAAAAACTTATGGAGAATTTCAGTAAATCAGTATGTAAGTTTAAAATAAATTAATATATATAAAATGTATCAAGTACTGCAATTTATTGTTTCAGTGAATTTCTCCAAAAATTATTTAAAACCTGCATTATCCAATTTTTCATTTTTCTGGGATAAATTTTATGATGGTACTAAATGAAGCTTAAAATTTACCAAAGGTCTTCTTAACCTGCAAAAATAATTTCTAAGAATTAAACATGAGCTAGCATTAAATTTATTTTTCTATGTAGTCAGGGAGTTTTATGCTTCCCATAAAAACTTGCTCATTCCTAATAGTTTTTTCAGAATGTTTTTGGTGCTGATTTAGAGTGTACTCTCTACCATTTTGAATTCTATGGTCCATCCAAACCACTACTGACACATCCAAGACACTGAATAAATCTCATGGGATTGCTTGAATGGGTGAGCAATGATTTTGGGTGGTTCTTAGAATTTAAAATGATAAGAGTGCATTCTAAATCAGTACTCTTCTTAAGGCTTAATTCAGACATGCAGTTAATGATGCCATTTTGCACCAAGGGATGTTTTTTGACAATATAAAGTATTGTCTAAAAAATGCAGAAGTCCAATCAAACCAAACTTATAATTTCAAAATACTAAAAGCTTATAACTTTTAAAATATGACTGCTGAAAGAGAAATTGGCTGAAGTGAGGTACCAGAAAAAAACAAATGTTGTATGCTTCTTTTGTAACATATAGTTAGAAAAAAAATGAAGATAAGAAAAAATAGTGTTGGTCACATTTGATCTCCTGACATGGATATCAAAACACTTGATCACATGAGGTCCTTATGGGTTCTTGAAATTGATACAAATCTATATATCTATTTACATAATTTTCTATTATCATCAAAGTGATTTTTCTCATCAACAAATGAACACGGAAACATGTATAAAAAAATATTTACCGATTTTAATAAAAAAAAAATTATTTAAAATGCAAAAGAGGTATTGGTTTTTAAATAAGATAAACACTAACTTTTCACTGTCCGTAGATAATGTTAGCATCATTAAAAAATGTAATGAATAAATCTCTCTCTTATTTAGATTCTTTTTATCCATCTGTCAGCAAATACATGTGATAAATGAAGCCCACAACATTACTCACTTTAGTGAGAAAAAATCTGATTTATCAATTTGTTATTAACTATAAAATTAATATTCTTTATTTTAGACAATTATTCTTTTGGCTAATGTTAAGATAAAATCTGATTTATTATTAATTATAGAAGTAATATGCTTCAGCAGTTGTTTCTATATTTATTTAATATATAGTTATGGGCATATATTGTAATAAAATTCATATTTAGAAATTATAAGCTTTTAATATTTCAAAATTATAAGCTAAGTTTGATCAATTTTATGTTTATTCAACATGCAGATTATTCTATGACATTTATCGCTTTTTTGGATGTGTCAACAGTGGTTTTGAGTGGTCCTTAGACTTCAAAATGGTGGACAGTGCATTCTAAACCAGTACCTTTTCTTTTCCTTCAGATTTAAAAAAGTCATATATCTATATATTCAAATAATATTTTTACAATCTTATTAAGACTTTAAAAACATTGTACATTGTCAGAAATTTAAATATTATCACAAATATAAATATTAATTAATTATTATAAATTTTAATCACTACTGAATATAGATTTGCAAGATTTTCTGTACATTAACATTTATTAATTAATGTTTTTTTATGATAAGATTTCAGCAAGTATTTTAATTACATTATTTAAATGATACAATAATCAACTGAATTTTTTTTTTTAAATTTAATAAATAAATTCTGATTCCATACTTTTTTATTTTTCAATTTCTATTTTCTAGAAAAATGAAAATTGCAAAGTTCCAAAGAACTAACTAAAAACCTTAAATAAGTAAAATATGATGGTCATATCATTCAGAATACTATATAAATTTATTTAATGTGTTATATCTATTTTTATTTTATTTTTAAATTATATGTTTATTAATTTACTCAAGGGGTTAAACTAAAAAGGTTATTTTAGATACATCTTAGCTCATATTAAAATAGTATTTGTTAGTTATGAAAATTTTAAGTTTTCTCTCAAATTTTAATTGAATTAGGTATGAATTCTGGATTACTGATCCATCACTGTGTACATTTAAATATCATTATACAATAATATGGACATGTTTGTATGTGCACATATTCAGATTTGTTTTTGTTTTGTTTTTTGTACAAATAGTAAAACCTCTTATAAGAATTAAGTTCTTAACAATTTCATTAGTAAGTTAGGAAATTGTTTCTTAATATTTTTAAATCATTACACAAAATGGCAGAAAATGTTATCGCCAAAACTTTAATTAAGCATATTTTTAATAACATAAAATATGGTAATAATTTCCACTTTGCTTTCAATGCCCAATAGAATAATTACTAACGACATTCTGTCTATGCTCACTCATTCTTACATGGGTAGGAGTTCATCAGTAGCATTTCCTGAATGCTTTAGTTCTATGATACTAGTGATACTATCTGCTACTGTAATTTTAATATACTTATTGGATGGTTAATAATAACTATAATTTGTTCAAATTAATAAACTCTATCAGAAAATTATGCTACTATTGGCCTATATCTCATGTATATATAATTCTATAGACATTCTATCCCAATAGACCAGGGTGAGAAAGAACTTTTTTAAAATAGTATTAATGTGATCTTGTGAATATTTATTAAATTGCAAACTAAAGTATAGACATATCTGGTTGCCATGATATTTCAATGGCTGGATATATTTATTTATTTAAATTTTGATTATATGTAGGAGTACATATATATCATTCTTACATATAAACACACACATAAAATAATTTTTAAACAATTTTTCAAATTCCAATCAGGTTTAGAATTTGTCCTTTGGTAGACGGCCCAAAACCAAGTTAGATAACTGTTCTAATAATTGGTTTGTAAATGGGTATTTAGTTGCTATTCTTAGCTTATTTGGTTGCTTTTCTTAACTGAAGGATAAAGCAAGGTAGGAAAATTGCTTTAAATTTTCGTGAATGGGCCAGCTAATCACTATTCCTTATGAGGGTCTTTTAAAGACTTTAAATCTTTAACCTGTAGTGGGCTATTTAAAATACACACGCACACACACTTTTTTTTCAGAATAAGATAAAAACTATGTAAACATAACATACACATATATAAACATGTACATAATGCGATTACATATGCACAACCAGATAATATATATCTACACAAAAACTGATTGTATATCTATACTCACGTGCATAGAGATAATATATTCTTAAACACACAATGTATTGTGCTATTAAAAAAAAAAAAAATAGAACAGTTTCATTCATAAAACAATCCATAAACGATCAAGCTTTTAAACATATATATAAAAATGAATTATTATAAAGATATTCCATGTCAAAATTCTTTTCCATAATTCCATTATTTTTTTTTTTACTTTTATGACTTAAATAGATTTGCGGTATTGGTTTAAAGAAGCTCTACAGCTAGAAAAATGAAGTTAGGAATTTGTTTTGGCTACATGTAATAATGTCATATAATACCAATTTTTTTTTTTTAAAAAAACAACAACTCAGAAGTATAAAAGTTATAATTCAAAAACATTTTTGTTGTAAATTATGTTTAGTTAGTACAATAAAAATTACAAGTTTATAAACTTTAAATATTTTAACCTGTTTTGACAACTTCGGTTGTATGCCAATTGCTGAAGATGATGATGAAATGACACATCTTTACTTCCATCCCCATTGTTACTTGAATCTCCATTGATAAGATGAATAGGCTGAGAATATGGAAATAAGAATGAGAGGCTTGGGGAAAGAGCATCTGGAGATACCAATCCTAGCGGTGAAGGTGCCGACCTGAGTAATGGCATACAATTTGGTGGACTAGCCATGCTTGCAGTCATTTTCCTAATCTAATTACCTCCACTTCATAAATAACAAGTACTCCAGCTTGAACTTTTAAAAACAGCCACACAATTACAAAAAGAAAAGTAGACAGGTAAAAAAATTTAGAGCAAACTACTGCTTGGAAGTTATAAAGTAACTTAATACTAATCTCAATTGTTTAGGGCAGTCCTATCTCAGACTGATTCATTAATGAAATTAAAGGGGTGATAAGCATTAATAATCAGGTAAGACTGGTTTTCAGGGTTACGAGATATCTATATATTCTTCCATTAGGTTAACCTTTCAGAAATGGGAAGTGAAATATTAAATAAATGGGAGGGGGAGGGTGAAGATAACTTTTTTTTATTATTATTATATGTTAAACTTGAATTTAGGTTGATTTAATAATTTTATATATAGAAAAATGAATGTTTTTTTCTCGGTTTAACTTTATTAAATGTGTGTATATAATTTATTATTTAATAAGCGTCTTTAATACCCTTTTCGTAAATAAAATAAAATTTAATATTACATGGCATTAACAAGCTTCATTCATATAAACCGATGTTAATAAAGAGAGAAAAACATGTTAGCATACTGCTGAAAAGTAATGCTAATTATGAAGAATGGGAATTAACGGCTGATGATTAAGGCCAATTTGAATTTATTTCTGTCAGATATTTGCTCTTGGTGCACCATTACTTTAGAATACACTATGTGAAAAACAAATTTTAAGTATTAATTCATAGCAATTAGAGTCATTGTATGTTGTTTTTATTCCATTAAAGAAAGAATGCTGCTGAGGGCACCAATATCATTTGCTTCATATATGGAGATGTATTGAATAAGAATAAATATCAATGATGGTACAGGCAATTTGAATCTGGAAATTTTGGTCTGTTTGGTTGACAATGACTTGAAAGGCCTTCAATTGTGGACAATGATGTTCTTTAATTCTGTATCAAATCCATGTCAAACCACACACAAATTACCTAATAAACTTAATTCTTCATGGTCAATTATCCACAAATATTTACAGAAGATTGGAAAGGTATTTAAATATGGTATATAGATTCCTCATAAATTATGGGATACTGACAAAAAAACAACACATGAACAACTTTGCACTGTTAACAGAATTAACAAAACTGGTAATGAGAAAGGAATGCTGTATAAGAATGTTAAGCATTAAAAAGCAATGGCATTTTCCAAAACAAATCCCAAATGCTGACCTCTAAAGATGAATTTCAGCCAAAACGTTTTTACTGTATGTGTGGTAGGATATAAACAGAATTATTTATTATGAGCTCAAGGAACAAGGTCAGACTATAAAACACAACCATTTACTACGCACAATTGAAACCAATGGAAAGATTACATCAAGCACTCTCAGCCAAACATCTACTCACCAATCAAAAAGGCATAATATTGCAATAAGATAATGCTAAACCACACTCTGCAAGATCGGCTTAGGATGCAGAGTCTTCTCACATCCCCTGAATTTTACAGACATTGCCTCTTCTGATTGCCATTTTGCTCTCTTCTAAAGGATAAAATATGGAATATAATTTTCAAATCTGAAAATGTCAAAAAATATCTGGAGTCATTCTTTGCCTTCAAGGATGAAACTTTTCCAAAAACTGAATTCTGAATTTAGTTGATATCATTTTCAAAAAATCATAAATAATAATGACTATCTCATTGATTAATATAAACTTTTTCATTAGGAAATATTTAAACAGCTTTGAGTATTTAAAAGAATGTGGATTAAGAAATGTAAGTTACTTAGTAATTTATCTTTTCTATTAGCATGTAAAAATCACAGCGTTATACCCACTTGTTGTAAAATTATGTTTCATAAGAAAAATTACAATATTAGTAAATTCTAAGGAAAACAAGCCATATTATTTTAAATTCTTTTATTAAAGAAACTCTGAAAAATCTAGACAAAAGTATTGCTGGATGTATATTTATTCCTTAGTAATAAAATACATCCTTTACTGTGGACTAGTTTTGATTATATTGCAAATATTAGATCGATTAAAGATTTTGAATTTGTAACAGCAAAGCAAAAAAAAAAAATCACAAATGCTAATTAAAACACAATCACCAATCATTATGTATCCAAATCAAAAAACCATTTATAATTTATCTATGAAAGCCCTCTCTACAGAAGAAGTTTCAGTTTTAGAAAAAAGTTTTAATTTTGCTAAAACACCTTCCAGGATACCTTTTGAGAAAATTATTTGTAATGTTTCAATGAATCAGCTCTCGATAAAATAGATTCTTCATCGGCTGATTTGGCTAGAGCCAAGATTTGCAATATTTTAAGAAAAGCTTCCTAAAAATAATATTTCAAAGAAAGACAAGCATTAAATAATATAAAATCGGACAAATTAATTGTTGTACTTCCAGCTGATAAAGGTAATGCTACTGTTGTTATGGATCGTGACATTTACCATGTTGTTATGGATTGTGACATTTACCATAATAAAATTTTAGATTTGCTTAATGATAAAACTTATAAACCATCAAAAAGAGATCATACTACGCATTTGGAAAAAACAACAAAAGCCATTATTAATATATCGCCTATTGAAACAGAGATAAAAAAAATAAAATAAATCCTCGGGAAAAATCATGTGTCTGTCCCAAATTTTATGGACTTCCAAAAATTCACAAATCAGATACTCCCCCCCCCCCTCGTCCAATAGTAAGTGCAATAGGATCTCCCACTCATATTTTAGCTAGTTATTTATCGGATTACATTAAACCTACAATCCCATCTATTAAATGATATATTAAAAACTCTTTCCATTTTATTTCTGTTTTAAAAATTTAAAAATTAATGCTAATGACATTTTGGTCAGTTTTGATGTCGTGTCTTTGTTTACAAACATTCCAATTGATATTGTCTCTTGAACACATATTTTGTATACAATGCACAGAATTACAGACAAGTTTTTGGTACTCCTATGGGCTCACCTATCTCAGGAGTAATAGCTGATTTATTCATGGAAAATATAGAAACTTGTGCTTTAGAATCATTAACTTTAAACCCTCTCATTTGGTTCAGATACACAGATGACACTTTTGTCATATGGCAACATGGAAAAAATAAACCTAGATGATTTTTTCTTACATTTAAATAATATGCATCTTCATATTAAATTTACAATGGAGACAGAGTCTGATGGAAAACTCCCTTTTCTTGATGTTCTAGTCACTGAACACCAAATAGTTTATCTTTTTCGATTTACAGAAAGAATACAAACACGGATAGATATTTACATTTACATTCTCATCAACACCCAACTCAGATAGTTTCCATAGCCAAAACTCTTTTAAATAGAGCAATTAACCTTTCAGATAAGTCACATCTGAAAGAAGAAATAAATCATATTAATAGTGTTTTATTAGTTAAATAGTTGTAATTATAAATTTATTAAAAAAAGCCTTATTTCAAGCCCAAAATGGACAAAATAGAAAACAAAAAGATGATAAATCAACTATTAGGATTTGTGTTACATATGTAAAAGGAACTACAGACAGTATTGGATGTATACTAAAATGCTATAATATAAATAAAGCATTTTCTACTCATCAAAAGATAAGCAATATAATAACTAAGCCTAAGGATTCAATCCCTCTTGAATCTCATGGTGTTTATCAAATCTCATGTTAAAATTGTAAAGCTTGTTACATGGGTATGAGTAATTGTCGCATCACTCTCACTCCATCCTATAGATTCAGGTCATAAAATTGATTTTTCTAATACCAGGATCATATCCAGAAGTGATAATCTGTACCAGTGCAAAATTAGAGAAGCCATTGAGATACTTAAAAGGCCAGATTGTATCAATAAGCGAGATGATACATGCAAACTTCCTCCTATTTAGAAAGATTTTTTAAAAAACATTCTTAATTTAACATTTTTGCTATTGGTGGAACTTTAATGTTTTTTTTCTAATCAGTGATTGTAGCGCCTCTACAACCGTCTTTCTACCTTTTATCACCCAGTAGATGACTTGTGTGATCAAGTTGAAACGTCAGTATATCAATATTTAAATTTTTTAATACTAATGAACCTGCAAAATATGTCTTTTAAATATATGCATACACACATATTTCAATTCTTTATTAATACCTCTTACCAACAAAACATTTAATGGGATTGCAGTAGAGAAAAGAGAAATGCTATTGCTAACACATCTCTGTATTTTGCTGTTCTATACAATAAATATCATTAAAAAATGTTGGCTCTAAAAACAAAAACTACAAAAGGAAAATTAATTCTAAAAAATTTAATGATGTGAGAGCTGATGTTGGCTTGCAATAAGGTGACATTAGTATAGTCAAAAAATGGAAAATCATGCACGATTTTGAAAATGCCAAGATAAACAAACAAAATGAAAATTTTTACTAAATGCAAATATAATTAAAGACTACAACTATGCAGTTGGATCAAATGCATTCTTATTATTACTGAAAACTTATCCAAGATCTAAAAATTGCATTATATATTTTAAAAAACATATATTGTACTAAAGAAAAAGAAATGTTTTTTTTTTTTTTAAATATTGATATAAAATATTTAAAAAATGAATAAAAGTGATCCAATATTTCAATCAAAGACTAATCTTATATAAGAATTGCTTTCAAATAGTTATGAGAGTCGCTGGTTGAAAAATAAATAATTTTGTTTTATAAGTACTATACGTATCATCTTCTCTTAATTAAGTAATATGTCCAAAAAAAATCAGTGAAGCTTTGATTGAAGAAGAAATGTCAATGGTTGAAATGTTTATTAGACTTTGTATATTCATCTATAGACTTAGGAACGTAGTTAAAATTTTATGTCATTATTGAACAAATATTCAATTCCATGCTATATGATAGATTTAGCATTATATATATATATATGTCAAATGCGTTGACCGGGAAGTGAACCCAGGCCAGCTGCTTAGAAGACAGCTATGCTTACCACTAGGCCATCAATACTTGGCAAGATTTAGCATTATTTTTACACAATAGTTCATTTTTTTCATTTTTATTGAATAAATCCATACCTATTATATATTTACTACTATTAGGTTTGTAATTAATGATACAGACAACTTCATATTTACTAGACGAGTTCCAAAAACAGATTTTTAATTACAACATACTATGCAGTTGACAAAAAAAACCCACTGCAGGTTTCATTGGTTAGAGTATCTGTGCTTCATAGTATGACCTGAGATAAAAAGTGGGCTAAGTAGATCTTGGACAATACTTCAGATCATAATTAGACTTGGGACTTTTCATACAGGCTGTCATTATGAGCAGATGGGCAGAGTTTGTCAACCTGCATGTATCTCTTTTACCCCAAGCATGGAACTCTTTATCATAATAAATACAAATACTTTTTTTTTTTTTTTTTTTTGCAATTTGTAAATAAAAAATATTGTTTCCGGTTTGATTGCCATCGCATAACAAACCACTATCTAATTGTATATTGGCTGATTTTTTATATATATATTTTTTTCATATGTCATAGCATCAGACGGAATGCGAACCTGCAATCGTCTGCAACCAACTGCTTGCTTGCAAGGCAGCTGCGCTGACCTCTCGACTAACAATGCTCGACATATTGGCTGATTTTAAGCAAAAGCAAGATTTTTAACATATGTTAATGGCATCTGCTGTCAAAACCTGACATATTTTCATAAATTCATAATAAAAAATTACTATTATTATTATTATTTTATATAAACAAATTTTCTTAAGCAGACTTTGTTATGGTATAACATTATGGGGTGGCACTGCAGCATATTTTTTGAAGTCTTTGTAAACACTACTACAAAATTTTACGTTAAGAATTATTTTGTTTAAATCTTTGGATTTGTCAAGATTTGAATTATATAAGTGTGCTGGAGTTTTAACTATTAATCAATTATTTTTAGTGAATATTTTGTGCTATTAAATTAAATACAAAGGAATGAATAAAAATAATATTTCATCAATAATGGTGACTAGATCAAGTGACTTTGATTTATTATTTGAACCAGCATACTTTAAAACTCATTGTAGATATCAGAAATGTTATCTTGGTCCAAGATTTTATAATATTTTTATAAGGAACATTGGATTTAATGTTAATGACATATCAAAAAAAACTTTGAGAAAATTCATTATGGACTGGATTATAATTGATGATAATGAAACACTTTTTATTTCTATTTAATTATTTTATTATACATTAATGTTTTTAATTTTATTTGCACATGTATTTTTGTTAAGCTCCATGCGGGGGTTTTTATCACAAGGAGATTATATGTTTATTAAATTAAATTAAATTAAATTATTATTATTATTAGACAATTTAGTAGTATTACAAAATATAAATTATTTCTCCTATTTTAGAATATGGATCTGTTATTTGGAATCCCAGTTCCAAATGAGATATTATTAAAATTCAATTGGTTTATGACAAATTTTCTAAGTACATTAAGTTAAAAGACCATTATCTATCCCTAATCCACTAGAAGAAAAATGAAAGATCTTAAAATTTTATATAGCCTTGTGAATCAAAAAAATTATACTAACAAAATTTCAAACATTACTTTTTAATAATTGTTTACATAAAACACGTACATTTACTCTATTTTATATTAAAATTTGTCACTCTAACATATTAAAATTTTCACCTTTGTTTTGTTTGCCTAATACCTATAATCATGATTTTACTAATGAAAATATTTTTTCTTTGGACTGTAAAAAAATTGTTACTTATCTTATAAAAAAAGTATGGCATATAATTATATTATTTTTATCACTTTTACTCATTTATGTATATTATTGTATAGTTGTTATAGTGTAATTCTATAATTGGCTTAATGTTGTAGTTTTGTACGATAAATAAATTGAATTATTATTATTATTATCATCATCATCATCATTATTATTATTATTATTATTATTATTATTATTATTATTATTATATATTTTTTGATATTATGTTTGGACTTTATTGTTTTTACATAAACATTCGTGGGATGAGAACTAAGACTGCAAAAATTAAGCAATTTTTCAGTTCTGAAAATTTTGATATTGTTTTAATTTCAGAAACTTGGCTTACTCAACACATTTCAGATGATATTTTATGGACAATAGATATAAAGTACTTCGAACAGACAGATCTTCTGATGTTGCTTCCAAAGGTGGAGGCACGCTCATTGCCTTTAAGTGTAATTTTATACATAAGTATATTCCTATTTCATCATCATCTTGTGAAGCTATATGGTGAGAAATATGTTTGGAAAATAGTGTCAAGGTTCTTTTGGGTTCTATCTACATAAAGCCAACATTATCCTTTTTAGAGTTTAATGAGTTTCTTTCGAT
The DNA here is from genome assembly GCA_028023455.1 of Epiperipatus broadwayi. Classification (NCBI taxonomy): domain Eukaryota; kingdom Metazoa; phylum Onychophora; class Udeonychophora; order Euonychophora; family Peripatidae; genus Epiperipatus; species Epiperipatus broadwayi. The sequence continues at coordinate 1,490,078 of JAQFVV010012487.1, read as the reverse complement.
TCTTGAAGATTTTTTAATCAAATACAAATCATATATAGTTATTACTGGTGATTTTAATATTCCTGATTTATATACAAGTAATACTATCATGGATTCAGTTTCTTTTTCACCTAAAGCATTGAGAATGATTCAGTTTTCCAATTTGTTAAATCGAAAACAATTTAATCCATACACCAATTTTAATGATCACACATTGGATTATATTCTTAGTAATTTTCCTACAACTGAATGTTTAATTACTTCTTCTCTTCCCTTTTCCATTGATTTGCATCATTCTCCCTTAGAATTTTATATTAATATTAGATTTAATACTTTGTCCCTTTAAAATTATGAAAAGAAACTACAAAAAAGGAAATTATTTGGGTCTTTGTTTACAATTATCTAATTTTAACTAGAAAAATTGTCAAAGGGAAATCAATTGAACCATGAATTGTATATTCATGATAAAAACTTCTTACAAAATGTATTCAGAACTACTGATATATTTCATCCCCTCCCACACTCTCCACTTCTACATTAGCCAATCATAAGGAGCCTGATTGCATATTTAGAATCCTTACAAGTGGATAAAAAAAAAAACCCTGACACTCACTAAGTTTTATATTAAAATTTATCTTATACAATATATGATAAAACATAGCAACTCTTATGTCATCTATAGTAATAGTGAGTAATCAGTGATTATTAAATGATATTATATCTAAATCCTCAACTCCAGACCAGTTCCTATCTTTCAATTTTATCAATAACAAAAATTTTAAAATATTTTGAATTTTCAAGCTTTTATTTTGAATAGTAAAATAAAGTTAAAGATGATTCCTACATAATTGCATTACTTTCATCTTTGAATCTCAAGCAGGCAAAAGCCAGAAAACAGTCTGGGGTTGGATCTAGTAATCATTGATTATTCAGTCTTATTATAGATAGCACTGGAGAGCTTTTATTTTGGGATAATTTGTACTAAATATGTTTGTAAAATTTTGGTGATTCAATTTATGATGACAAATGTTTCATTTGCCACTGCTTGAAAAGAATTATCCCATGCATGAACTAGATCATGATGTTAAAAACAGTAATATCAACAGGATACTACATAAAATATGCGAGAGGTTAAAACAGGACAATAAAATGAATGGTAATAATTTACGTTATCTAGATTTTACAAAGAATGTTTCAGAATGCAGAGATGGCATATGAATAAAATAATATTTAATGTTTTTCTATGAAAGAAAAAAAAATTGATAGTATTGGACTAAAAAAAGTTTAATGAGATAAATATGTTGATCCATTTAATAATGCAAATAGAGATATGATGAATGAAAATAATCATAGAATTAAACTTCAATGGAGTGCTTTTGATTAAATTATCTTGCATTAAAAAGAAAATCAGCCTACAAGATTAAAAAAGATTTTTTAATAAATAATATAAAACACACTTTTAAAAATTCATTCTCTACTTATGGATGTGATTCATGGACACTTAATAAAAGAGCTAGACAAATAATGCAGACCACTCTGTGGAATGTTGAGATTAACATAAAGTGATCACAAGCTAAATAAAATTATGGGATGATAGACAAATGATATATCATTGTGAGAAATGAAACTGAAAATTTGCTAAAAACCAATATTACTTTGAGAGTACAAGAGCTAAATTGAGTTACATGAGACTACTAGAAAATGAGAAAAAAACTACACATCAGATAGTATATGGGAAAAAAAATTGTTATAGTGATATGAAAACTAACTGTGTATCAAAAAAAAATTGGATTAAACTCAATGACTCCTGCAGTAAATTGATAATAGTTGAAAATGATGATGACATGTAGATACATAACTATTTAAATATATTTTAAAATTATAAATTAATTACAAATAATAATTAAAATAGAACAGTGAAAATGAAGATAAAAAAAAGTATTAGAAAATATAAGTTAAAACTAAAGTTATTGTACAATATCTTTATATTTATGAAAATTCCATTTCATTAAATTATTAAAACAAATATTCAGACATGGTTGTTACTAAATATTATTTGATCTAATTTTTTAGCTAGTATTTTATTTTATTAATCAAATATCTGATTTTTCTTTCATAATTTATCATAAGTTAGAATAGATTTATTATTATTATTTCTTTAAATGTTTTTATTTACAAGGGTATAAATAAAATTTTATAGTAAAAAAAAAACCCAAGGAAATCAAAATTTTATATTTCAATCAGGACTGATTTTCCATTTGGAATAAAACTTGTGGAACCATTTTCTACTTGACCAAAATTTGATATTGCATTGAGTTTTTTATCTAGAGGTTTTCTGTGATTTCAATTTACATTTATGTAAAAAGAAGTGTTATATATATATTTTTTTTGATAACATGTTCATTAAAATAGATTTTCTGGCTTTAACATCATTAAAACAATATTTGAACCACTTTTTCACCTCTTCTATAATTGCTATAAATAACTTTGCATTAATATAGACAAATGACTTTTTCAATAATTTTTTGAAGTCTCAAAATGAAGTAGGATTCTATTTTCAATAATTCTTTTTTAAAAGAAAGTATTATTTTCAAGAGTCTTTGCCATATAATCTCTTCTCTATAGCTTTCAATTTAAACTATTTAAATGGGATAACATATCAACAATAAAATAAAAAATTTTGCAACTATTCATGGTTATTTAACTCTGGATATTCATGTTCCTTTTGAAATAAGAATGTCTTGATAACTTCAAAATATTAAAGAATTGTACCAAAAACTGACCCTTTGGACAACCAATAGACTTTATTATGCAAAATTATATCGGTATATTCTCTATTTATTTCATCCAAAATAATAAAAACACAGAACTATGTGTTATAACATTCATTCCCCATTATTCGTTTTACTATTTTAATTATTAAATCCATGATCTTTACAATTTCTAGAGGAAATGTTTGAGCCCATAACATGTGTTCAGGTGTAATACAATAAAGATAAAAAGTATCACACTATTTATTGTTTAAAGGGGGGAAATAAAAGCTGTTATTTTTACCTATCATGCTTGATCCTCCATCTGCTAAAATTCAAATTATTTTATCAACACAAATTCTTTCCTGGTCAAGAATTCCAAAAGTGCAGCACATATATCTTCATCATTGTTCTTTAAAAAAGTAGTAAGACTAATAATAATTCTTTATGAAGACCCATAATTGTTACATACTAGCCTAGGAGGCAAACTTATGCAAAGTCCTTTATATAATACAATGATTCATCACAAGCAAGGAAAATCCAAATGATATTTGTATATAATCAAATTATTATTTGTTGCCACTTCTGTTGCAAATAGTTTTGGCAAATAATGGAGTATACAGAATATTTTACTTATGTCACTTTTATTTTTAAAATATTGTAAGAGGTTTTCTGCAATATTTCAAAAGCATATTAATATATTCTCCATCTACAAAGGCTTTCCATGCAAGGCAATCTCTTGAAAAATATCAAAACTAGTTCTTGTTACATTATTGAAAGATTGTGTCCATCAGCTAAGTAGAATGTTAATTATTGTATTCATCATTATAATGACATAACTGTTTTTTGAACTCAGACTTTTACATGACCCTCAATTATTTTTCTTTTATACATGCATGTGATCAAGTGTCAGCAGTATGAGATAGCATGGATAGTTGAGGGTCGTATAAAAGTCTGAGTACAAACCCCCAATATATTATATATTGGAGTGCAGGTATGAAAAAAATCCTGTACTGTAGAAAAAAATTATATATTAAAAAATTTAGTGCTGTAAGGTCTGCCCATCCTTCATATATGTATGTAAATGGTTATGCCCTGTACATGAGAAGTCAAAGTGACTTATGGACAACATGGGTAGGGTGAGAAGGTTGGCACCGATGTGGGCTTTGAGTGTTCTGTTATCAGATTTTCAATGAAATGAAGAAGAGTTGTGGGGTGATGTGGGTTGAAGCCTGTCCATTAAAGTATGAAGATTGGTTATCTTAATATAAGCTAAGCATTGATTGTATATATGTGTGGAGATGATAATCTGTACCAACTGACGAATGCTGGTTTAGCACAAAATGATATATTGGTGAGTATTTATCTTTTCTACATGTGTGTGATCAAGTGTGTCAGCAGTATGAGATAGTGTGAAAAGTTGAGGGTCATGTGAAAGTCTGAGTTCAGCCCCCCCCCCCACATATATTATATATTGGAGTGCAGGTATAAAAAAAGCCTGAATTGTAGAAAAAAAAAGTTATATATTAAAAAAAATATAGTGCTGTAAGGTCCCATCACTCATATATGTATGTACATGGATTAAGTCTTGTACATGGGGGGTCAGAGTAACTTATGGTCAACATGGGTAGGATGAGAAGGATGGCACCAATGTGGGCTTTGAGCATTTCGTCATCAGATTTTCAATAAAATGGAGGGCTGAAGAGTTGTGGGATGGAGTAGACTGAAGCCTGTTCATTAAAGTATGAAGATTGGTTATCTTAATATAAGCTAAGCATTGATTGTATATATGTGTGTGGAGATGATAATCTGGACCAACTGATGAGTGTTGATTTAGCATGAAATGCGTATATTGGTGATTATTTATCTTTTCTACATGTCTGTGATCAAGTGTGTCAGCAGTATGAGATAGCATGGATAGTTGAGGATTGTGTGAAAGTCTGAGTTCAAACCCCCTATATATTACATATTGGAGTGCAGGTATGAAAAAGCCTGTACTGTAGAAAAAAATTTATATATTAAATAACTGTTTTCTATATATAATTTTCATCAAGATATTTTACTATGAATGTGTCATGCTTTATAAAAAAGTTGTGCTCAATATTGCATTTCTTATTATTAGATCATTTGTAATTATAAATCAAATATGTTGGAAGACCCACTAAGTTTGGACAAATGCATAATTTTTGTTTATTTGCTCTTAACTTCTTTCTGTTCATTATCAATTTTTCTTTGTTGATATTTTACAATTCATAAAGATTTATTATTTTCAGCTTAGGGGGCTTATTTTTTATTTCCAAAAAATTACTTACTTCTTCTCTAAGCCTATAAAAATGGTGAAACAGTTTTAATTTGTTTCATAAAAATTGCATAAAGGAATTTCACATCTATATATTCAGATAAAAATTCTAAAAAATCTTTAAACTAACATCATTAAGTGCTAAGGATAACAGCATACTTGAACATTTTGGTATTTGTTCTTTGAAATAACAATACTGATATAGTACATATATTTTCTTAATGGATAATAACAATGAAATGATCCACTTTCTTTGAATAATAAAAATTTATATCTTACACAATTACCCTTTTAAAAAAATTAATATACTGTTCTCAATTTTATCTGTAGATACACATGAATATTTTTGCTGATATCAAATTGGTGCAACAAATCAATCATAACTGATGAAAACAAAAAATAAAAACATTCTAAAATATAAATCGTCAATTTCCCTGGTAAATAATTTGAGGAATTATTCTTTTACATTAAATCTCAAGAGAAAGTTTGAGCAAATATGTGAAAAAGAATTAAACATTCAGGAATTTTAATTAAAATTTTGCTGATATAATTATGAAGTTGAAATCAACAATTTCATTTTCAGTCATTATTGATCCACTGCAAAATAACAATCTCCAAGTTTAATGCAGTTTCGATGATCCCTAGTTTCTTCATATCATCTAACTATCTCACATAACTCTCTTTCTAGATCTTTTGCAATCTCTTGAGATCCAGTTTCAGGCTTCAATTCCATATCTATTATAATCTCTTCTAGCAATATATACAGTGTAGCTCAGCCTCTCAATTCTTTCAATAGTGTCAAAGATAACTGTTTGTTCTTTTAAATATTTACCCCTTTGATCCTTTTCATGTTACTTTCAACACACATCTTTCAATATCTTGTTAACTGATCTGAAGTCTCAGTAATCGAATGTCCTAATTTCAGATCTATAAGTAAGAATTTGTAAAACTTTAAAAAAAATTCCTTTTCAAACTCATAGGTATATTTTCTTTTAACATTAATTTTTATCAAAAGAATTTCATCCAAGATTAATTTTACAATTGATTTCATTCTATACAATGAGGCATCTAGTAATCATTGATTATTCAAGCTTACAATAGATTCTATTAGACAGCTGTTCTTATTTTACCATTTACAGTGTGAACTGAAGAAATGTTGTAATTATTAACATTTTTAGCCATAGATAAATTATATCTTCAATTAATGAAGAACTGACATTGAATCCATATACTTGTTTAAGCAGATTGCCTTGGGTTTAAAACAGTACATGGAATTTGAATTTTTACTAGATGCATAAATATATTATTTCCAACACTGAATACTAAACCTCATTGATAAAGGCATAAATAGAAACTAGTCCAGGGACAGTAGTTTAAAAAGTAATGAGGTATCACTGGTTATTCACTCCTAAAGTAGATGACATTAGAATAACGAATTGCTCGTTTGAACTTAGCAATTATTTTATAATATTTCCTTTTTCATTTGCTTAAATAATATTATTATTATTGGATTATTCCAATTATTGGGCATGTCACTATTTAGATATTATTTCCAGATATTTTTATATTCTTTATAAATTTAACTACATATATCTTTATTTAAAATGTGTGACATGTTAAGTGATGTCATAATTCTATTGACTCTTGTTTTCATTCGTTATAAATAAATTTTATTATGAGATAGCTTTTTATATAATTCTTTCATATCCATAATAAGATCATATTTTATTCTTACTGCTAAATGATTTTATTTCTAATACGAAAAGATCATTAAACATTTTTGAGATCACTAGGGCATTTCTAAGTTATATTTTCAACAAATTGAGAAACTAACTATAAGTACTATAAAGAGTAATAATCCATTTTTTAATAATTTAATTCTTTTTTTTATTATCTCAAGCAATAAAAAGGTATATCCTGGATATATATATTATAATAATTTTAGTTATGTGCCATTAAAATCAAATCTTAAACTCAATATAATATTAATGCCAAAAAAATTCAAAATATAAGTTAAAATCATAATCTTTAGTTTTTTTATTTATTGTAAATTCTTTTTGGATAAATATTAATGATAAACATGAATCAGAGAAATAGTCTAAATATTGATTAGCAAGTGAAGTGTAGAAAAATAAATCATTTCTAAAAGAGTGTTAAAACAATAAGTAATTTAAGTTGTACTTGACATTGCTAAATTAACTATTTACATGATTTTTAAAAATTAAAGATGAATTAAAAATAATTTATATTGTAATATGCCTCAAATAGAAATCTTTTTAAAGTGGATTAATCAAAAGCAAATGGCAAGTGATAGCATAAATGAGATGATTGTGAAAAGGTCAGTAATTCTTTGCCAAGTTTTTTAATAAAATTGCTGGGAGTGAAAGTATTCATTTATTATTAACTCTCGTAAAAAGCGCATGCACAATAGCTTGAAAGGCTGATCTTTAATGTATTACAATTTATAAACATTGCGCTATATATAAAACAAATGCTTATTTACATATGCTTAAGTTTCATTTGAGAGTGACCTTTAGTAAATTCTAGATAATTTTGTCGACGTCATTCATTCAGACATCGTAAACAGTAATTTAAAGTGAGTGGTCTATCCTCACGCTTTCATTTCCAGTACTTAAGATTTGCCCATATATAAGCATTTGGGTTTGAAAAAATAAGTGGATACATTTTATTCTTTCATAAATACTATATCTTGTGTTGGGAGTGAAAGTATTCATTTATTATTAACACTCGTAAAAAGCGCATGCACAATAGCTTGAAAGGCTGATCTTTAATTAGAAAGGCAGATTTCTGCTCTATTTGATTATCACATTAAAACATAATTAACTGGTTTTCTTCCAAGCTGGAATGCATCTGTAGTAATGAAAATAACAAAATATTTTTTTAAACTAGTAATTAACTAATCACCCTATGAAAAGAGGAGGGGTTTAAGAGAGAGAGTGAACTTGCTTGTGAGTTTAGGAGGTTATCAGCATATTAATTTAAAAATACAAAATATAAAATATAGCAATAAGTTATCATAAAATATTGTTGCCGCATCAAAGTGGAATAAGATATTATATCATCGAGGCTTAATGATAAGAGAGACATTCTTAAAGAGTTTATATAGAGAGTAGAATACTTAATGATAGAAGAGACATTATTAAAGAGTTTATAGAGAGAGTTGAATACATATGAAAATCAGATAAGAAAATTACAAGTTATTTAATTAATATTTGATTTCTGATCTCAAGATCAGCTAAAATTACATTATCTTACATTAAAAAAGTTATTAATTGAAAGCATTTAGATTAAGGTTTAAATTGAAGAAGGTTTATGGATCTTAGGCAGCGGCATGAATTCATTACCTTAATCATTAATAGCAGTCCTTGGTGAATTGCTGCATCCATAAGGTTTTGTAGACTAGATCTAGTTTATAATTCATGTTTGTCAGGCAGGTAGCCCTTCCATTATTTAACTTTCAAGTACATTAATATAATTCATGGGTAGACAGGCCCAGGGTGATACCTTTGCGGAAAATGGCATTGGAACGACAAGGAAAAAAGGATTTTTTTCTCTACTCATGGCACATTGATTTAAAAATTTGTCCCGCATGGAGTAAGTTGGCCATTGCTCTTCAAAAATAGATGTTCTACTCTGCATTCGAATTTAGCCCTATTTATACGTTTGTTAAATTTTTTATGGAATGCTTTTAGTTATAGTACCTGAGGCAGTTTACATACCTTGACCATCTGCAATTTGCAGACCGGATGCATGCTTTTGTTTTAATAAGTCAGAAAACAATACAACCCAGCCGAACATTCCTCGAAGGATTGTTTTAAAAACTTAAAAATGGACAAAATTTCCACTAATGGGTATTATATTATATTTCTAAAATTATATGATTTCCAACTTTACTAATGGATTTTATACTAATTACTTTAATTGCGTTCAAGAATATTCGGCAAGATTGCATCAGCTTTTCTGATTGCCATTACTGAAAATGAATAATATTTTTAATATATTTTTAAATATACGATATAACATACATAAATATAATTATTATAAGTAATCCCCCATCACCTGTTTTATATATATATATATCATTTACACACATATGACTTTAAATTATATAAAATATTTTTTATTTATTTAAAATATTTGTAGATATCTTCGTCATGGTTATTTTTGAAAGAGCAAAAAAAATTGGGTTAGATAAGTGTGTATATTGGCATAGGGATAGGTTTTGAATTTGGTTTGGTGGTGGTAGATTGGGTAAGGCTGTGAAGCGCAATCTGACTCTCAGATTGACCACTTCAATGTTACATGGTATGTTTACATTTTAAATATTTTGTAATTTCTTGCCAGATATAGACATATTTTAGATACAATATTTAGACATGTTAATATTTTAGATAAACATAGTAATACTTTAGTATTGTTTTTTTTTTTTTTTTTTTGCAAATTTTACTTTAGTGATTATTTGTAATTTCATAACAGACTTAAACATCCATATTTAAGGTAACATTTAGGAATTGCATAATGCCATGTTATATTTTTTGTATGAAATTTCTATTTTTAGTGTTGTTAAAAATGTACTTTTTCAGATTTAATCTGGTGCAATGAGTGTCACATATTAGATCTGCTATGCTTTTTTGCTTACAAATTCAGACTGCCGATAATGCAAAAATGTCACGTACACATAGTAAAGTACGTATCCATTTTTAAAATCAATTTTCTTTTCATTTTTCTTCTATCTTCACAAAGTCCATTTTTAAAATCAATTTTCTCTTCATTTTTCTTCTATCTTCACAAAGTCCAAATAATGTTCCATCTAATATTAAAGAGTTTATCTTTCATGATATCTTCCTTCACATGAAAATGATCTGCAGTTGTAAGTATCTAAATAAAAGATAATCTGAAATCAGGGAATTTTTAGTACCCTTTGCTTTAGGCTGCTAAATGCTGACTTGGCTAGCATCTTTATAACTTACTGGGATAAGTTCATAATTAATTTTTGTCTGTTATAATAGTAAATATCTATTTAAAAAAAGTTAATTCACACATATTCATCCTGCTTTTAAGAAAATTCAGTTAATATTTCAATTAAAAACTATCAAGCAACTGAGAAGAAAGACTATAATGTTTTTGATCTTAAATTCAGATTTTAAAAAAACCCCATTAAACTCACTATGCTGACTGAAGCATATTGATGAGAATCTTGTCTGTGTTCTTTTATTCTAAGAAGAATCATATAGTAATAACAGCTGCAATGACAAGAATGTACGGAGTAAACAATAGAGATTTGATCTGCTCAGTTCCCTTATTCTCAGAAAAGAAATCAATGGGTCTCCTTTCAGTTCACTGCAAACTCCTTTCTAATATGATATGTTCTCAGATAGTAGTATTATTACCTTTTCTGACAACTTATTTTCTGCAAAATATAACAAGACATCACAAAAGAAAAACATATACATTATTTAAATGAGTTACATGATCGATTTTTTTTGCTGTTGTTGTTCTATTGCTAGAAGTATCCAATCAGACAGTGGAAGTGACAACTAGAAAGTATTAATCTATATCATCTGTTTTTTTCTTCTAAGGTCAAGGTTGCTATTTGCCAAGTACTAGAAAGAAATGCATGAAATCGGGAAAAAATCTGTCTCATTCTGATTCTTCCCAAGTCATGAAGTTCTTTATATACATATAACAAATTTAAAACAATGACAATAACAATTTACTCTAACCAATCTTTAGAATAATATTTGGATGATTTCGTCAATTTAGTACACTGTAATTTTAAACAATTATCATTTTTTATTTATAAATCTTTGGATAAACATAAATTTTGTTTATAGTATTTATAATTTTAATATTTATCTTTTTTTAATATCATCAACCATTATCAATCCACTGCAGGATGAAGGTCTCTCCAAGTTCAATCCATCTTTTCTTATCTTTAGCTTCTCTTCTCCATATCATCCCTGCACACTTTCTTATTTCATCCATCCATCTCACATGTGGTCTCTTTCTGGGTCTTTTACAATCTCTTGGAATCTAGTTTAAAATTTCAATTGTCCATCTGTTATCATCTCTTCTAACAATATGTCCAGCCCAACTCCACTTGTCTTTTAATTTTTTCAATGAGGTCAGTAACACCTGTTTATTCTCTTGCCCATACATTGCATTTTCGATCCCTTCTTGTTACTCCCAACATGCATCTCTCCATACTTCTTTGAGTGGTCTAAAGTCTCTGTATTGCTCTTCTATTAAGTGTCCAAGTCTCAGATCCATAAGTAAGAACTGGCAAAACACATTTATTAAAAACCTTCCTTTTCAAATACATAGGCATATTTCCTTTTAATATCAAGTTATTTCTACCTAAAGCATTCCAACCAAGTTTAATTCTATGATTAATTTCATCCATTATATTTCCACCTGTATTAATAATCTGACCAAGGTACTTGTAACTGTTAACTTTTTCTAACTCATCATAATCAATCTTTATTTTCATATTTTGAGAAAATCTATTAAACATTACTTTAGTAGTCTTTTTAACATTTATCTTTTTTCCTACTTTCATCTGATAACTCCTGCAACATTTCCTTTAGCTCTAAAGCATTATTTGCAAAAACAACTACATCTGAAAAATCTAAATGACTTAAATAATCTCCATTTACTTTCACTCCTTTAGCTTCCCATTTTAATCCACAAAATACTTCTTGCAGCACTGCTGTAAAAAGTTTTGGAGATATGGAGTCACCCTGTCTTACACCCTTTTCAATGTTGATTTTCCTACTATCATTATGTAATCTAATTGTTGCTGTTGCATTTTTATAAATATTCTTCAAAATATGACAATATCCTGGATCTACACCTTGATGATCCAATGCTTTAATCACTGAAGAAATATTTATAGAATCAAATGCTTTTTCATATAGCATTACATAAATAGTACTTGAATGAATATTATTGCTACATTTATATACAATTGTTGCTGTTATATGAAGATATTTTATATTATATTGCGTGCTTTATTTAAATATACAAAAAAACAGCACAATGAATTAAACTTTTTTCCATGATTGTCTAATTAACTTTATATATAAATTAAAAACAGAAAATTAATATACTTAAATAGTTTTCAGAATAGTTTTTTTTATTTTATTTACTCTTTTGCAAATAATAGCAATAAAAACACGGCTTATTAATTATTGCATTTGATTTAAATTACAGTAAGAACACCGGATCCAATAATTTGGTTCCAAATCTTTGCACAAATATCAAATAGCGGTACTTACATATTAGATCTGCTACACCTTTTCACATCCATGTCATTCTCCCCATAGAATTCTAACCTTGTGATCCCATCAAATAAATCAAGTGATCTCAGTCAAATAATATGAACATCAGAACTTATGACAAACACAACTGTTTTGCAATGTTTAGCACCACACTGAATTTTTAAAAAATTGATTTGAGATCAATTTTCACAGTAACTTCAGTTTTAATAATGTTAGAACAAAATACAATATATTGATAGAAAACAGAAAAACTAAGAAAAAAAATAAGACTAAGAAAAGTAGTGATTATCATTAAAAAACTAAAAAAAAAAATTTTCAATATCTAACTAAGAAAAAAAATTTTCAATATCTGAAAAAATTATTACTTTGTTTTGTTCATAATTTCTAATTTATCATTAACTAAGTTTAAAATTACATCTTCATTGGTAATTTCTTTGTATTCCTCACAAAATTATCATTCAAACCAAATATAATACTTTTTACCTGAGATAATCCATAGCTTCAGAACTTACAAAAAAAAAAAAAAGAACCAAAAGAATTGGTCATATTTTCTTTTACTCCAGAAGTTAAAAAATCTTAAGGCATCTATAAGAAAAAATATTATTTCTAATAAAAGATGCAAAATAAATCATTCCCAGAAAGTGGATACGTATTTATGATCATAGCAATTGGCTTCTTGTCTAACCAAAACTAGAAATTGAAGGCCACTGTTTTTATCAATGGTAAAATAAGTCTCCTCACTTCATTTTATATCTTTTGTGCACACCAGTGATGCTACCTTGTTATATTTATTGTCCCGCAGAGATATAATTTATCTGCATATAGCTCATTTGCTAGCTGTAGACTTGAAAATAATGTGATGCAAGATGTGGCAAAACTAGTGACTCCACAGTATGAAAACCAAGGCATAGACAAGAATTTGGACTTGATTCCTTGTGTACATATAATTGAATGTGGTACAGCTACCCCCCCCCACACACCACTTAAAACTTCTATTGATTTTAAGAGTTTATATTGTCACATGGTATTATGCCCAGTAAATTTTGTGATTGCTTCATCAACTGCAACTTTCCTGTGCATCTGATAGCCTTAACATTTACTTTGCATTGCTCTATAATAGCCTAATTTTATAGATACAGTTAAGATCATTACTTAACAAAGGCAAAACTCTCCATACAGTAGTGCCACCCTGTGCTAACCAGAGTAATCATTTGCCTTTGTTTACAACAATTATGTGCTAGTATGAGATGGTGATCATGTGATGTTTAGTGGTTTAAGATCATTACTTGTTATACAAACAGACATGCTAGTACAAACACTAATACAAATATAGACATGTTAACAAATTATTAAACCTTCTAAGAGTCATTATGTCTATAAAATAAGGCTGCCTCAAATTTGGATCAGAGCTCCAAAATTACATTGTATGTAATCACCCAATTTTATAGATGCAAATAACAGCCACTGAAACACCATATCCCCAAAGAAGAAAATAACAGAAGATAAGGAGAAAACTGTTTGAATCAATATGAATAAATCATATATTTTGTAAAAATTTACTTTACAAATCTCAGAAACATTTTAATCTTAATAATAGTGAATTTTGGCATCAAAATTAAGAAAACATCTCAATCTTAATGGGAGGCTTTTAAAATTAAAAATCCACTATTAACTCTTTATAAAACCAAGAATTTCAAGCAAACTTATCAATAGAATTACATAGCTATATTTGGCTAATGACATGTAACGATAAATGTTAGATTTTAGTTTTAATTAAAATCAGCATTTACCGATCCATACTGAATAAAACGTTAAAAATATGCTACAATAAACCAAGGAAACTTCTTAGATTGGAGTGAATGTTGTCGATGAAAAAAGTGTAATCGCCACTGTGAAGATTTGAATGAAATTCAAATATGATACAATGAATTGTATGTGAGATAAAAGTTTCCTAAAAAAAAATTCCTTGAACATTAGTCAATATGAACTTTTGATATTTTAAACTATGGCTCAACTACATAGGATTAATATAATATATATTTTTCTTTTTTTTCTTATTACGCTAATTTCTTTCTTTTGATAATAGGTGAATTTCATCCAACCGTAAGTTAGAATTATGTAGAGGAAATGGTTGGAAATATTATTATTTCAACTTATTAATAAAATGTAGATATAGACATCCCAAGTATGCTTAATAATAAGTTTGACTATTTATAGACAAAAAGGTAAGAGTTTATTATTTTACATAATATTTAATATACATATATATTATGACAATTACAATGTGAAATATTAAATGTTCGTTATAACTAACTTATTTATTAAATAATTGTTACTCGGCGATATATGATTAAAACACTTGTATGACTGACCTTTCCTAATGTATTAGCATCACATCAGCAAATGACTTTCAACACATAAGAGTAATTGTATTTTTATATTGGACTATTTCCATCATCTAATATGAGTATTGAATTGTCTTTAGAAAAATTTAACTTTATTTAAATATTCCAAATACATTCAACTATTAGTAATAGCACATCAAACATTCCAAATACTTCCAACTATTAGTAATAGCACATCAAACAGGTTAGTATATGTTAGTATATGCATGTCCCGAGAGGTATTATTCTCCCCTCTTCTTCAGGTATTGCTGGTCTGCATGGGATTCAAACCTGGACCCTTAGATTTTTGAGTATTTAATTTTAAGGTAATGCTCCAACCAACTGAGCCATCCTGCCAAAGGCAACAGTCAGTAGAAATTTCATATACTTATCTATGAGATTCTTCCTGATTTCTCCACTTTTTCCTAAGAGCAAAGTTGATTAGTGGTTTCCATACATTATGTATAGTAACACTAGGTTGGCTTATGGGATTGATTGCAATTGTCATGTGAACAGCTTCTTTAAATTATCTTCTTTGGACCTTTTCCTCTCTATCCAATAATTTTGTACTTTCCCAATTAAACATACGTTCATTGGCACATATATGACCGCTACCTTAGACACATTTGTTTTCTCTCTTCTGATCATCAGTTTGTGTTCTTGCAAGTGCTTTTCAATGGGATGACTTGTGTCACCAATATGTTCTTCCATATTCACATGGTACTTCATAGATGCAGTTTTTCTTTTCAGCATTTCAAGTTTAGGCTTTGCAGATGTTAGAATTCCTTGTAGTTTGGTATGGGTCTGGAAAAATGTTCTGATATTATACTGATTGCAGATTTTTCTTAATTTGTATGTTATTTTTGGAATATATGGGTACACTACAGTACCAATAATTGTTTTTTTCTTTTGATAGTTCTTTTTGTTGTCTATTCAAACTTTTTCTAATAACAGCTGATGGATAAACATTTTTCATAAGTTTGTTCTATATAGATCTTTTCTTTTTCCAAATTGCTGGTTTCTAAACAAACTTCTTTTGCTCTGTTCCATAGTGATAGTATAGCTCCATGTTTTGTGTTTCTGGTATAATTGGATGTATAGGCTAAAGCAAAAGAAGTTTGTTCAGAAACCAGTGATTTGGAAAAAGAAAAGATCTTTATAGAACAAACTTATCCATCAGCTGATATTAAGAAAACTATCAATACATAACAAAAAGAACCATCAAAAGAAAATACAATTATAATGTACTCTTATATTCCAAAAGTAGCAGACAAATTAAGAAAAATCTGCAATCAATATAAGATCAGAACAACTCACCCATACCAAGCTACAAGGAATTCTAACATCTACAAAGCCTAAATTTGAAATGCTGTCAAAAAAAACTGCACTTATGAAATACTAGGTGAATGTGGAAGAACATATATTGGTGACACAAGTCATCCCATTGAAAAGCACTTGCAAGAACACAACTGATGATCAGAAGAGAGAAAACATGTATCTAAGGTAGCAGACCATGTATGTGCAAATGAACATATGTTCAATTGGGAAAATACACAAATATTGGATAAAGAAGAAAAAATGCAAAGAAGGAAATTTAGAAAAGCTGCTCACATGACAATGGCAAACAATCCCATAAGCCAACCTAGTGTGACTTTAAATAATGTATGGAAACCACTAAACAACTTTGCTCTTAGGAAAAGGTGGAGAAATCAGGAGAAACCTCATAGAAAAGTATATGAAATTTCTACTATCTGTTGCATTTGGCAGGATGACTCAGTTGGTTAGAGCATTACCTTAAAATTAAATACTCAAGAATCTAAGGGTCCAGGTTCGAATACTATGATAGTACTGTCACTGGTTAGGCCAGAAACACCTGAAGAAGACCGGAAAAATAATACCTCTCGAAACATTGTGCATATACTAACCTGTTTGATGTGCTATTACTAACAAGTTGAATGTATTTGGAATATTTAAATAAAGTTAAAGACATTCAATACTCATATTAGATGGAAATAGTCCAATATAAAAATACAATTAAAAACACCATCAGCACAAACCTTCAGGAAAAAACATAGAGTAATCCTTACAAAAATCCTAATCTGTGGATAAACTCACCCTAAGTAAAAACAAAAAAAGAACTAAGGATAGGAGAATTAGTTAGGGTAGATATTATAATTTGGATGAAGGTTTTAATTTCTTTTTTATAGTATGAAGTTTAAGTTGACAAGCTTGGGTAATGAATAATTATTTTTGTAGGGGTGAAATAGGATTAAATTACCAGATAAAAAATAAATTAAATGAGGGATAATCACACTTATCCAACCTTCAGTTAATATTTGTACAACTCACATATTATATTAAAATATAATTATGAACAAAATCTGTTATTGTTAATAACTTTATTAAATATTTATTAGAAGTATATACGCTTATTCTTCTCCTTTACTTTCTTTGCATTTCTTCATATATTCATATATATTACTTATAAACTTCTCTCATATACTCTTTAATGCAAAAATTTTTTTAAAATAAAACTTCTTTATTTTCCTGACAGTTTCGACTGTCCAGCAGTCTTCACCAGAGCCTCTCAAATTTCCTCTACCTTTTTGGTAGAGGTAATTTGAGAAGCTCTGATGAAAAAACTGTCAGGAAAATAAAGAAGTTTTATTTTTAAAAATTTTTTGCATTAAAGTGTATATGAGGAAAGTTATTATAAGCAATATATCTATAAATATTTATTATAATAATCGAAGTTGTTGCTATTTATCTGCTCCACAATTCATCATATCACATCATATGTAGATAATTTGCATACAAGGGTGTACTCTGAAGTACAATCCATGCATATTCTTCCTTAATTAAATATTGTGGCATAATGTGAGCCAAGTAGAAGATAAATGGAAGGCATATCAAGTCGAATTTCATTCTATTTAACTATTATTACTCTTATGATTATATTGATTGAATTAGTTAAATTAATGATCATAACGAGATATAACTCTCTTGAAAAAAATAGATCATTGATTGTTCAGTTGTATATGGTCTGCAGTTGCATGGCGTCAATGCATATGTTAATATCATCCCATCACATATGGTACAGCCAACCATTAGACATTGAATAATATATCAATAATACAGTCCTGCTTGTCCCATTACAATATATATATAAATATATATATGACAATAGATGGCGTTCTACCAAAAACACTTGCAAGCGTAGTTTGTTTACATAAACGTCAGAGCAAGCATTCACTATCTCTAACTTTAGTTCCACCTTCAGATCATGATTTCAAGCTATTTGCTATCGTCAGTGAAGGACAGGAATAAGAAAATAGATCTAAACACAAACCCTGAGCGTTTATGAAACAGTTTCTATTCAGCTTGCAAGCGTGAATCTTTTAGACATGTAATGTCTTCAAACTCAGCATAGCAAGCCAAATAGCTACATGGGTCTGATCTCAGTTCAGCATCACCACATAGTAGAAGCCTTGCAAGAAAGACCTCAAAGGTACATTTATAAAAAACAAAAAACCGCAAGTTAAAACTTGCTAATGCTTGTATTTATGACAATAGATGGTGTTCTACCAAAAACACCGGCAAGCGTAGTTTGTTTACATAAACATCAGAGCAAGCATTCACTATCTCTAACTTTAGTTCCCCCTTCAGATCATGATTTCAAGCTATTTGCTATCGTCAGTGAAGGACAGGAATAAGAAAATAGATCTAAACACAAATTCTGAGCATTTATGAAACAGTTTCTATTCAGCTTGCAAGCGTGAATCTTTTAGACACGTAATGTCTTCAAACTCAGCATAGCAAGCCAGAGAGCTACATGGGTCTGATCTCAGTTCAGCATCACCACGTAGTAGAAGCCTCTGCAATATATATCATTGCAAGAAAGACCTCAAAGGTATATTTATGAAAAACAAAAAAACACAAGTTAAAACTTGCTAACGCTTGTATTTATGACAATAGATGGCATTCTACCAAAAACACTGGCAAGCGTGGTTTGTTTACATAAACATCAGATCAAGCATTCACTATCTCTAACTTTAGTTCCACCTTCATGATCATGATTTCAAGCTATTTGCTATCGTCAGTGAAGGACAGGAATAAGAAAATAGATCTAAACACAAACTCTGAGCGTTTATGAAACAGTTTCTATTCCTTATTCCTGTCCTTCACTGACGATAGCAAATAGGTTGAAATCATGATCTGAAGGTGGATCTAAAGTTAGAGATAGTGAATGCTTGCTCTGACATTTATGTAAACAAACTACGCTTGCTGGTGTTTTTGGTAGAATGCCATCTATTGGCATAAATACAAGTGTTAGCAAGTTTTAACTTGGTGTTTTTTTGTTTTTCATAAATGTACCTTTGAGATCTTTCTTGCAATGATATATATTGCAGAGGCTTCTACTATGCGGTGATGCTGAACTGAGATCAGACCCATGTAGCTATCTGGCTTGCTATGCTGAGTTTGAAGACATTACGTGTCTAAAAGATTCATGCTTGCAAGCTGAATAGAAACTGTTTCATAAATGCTCAAAGTTTGTGTTTAGATCTATTTTCTTATTCCTGTCCTTCACTGACAATAGCAAATAGCTTGAAATCATGATCTGAAGGTAGAACTAAAGTTAAAGATAGTGAATGCTTGCTCTGACGTTTATGTAAACAAACTACGCTTGCCGGTATTTTTGGTATAATGCCATCTATTGGCATAAATACAAGCATTAGCAAGTTTTAACTTGTGTTTTTTTGTTTTTCATATATATATAAATTCTAATATTCTCATGGCTGATGCTAAATAACTGATATTTCAGTACAATAACAAGTACTTTCCTCAGAGTTTCTTCTTTTTCCAATCATAAGAATGTGTGTGGTGAGATTCAAAATCATTATTTTTTTCCTTTGTTATTTTCTCCTCATTCTCAAATTCTATTGGTTGAGAAGTTTTAAAAAATATTTTATCCTCCAACAGCTTTTTCCAAATATTGTTAATTTTCTTTAATTCACATTTTTCATTTATGCTCTTACCTTTTTAAAATCACTATAGCTTCTTAGTAATCTCTGGTCATATTGTTCAATTTTTGCCAGAATATGTATTTTATTAAAATTGATGTCATGGTTAGTTAATTTAATGTGTGAATAAAGTGGCTGATGAATTATATTTTTTTTGTAACTGCCAAAATGTGTTCTTTCTTGTGGTCCAATGTATGAATGTAAACAAACTCCACATGGAATTTCATACATACCATGACACTCCAAAGGAATTTTATCGTTAAGGCATGGAAATAATTATTTTTTTCAAATGTATTACACATGGCAGAACAATCTTAATTTTTGAAGTATTAAAATCTTTTTTTTTTATTATATAAAAAAAGCTCCATTAATAATCCTGTGATCAAAACTATTATGAAGAAGCATTTTTTTAGCAGTTTAGATATCTTTGTGAAAATGGTTATCAGAAAGTCTCTTCTCTTAGTTCTATTTAACAATGTCTGATTAGTAAATGAATATTTAGCTACTACTGGCTAAAAATAATGTAGAAACTATAAATTCTCATCAATCAGCATCTGAATCATATTTTTCAATTTCTCTATAGAGAAAGTGAAGAGTTTTTGTCATACAGTGGGCTATTTTAAAAACTATTTAACTATTTTACTACATAAACAGGCAAATCAAATAGTATATATTTAATTGACTTAATTAATTCATTACTTTACATGATATCAGTAAATATTCTTTTAGTCAATTAGTAAAAAAAATGTTTGAACCCCCCCCCATTCAATAATAAACAATCAAAAATCTATATCTATTGAAATATATTATGCATTCTAATATTTTTCACTTTAAAGTTTTATATCACACTAATGTCTACATTTTAGGGAAAAGACATAAAAAACAATAAATGAATAAATATAGAACAAAAAGATGGTGATAATTTATAATTAAATATATATATATAGCATTAAATTTTCAGACAGATTGATCTTGTTAAATGTTTACACTTTACAAATAAAAACAGCTTTTAAAAATTCAACCTAATACTAAGTTGTATAAACAAGTTTCAGATAAGGGGAGATTTCCAGGTATTTGCTGTATGTAAAATTAGTATAAAAGATTTACAGGTCAACATCATTTTTTAAAAAAGTTAATTTTGAATTCCTAAATATTTTATATAAATACTGATATATGTACAAAAAATACATTATGCCTTACATACATGCATAAAAGGAACCGAGATACTAATTACATATTATAAATATTAATTCTTAAAAAATTAAGCACTCAAGGCGCATGTACTAAAGTTTTAGCTTTATATAAGTATTAATTACATATTAATAAAATGTCTTTTAAAATTTTGTTGGTAATAGTAGTAAATAATTTTATCAATTAATTTTGAAATATAATACCTTCAAAGATAAATCTATCAAATAAAAAATTTATAAAAACTTGACATTTCTTATGTTTATTATTAATATTAAAGAAAAATGGAGATATATTTATAAAATAAAAATTTATGACAATAATTTTATAGCCCTTTACATAAATAATAAATTACATGATTTGTTGCTCATTTCATGTGATGCTCAAGCTCTCAGTTGAGCAATGACCAAACTGAAGGTTTGTTTATTTTCTACTTTTGTTTAATTGAGAATTGCTCCAGAAAGCTTTAGCATTAAAGTCTAACATTCTTGCAGTATGCTAAATTATACAGTCATTTACATTAAACAAATGTTAAAATTTCAATTTAAAAATACTGTATACATAAATCAATCATTTATTTATATACATAAAAACACTGGTTAAAAAATAACATGATATTTTATTTCATATACAATTTTACACCTTTTTAATGTAAATTCCGATTATAACTATCATCATAAACAATAAGAATTATTTCAAAACCATGTAATACTTCATTATAACAATCATTATAAAATGATGGCTGCGATTATTTTGATCTTGACTTTTAGAAAGTATTTCTATTTCAAATATATTAATTTTCAGAAAATATTTAAAATAACAATAAAATTATTTTATTTATATATAAACTATATTTATTTTCAAACAACATTTAGATCAAGACATAATGTAGGCAGCAAAATAAATAAATAAACATTTTAAGATAATTACATCCGGGCTATAAAGAAATAGTGAAATTGAATAAATTATTTATTAAACTTGCCAATTGTCAGTCATTGATGATTTAAATACTTATCTAATTTTTATTTCATCCAATGGCTAGATACCCATTAACTAACCAATACCAGAGTTATTTAGATTAGCCATCAAATAATTATATGGAGAAAAAAATCAAAAATTCTTATTTATCAAGCCTGGATTAAACTTAGATCATGATATAACAGGCATATATACCAACAAATATACACGATGAGGTTTGTCATAATACATACAACAATCTTACAATTATCAATAATAATAAAAAAAGATAACATGTTCTTAAAATTAATGACAAATTATAAACTAATGATTTACCTTTTTCTTTCTCTATTTAACAATATAGAACATTTATATAAGTCAATTTACATAGAATAAGTTTATCACTAATATTTATTTATCCTACTAGTATATTATTTTAATAAAAATGTTTAAGTAGTGCATTTAAAAGACTTCAAAAAATAAATACATATATGTTATTATATGCGCGTCAATACATAATTATTAGGATTCGTCTTTGTTGCAAAGTTGATTGTAGAATCGTGGAAACAATTTGAAAACAATTACAAATTATTATAAGTTGGCGATTTATGCTTAAAAATTCAAGCTACTTTAGTTTTCAAAATAAATCGTATTATTTTTACTAAAAATATTATTATTTACAATATTAACAAAAAAAAAAGGAGAAAAATTAAAATGCTAGACATTTTTTTTTTTTTTTACTAATGTAATAATCTCTTTATTGTAATTTATTTCTTGCATTCTTATTTTACCATTTTAAAACAACTCAAATTAATATGATATCTATAATCATTGACTCTACAAAAACCCTTTTGTTAAATTTTCTGATAATGGGATTGCTTATGATTTTAAATAGAAAAAAAACATATCCTTTAAAAAATAATTAAATCCATATGCATTGAATCAAGTTCTACAAATGAAAAAAATGTATATTTTTTTATTATTTAAAATTTTTGCCTTGCAAGACATAATTGTACCAGAAACACATTCCTTAAATGGAATGTTCTTTCACAATAATATTGAAATGCATGCATTTAGAAATAATCCTTTATAGATTCCCACCTAGTGCAAAATAACCAAATCCACACGATCATTTAAACAACAACAACAAAAAAATACAAAATACATGTAAATAATATATAAAATTAATTTATTTCATTCAATTTTAACATATTGCATTAAAAACTAAAATCAAACTTTAAAAAAAATATTACATTAACATCTTCAATTTGCTTTTTGTTGATCCATGTTATTAAGTTTTCAACTGCTTGTATTATTATAATGTGAACAATTTAAACTGAAAATTTCATGATTACACTCTGTGTTTATTTCATTCTTATTATTAAAGAAGACATTCCATATTCCTAACTTAGATTTCTAGTTTAACATTTTCTGGCCTGAAAAGTGTTAATTTTCTAATTCCATTATTTTTAACTCATGACTAATATTATGTAGTTTATATATGTAAAAAAAAAAAATATTTTTTTTTGTTTTAAAAAGCATTTTCACTGTTAAAGTTATATATAAACAAGTAGAAGAAATATTAGCAAAAGGTTGGATGAATATTAAAATGACATGAAACATTTTGAGAATATCTATTGGACAATAAAGTATATTGATTTATCATTTCCTTTCATTGCAATATACTGGGAATTATTTAAATTACATTATTGAAGTGCAATTGTAAGCCTACCATTAATTTTTAAAATTATTTCATTGTGTTAATATATTTTTAATAATAATTTTAATAATTAAATTAAAAATAATTTTATTTGACAAATTTTATTTGGTATAAAAATTGTAGTCTGTTTATATCTTTGTGACACCATGTTGATTCATCTAAAGTATTTAAAAAATAAAAGAGTTTGAAATCATATATCTCATAATAAACTCCTTTGCAGAAACAGCATGTATACTGTAACAACATGTGTGCCTGTTACAGACACACATACTGTTACAATACTAAAAAACATAGCAAAAATTCTTAAAACAAATATTTGGTCTTTTCATAAATGATCTCCTCACTGATACTGCTGTGCTGTTATTCGGTTTTGATTAATCTATTTTAGTCAATGGAGACTTCCATTTGCTCCATGATATTACAATATGAGCTGTTCAATCTAGAAATTCCTTTGGCTATCTTTGCTCCTTTTAATTCATCCTTATTTTTTAAAATCATGCTAATAAATGACTTAGCCATATCATATTCACAACTTAAATCACTGATTACCTTATCAATTTTTTCTTTTAATCCCCCCTCTCCCCATTATGATGTTAATCAATTTTATGATTATATTTATCTAACTCACAATTAAAATCAATATTTATTATAAAAAAGAGTTTGCAATAAATATTTAAAAAATATAAAATAAAAATTCTGAAAGCAGTGACAAAAATATCTAACATTTTACTGAAAAAAGAAATGCTTTAAAAATGTTTTATGCACACAATTGGTAATTATTTAGTGTTACTTGATGTAACACAATTTAAGACTTACTATTTCAGCAAATTGCATTCATCATTTTTAGAAAAGAACACAGGTAAGAGCTATTCTTCCTGTACAATATGTCTTTCATTTTGATTTTTTTATGTTAACATTAATAAGATTTTAAATTGCTTTTTATTACAGTATAAATGTTTAGGAGAATATTTTTAAACAAATATAACATTTTTACAGCTAGCGAATTACTACAACTGATTTGTCATTATTGCCAAACTTTCAATTTGAATGTTTTTTTCTCATATCAACATTAACCAGATTCAAATTTGGCTTTTAAAACTGAAATTATCGTAGTATATGTATCTAATACAATAGGTTTAAACAAAAATATGTACAACATTTTTATTGCTAAAGATATAAAAAATTACATGAACTAAATTGATTACTAAATTTTAAAATACTTACTCAGAACTTTCATATTGAAATTTTTTTGACGCCAATCTTAATCAGATTTCAAATTTGGTTTTTATGACATATATCAGCAAGAATACTTAAAAAAAAAATATGCACAACATTTCTATCACTAAAGTTAAAAGAATTATGCAAGCAAAATTGATAACTTAAGTTATATGTGGCAAAAATGTCTGCTATATTAGTCTTAAAATGTCTTCATTATATATATTTTAATTTAGTAAAAAAAATATTTATTAACCTCATTCTATATTTTTCACATAACACTACAAGAATAATCATATAATGAATACAACTTTTATAAAATGATTTTTTTTTTAATATTCTCATTCATGAATTTTAAAACCAAACTAAGTTGTAGAAGTATTCTATTTTAACTTAAACAATAATGGGACATAATACATTCTTGATTTTTACTCCCATTGTTAAATTTTAAAATAATAATTCAAAAATACATTTTGATAAAAAGGTATATTGAATTTATATTGGTTGCATTTTTATTGACAAACAAATAAAGCAAGGCTTAATTATCTCTATATTTTTATTTAATGACCTGATATCTTTTAATGCATTCAAAAACTACAATCTAAAACATTTATTTTTAATTATTAATTTTCCATACATTTCTACACATTAAATATTTTTGATATACATATGTATAATAATGAAGTGTGATTTCTTTATATATGCAATCTCCAATACTTCTTTTTGTGTTTTTATGTGCACATTGAAAATGGATAACAGATCTTACACTGAATACAATTATAACATAGAAAAACAAATACAAACTTTTTTTGCTGTAAACTTGACTGTTTCTATTGATATTGTGTGGATAAAAATCATTTTCCCAAACATTTTCCTAAGAATGTTTTTTTAATTCAGCAACAGTTAACTGAATCAAAAAAATTGATATAATCAACCAAGCAATGACTCTTCTGATATTTTCTATTCTTTTCCAATTATTCAATGTATGTCAGTAATGAAGTATCTAATAATAGAATATTAATGGGACAGTTACTTCTGATTCCATATGCTCTGTTATATTTTGTAGTGTAACTAGTCATCAATTACTATGTATAAAAAATTACCTTTATTGAAAAAGATCTTGTGAGAGTATTTATTATGAACAGAAGTGGCATACTCCCTGATTATAAAAGATATATATATATAAATATAATGATGATGATGAAGGAGAAGTAAATATACATGAAATCTGACTGTCCAAAGAAATTTGGTTATGGTCTATAAAAAAAAAAAAAAAGCTATAATTCTTCTTCATAAGAATATTGTAGTAGTGCATCACTAGCTAAATGATGGCAGGCATAATAACCTAGAAATAATAGCATTTTATAAACAATACAGATTCAGTAGAACAATGGCTAAATTTATTCCAATAACTGTGATTTATGAGTATATTGATATGTAGCTCTCAAACAAATATGTTTATATATATTAAAAAAAAAAAAGATAACTAATTATAATTATAATTGTATAGGCAAAAAAAAAAAAAAAATAGATTCAACACAAGCCAAAATTATTAAGTATTAAATAAATAAGAAAATTTTCAACTTATTAAAAATTTTCATATTTATTATAATGTGATGTTCAAAAAAAAATCAAATTTGAAAAAAATATTTTTTTCTTCTTTTTTTTTTATCTGTTTACCTTTCTTATTTCTACATTTTATGAGTTATCATAATAATTTGTTTATTGATAAACATACCATTGAAATAGATTAAGATAAAATTTGTATGAAAGGAACCAATTTATTCATCAATAAACACATTCAATATCCTATAAAAGGTTGTGAAAGGGAATTTTAATTATCACAAGACATTTTGCTAGCAATGAGAGAGAAAGAACAGACTGGAAAAAACATTTGTTATGAAAGTCATATCAGATAGCATAGTATTCACTACATCATTCTACCTTGGTAAAGTTGATCTCATGAACATAAATACAAAAATAGATGTATATAATTCAATTTCATCAGAATGATTTGCCAAATTCCAATTGTCCATCTCTTGGCTGGCATGGTTGATACATAGAGAATAGTTTAACATTATCGAATATAAGTTTGAAAGACACCTTTAGCATGGAAAAAAATATGATAATCACATTTTGAAGACTTGTGTTTATTTTGTTTTATCTGGTTCATGAATACTCCACTTCGACTCTATCTCTCTAACAACCCTACAAAAATGAAACGGCAAAAATCTATGGAAGCCAGCCAATTAAACAAATCACGATTGATAAATGGATTTATTCACCTACCAACCAGTGAAAAAGTATCATGGACTATTTTGTAGAATAAAGTAAGTTTGCTTTACTTTATTCTTCAATTGCATATAATAATTTAATGGATTAACTCATAGAATTTCCAACAAAGTCAAAAAATACATAGATTTAATTAATAAAATAAACTGAAATTACTTCATTAACAAAAAGAAAATAAATAAATAATCTCAAGGCTTATATAGTGTAGTTGTCATGAATAACTATAGCTGAATAAACGTTGGAATATTTAAAATGGTACTTTATATATGAATATAGGCTTTTTTTTTGCCAGAAAAAGATGAACAGACTAAGTTTAATATCTTTCTATTATTGTGTGTATATATGCCACACAAAACTACACTTTCATAAACAATTATCATTTACTTAACCATTTCTTTTATACTTGATACTACTCTGCTTACTTTGAAGATATTATGTTTGTTTTCCCAAAGTAAGATGTATATATTTATTTTATATATTACCCAGTTTCTACATAAGGAAGTTGATATATATGTATATACATTATTAAAAGCACTTTAAATATCGAACAATGGATCACGAATAGAATGAATCCACCTATTCTTGTAAGCTCTGATGTTTATGAGCATATCTTTGTCAACATTGTTGGTAATTCAGAGTGAAATTAATTTATCAACCACATGGATTATGACATTTAAGTTATTAAACTCATAATAAATTATACAAAGCTGGAGACAGCATCTCTCTTCTAACATCTTAATTGTAATAATTAAATAAGACATTATATAAACTTTAAATTTAACATAGCTTAATGTATATGTAAACAAGAATAGGTAATTCATTCTACTCTTGAACCTTTGTTCAACATTTAGAGTGCTTTTAATTCATAGCCTGGGGCAGGGTGATTTATTCCCTAATTTAAAGTTTATATATATTAGTTTATTATTATTCAGTTATGAGTGTCAAATATTAATCAAGCATATAGATTAATGTAATTTTTTTTGTTGTTTAAATTAATAACTAGGAGGAACATAATTTATCATGCACATGCTTTATCAATGGTTGTACTATCCATTTTAAAATATGGTATTTTGTTTGAGAGAGTATGCAAGTATATTACATGACTGCCATTATGTGGAATAAAGCTGTTGTTGAATATTATACATTTTGGGGTACCAAATTAGAGTGCACTCATAGCCATTTTAAATTCTAGAAACCGCCCCAAACCACTGCTGATACATCCAAGCAATAAATGACAATGAATAATCCACACATGGTTGCAATATGACCATTTGCTACAAAACCACAATTTACATCAATAATTAAAAAAATTAAAGTGCAAAATTTGTAAGGACCTAGAGTGATCAAATGTAGATTTGATATCCACATCAGAAAATCAAATGCCAACAATGCCATTTTTTCTTATCAGGATTTTTTTTCTAATTACATGTAACAAAGGAAGCATGCAACATCACAGTTTCTTTCTGGTAAGAAAAAATCCAATTAATTATAAAATTAATATGCTTTATTTTAACATATGGTTATAGGGATATATTGTAATAAAATTCATATTTTAGAAGTTAAAAGCTTTTAGTATTTTAAAATTATAAGCTTGGTTTGATCAGACTTCTGCAGATTTTGGATGATACATTGTATTGTCTAAAACACCCCTCCCCTGCATTTGTTGGTGCTTTGCACTGTCATTATTGTAATAAAATTCATATTTTAGAAGTTATAAGCTTTTAGTATTTAGACTGTGCTCACCAATACTTTGAATTCTAATGACCATTCAAAGCCATTGCTGACACATCCAAGTAATCCGGTGTGGATTATCTGATGTCATTTATAACTTGAATGTGTCAGTGGTGGTTTTGAGCAGTCCTTAGGATTCAAAATAGCAGTGAGTGCAGTCTAAATCAGTACCCTTTTTTGCCTTTGTTCAGTTTTCATTTATGCATTTCACTAATTTATCAGAAGTTTACACTAATAGTACAATATCATGAATGAGTTTCATGAATACTAATCTATGGTTTGATGCTAATGAAATGACTACTTAATGGATAGTTTAAACTTGGATTGCTAGTATGCCCTTATGGGTATTAAACAATGTGACTAGCCCAAACTAATAAATAAGCAATATTCATATAATGAGCAGGATATATTACTGTTGTGGAATTAACATTATTAGCAATAGGTTTTTAAATTTATGTCCTTCAATATGCTCAACATCAATTACGATTGGATCAATAGTATGGCAAGTAATTTCACAATACCATGTATAGCATCCCATTACATATATATAGTACCACAAAGTGTTCATGTTCATCATCCCATTGCAATATATAAATAATGTATATTATCAAAAATGGAAATTTATGAAATCTATTATGCTGCTCTCTTATATAAATTATAATGACTATTTATATAAATATATTTATATATTGTGATAAATATTGGATAATATTTGTGATAGGTCTGTGCTGAGTTTATCAATATTTTTAATTACTCTTGTGAAATGTTTAGTCATTTGCAAAAATGATGATAATCTTTGTTATTGTTTGACCATATTGTTATTAACCATTATCAAAATGATTATTTTTTTTTAAAAAAAAAAATCGTTATAACTGGAATAAGATGGTTTAAATTTTTTTTAAAAAAATTTTTTTTATGAGTTTGTGAATTAATTATAAATGGATACAATTTACAATTAAACAGAAGAATTAATATTATTAACCAAATAATTTTAAATATTTTAAATAAACCTGCATCAAAATAGAATTTAGTAAAAAAAAATTTGATAAAACAAAAAAAGCTAAAAGATATCTTTAAATTTTGAACCATTTACTCTAGGCACAAATTTTTTTTTTTTTCAAACAGCAGACCCCATAAAATTAGGCCATAGGATTTAAAAAAAAAAAAAACAAGATTTAAACATCATATTTAGGATAAAGTATACCAAAATAAAATTATTTTTAAAAAAAAATTATATAAGTTTCAGATAACAAAAAAAATTACTTATCAGTTTTACATAAGATATGATTGACTAGATGAAAATGAATCATACAAATTTTTAATACAAAGTTATTATGCAGGTACAATTATGAATTAAGCTTGCCATTCAAAAAGTCATAAAAAAGACACAGATTGCCCTTGCCTTATTTAGCCAATGAAGTAATGATTCCATTGCAATTTTTTATTTACTGGTAATTCAATTGGCATTTCAAGGATGTAAGAGGCCATTAAAGTTTACAATAAATCTTTCAAATCAAAATGTTAAAGTAAATTGTGTTAAAATGCTATGGCGAATTATCAATGACAGTAATACTAGAATATCTACTACCTCTCTACCTTCTGGAAAAACATTTACACACATACACATATATATAATTATGAGACTTGAACTCAAACTTTCAAGCACCCTACACTTATCCAATCCATTTTTTACAACCAATACAGATGATCACCTACATGTGAAAAAGATAAATGATTTCCAATATATATATTTTGTGTTGAACAAACACTCATCAGTTGGTCCAGATCACCATCTTAATCTTCTCCAGTCTCCAATTCTTCCGTCATCCATATTATTGAAAAACTGAAGATAAAATGCTCAAACCCCTTGTTGATGCCACCCATGTTGACCTAAGTCAATATGACCCTCAAATATAGGATCTTAATATGTCTATTTAATTATAAAAAAAGAGACATTCCATCCTCATATTTCAATGATATAGATGGCTGAAGAGTTGGAGTGAAGAAGATTAAAGCTTGTCCATTAAAGTTTGAAGATTTTCTATCTTAATACAAAACTGAGTATTGATTATATATATGGGTGGGAGATGGTGATTTGGACCAACTGATGAATGCTAGTTCAGCATGAAATATGTATATTGGAGATCATTTATCTTTTTAACATGTATGTGGTCATATGTATTGGTTGTATAAGATGAATTGGATAACTGTAGGGAGGTTAAAAGTCTGAGTTTAAGTCTATTATAATTACATTGTTTAAAATAAACAATATATATATATATACACATGATTAAATTGCATTAAAAAACATGTCCTAACAGAAATTATTTTGTTTTAAAAATGTTATGGTCATTCTTGAGTGATGAACTTACAGTTTATACTTATTATTAATATTTTTAATATATTTCTTTAAATAGTTTGTTTTATAAAATTGTCAGTCTTTAAATTAAATTAATTTTGGGATATACACCTTCAAAAATACTTATGTAAAGATATTCAAAGCTATACCAAATCAATCAAACTTTATTATTGAGAAATTTATAATTAAAAAAAAAAAATTGAACATTTGGCATTTCCCTACCCCGTAATAATCTAAATCAAGCCAAATCATAAATAAAAACCCAATTGTGCATTTTGTCGTTTTGTGGGCTATAAAAAAACCTTATTAAAATAATAAAATAAACATTAAGATAATTTATTTTTACTTATACATTACTATATTTGCATGCATGAAGTAAAGAAAGATCTTCAATCATTAAAAGTGATTGTCACAACAAAAAAAAAAAAACATAATTGAATTCATGGTGAAAGGTGGCCATCACTTAAGTGGAATCATAAGACAATAATACGATACTTATTTTTATATATTAACATAAAAACCAGTGACATATAAGCAGTAATGTTGTATTTTGTATATATTTAAATTATAAATAAAGATATAAATTAAATAAACACAAAAGCAGAATGTCATATAAAAATAACAAATTAATGCATATTTTGTTTCTGAATTGCTATATTTTTTTCATGCTAATTTTTGAAATAAAACTGTCCTATTGCAATTTTATATTGAAACTTGAATCCATGCTTAGAAAATAGCATTTTTCTATTGTTTACTGGGCTTTCAAGTATTTCGTAAAAAAAATTTGGAAATATTCTTAGTACTTAAGAACTTTTATAAACTAGCAACAGATTCAATTTGTTTTTAACTGACTTAAGCAAAGTTAAACTTATATCATTTTAAAACCAGAAGCACTTTTTGTTGTCTATTTGAGGAACATAAGCACAGAATGATTTTTACCTTGACTCATTGAAATTGAAAATTTGTTTTGAAATCATTCTCAGCAATCAGAAATTTATTTTATTAGTTAAACTTTCATTACATTTTTATTTCAAAAGTACTTTCTTTTTAAATGACTACACTTTTAAATACAACTTATGTTTTCAATTGATCACAATATCTTACATAAGTCCTAACTATGGTCATAGATATTGTATTGTATTTTCAAATACAATATAGTAAATCTATACTTTGTTTACCAATAATAATTTCTAATTTCATATTTAAGTGATACGTTTATCACTTTTTTTAAGTTTAGAAGATATTGATGACATATTACAATTATTAAAAAAATACATCATAATATATGTATATAAATAATATAATAATGGCTATCGTATTTTTAAATAATTAAACCTTTTTTTTTTTTTTTGAATTTATGAATTGTGAAAAAGCTTCTTTTTTTTAAACTGTTGATTCCATAAAGTTTCCATTTATGTAAATCATGCTCAGTGAAAATATGATCAATGTATTTGTGCGAACTGTATTTATGTATTTACCTTGAAACTTACATATCTGGCAACAAAAAAAAAAAATGCTGGATTAGAAGTCTTCAATATGTGCAGCTATTTAATTATTTTACAAATATAATTATGATAAAAGCCAACATAAAATTATTTTATGCACATTTCAAAATTTTATTACAAATTTTAATATTTGTAAACCTATTCTTTATTCAAATATATTAGTTATTACTACATGAAAAATCTCAAGATTGTAGTCCATAGATATTTGGTAATATTGGATAATAATCTGTTAATATATGTTTAATAAAATGAAGAGTCTCATGGTGAATTTGTAACACTTGTGCATGCTATTTCCATGATTTTAGTTCAACTCTCTCTGAGTTAAAATAAAACTTAAAATTTATTTTAGATTTCTATAAAGCTGAGGATTATTCTTTTAGTTAACAGGCAATAACAAAACCAACTGACAATCTAATATTGAAAATGGAAATCTAAATTATTATTAGTAAAAGGGTATAATGAGAATGAAAATTTACCCAAACCCTTCTCCTTTATCATTCTTTAATAAAGGTTTTTTAAAAAGATTTCAGACTGCAGCAGGCTATTTTAAGGGCCATTTTACCTATATCACTGAATATTTGTGGGGGGGAGGGATCAATCTTTCTGAATGTTGTATTTTTATATTGGACTATTTCCATCATCTAATATTAAAAAAATTTAACTTTATTTAAATATTTCAAATACATTCAACTATTAGTAATAGCACATCAAACAGGTTAGTATATGCATAATGTTTCAAAAGATATTATTCTTCCTGCTTCTTCAGGTGTTGCTGGCCTGACCAGTGACAGTACTAGCATGGGATTCGAACCTGAACCCTTAGATTCTTGAGAATTGAATTTTAAGATAATGCTCTAACCAAGTGAGTCATCCTGCCAAAGGCAACAGTTCCTCCTGATTTCTCCACTTTTTCCTGAGAGCAAAATTGATTATTGGCTTCCATACATTATGTATAGTCACACTAGGTTGGCCTATGGGATTTTTTTCCATTGTCATATGAACAGCTTCTTTAAATTTTGTTCTTTGTACCTTTTCTTCTCAATCCAATATTTTTGTATTTTCCCAATTGAACTGATATAATAAAAATATATTTATTGATTTCTTATCATAACTATATTTGTCTGCAAAATTTAAATTTGAAAAGAAATTTAGTGAATTACTTTAAACTTTTAAACTAAATAAATAAAAGAAGTTACTGCTATAAAATAACTTTCTTTAACTCCAATAAATAAAGTGTAAACTGTTTAGACAATGTGAAGATTTATATCTCAAATGTTTAAATATAGTGTGTGATGGAGAATATTAATTAAGGGATAATAATTCTTCTTACACACAGCTCCCTCAAGCATCTCCACACAAGTTGAAAATCAGGTAATAAACTATCAGTAAAGAAAATATATAACTCATGTAGTGATCATTCTACCTTCCCATTAACAAGTATAAAATAAAATACCTTCAGCATTCCTGAAACAGTAAATGTAATTTTTTTTATTTTATTGGTCAATATTTGGAGTAGTTTCCTAATACATACAAAATTGAAAATTATTTGAAAAAAATAAAAATTCCCTAAAAATAAACAACTACATATATATGACCAACCATATGCTTGCTAAAAAGTTATAATTTCTTAACTCTAAGTCATTTAAACACTATTCAGTTTAAATTTTTAGAATCTAAATTCTTCAAACTGCTAAAATTCACAATAGATTCACACACAGTCTGAATAAGAAATAAGCAAGATAATAATACTATCTTAAGACTATATAATTGCATCTTCAGAAGGATGAAAAAAAAATTATATTTAAAGTTATATATAATCAAAGAATGTCATATTTAAGCTCTTTTAGTCAGTCTTCATGTATTTCAAAAACCTATATATTGAAAACTGATAGATAAAATTATTTTAA
This sequence comes from Epiperipatus broadwayi, assembly GCA_028023455.1. NCBI lineage: Eukaryota > Metazoa > Onychophora > Udeonychophora > Euonychophora > Peripatidae > Epiperipatus > Epiperipatus broadwayi. The sequence goes on along the minus strand of JAQFVV010012487.1, from coordinate 1,455,470 downwards.
TACTGAAAATACGGGATTATTTATAAAATTCAATAAACCATAAATAGATTAATTAAATTAGAACATCAAAATCTGCTTATTAATGTGGTGACTATCAGATTATCTGTTTAAATATTAGCCTTAAGCTAAGTGGCATAAAAAGTTATATTTGGGAGTGAGACCTTAGGTAATTTATTTGAATAACTAATTAAAACACATTTCATTTTGTATTTCCGAATATTTCAGTATGGCTATCATTAATGCATTTTTATTACATTTTACTTTCTGCAAAAGCTATTTCAAAATTCATTACTAATTTCTCAATGTCTCTTACTGTATACATATATTCATAAAATGAGTACAGAAATTTAAAAAAAGTGATTATTTAAAATTCTATAAAATGGCATAAAAAATAGAAAATAATTTAAATAAATATATAATGACAAGTTGAAAAATGATATATTAGTACTGGAAGAAAAATTACTGCAATAATAATGTACAGAAAAATTCTACAAAGATATATAATTAATAAAGAATAAGCAAACAAATTAACCATAGTCATGATGTCTTTTGAAATGTTGCATGTTTTATATAAGATTTTGAATTAAATCTAAAAAGAGTGAAAAAATTCCATGAAATAATGGAATCATTATAGATATTTAAATAATATTCATAAAAAAAAAAAGAATAATTACTATATAATATTAAATCCTTCCATGCACTTTACTACTGCTATACAATGCTTTATTTACCACCCTCTTAAGAGGGTGGTAAATAAAGCATTGTGTAACAATAATAAAGTGCATGGACGATTTAATATTATATGGTATACATTTGGCAATGCAATAATAAGAAAGTATAGTTATTATACTTCTTGATAAAGAATAATTATTAGTAAAGCCCCATATAAAATATCTAAATAATAAAAAATATAGCAAATTATTGAGGGAAAAAAAAACAAAAATAAATTTTATTTGTAGACTTAGTCTTCTATCAGTTCTTTATAGGCAGACTGCCTACAAATAATTTTGGATTCAAGCCAATCAAAAAAACAAGCTTAATTTAAAAATAGTTGTGGCACTATAGATCACATTCAAGTGTTAAAAAGATTTATAAAAAAATGAATATAAATCAATTTCAATTATATTTATAGATTATGAAAAACCATTTAAATAAATGTACACACATTTTTCTTGTAATTAAAGCTTTGGAACACTATAAATAGAGATCTAAGATATCAAATTCTGAAAAAATATTTATTAAAATACAACAGCAGTAATTATATTTATCAATAAAAAAATAATATTGATATGGAGATGTGTTAGAGTGATTCTATCTTTCAAAAACTTTTTACATTAGTTTCATAGAAAATTTTTTATAGATTCAATAAGGAAATGAAATAAAATAAATTTTAATTATTAAGTCATCTAAATTCTAAAAATAATCACTGTTTATAAATAATGATATAGGATTGCAAAAAAATGTTACAATTGCTATGTTAATGAGTAAAGAAGTAAGTTTAATAGTGTGTTGTGGTGAAAACAGTCATGGGCTGGAAACAATTAAACTTGAGACCATCTGGCAATGAATATTAGTAATGCTTGAAAATAAAAGACAGGTTGAACAAAAGATGTTTACATATAATTTTTGTACAAAAGAAATTCATATATATGACTGAAACAATTAAAACTAGTAGTATTATACATACTTAATGCTACTTGAAAATATGTTAATCTATTATATTTTTTCATTTATATTTTGAAGTTAAACATAAATTTTTCTATCTAGGACCAATATTAAATAATTGATAATTCAGAGTTATTAACAAAACAATTGCTTCATAGCTTATAATTTCTTAAGTTTTAATAATGTGTAAAAATTATTAAATAATAATCAAATAAAGCAAGACATATATAACGTGACATTGCTTTTAAAAGTTTGTATTTACAAATATGTAATATAAGGAGTCTTTGACCAATATACTTTAAGAATAAAACAAATAAAATAAAGGTTTATAATACTACACAGATCTTTCAATTTAAAAGAGTAAAATCTTCTAAGAATGTGTGTTATAATTATTCTAAAATAACAACAATTCATTATTCTATTTGTATAATTTATTGTAACAAACTAAGCTTCAAAATGTAGAGCAAAAAATAGATAGGCCGATATCTATTTCAAAACTGCATAAATGCAGGGGATATTACTGGTCAAAACAATTTTCAGCAGTCTACATAGTTTTCCATCCAAAAAGAATATGCAAGTATTTGAAAAAATGTACATACATATATAAAGCTGCTCTCAGTAAAATTTGTCTCATAGAAAAAAATTGAATAAATAAATAGATGACTATCATCTATGCAAATATATATGAATAAATTACACATATATATAAAAAGTTGCTCTTAGTAAAACTTGTCTCAGGAAAAAAATTGGATAAATGACTAAATTTTTTGAAAAAATAACTCATCAAGTAAAAGGGAGACTGCATGGTGTTATAATCAGTTAAATATGATATTTTTTATTTTCAGGAATTTCTAAAAGAATCAATGCTAAATGGTACTAATAATTGATATGGCCAACAATAGCTGTGTCCATTATATTGATGTTTATGATACTACATTAGATTATGAAAGTTCAAAGAAAGAAACCCTTTATTATTCATTGGATCTTATTGCCATCATTAACTTATGAGAATCATACATAAAAGAATGGCCATCTAACTCCAGAAAAAAAAAAGTTAAAAGTTACATTCACATTTAAGAAATGAGAGTTCTTTAGTCTATTATTTGACAACATATGATATTTTCATTGAACTGAAGAAACATTTCTTTCTGAAATATTTCAATAGCTTAACAAATTGCACCTCTCCATTATATTCTATACTCAACATCAACACTACAAAACACTAATATTTTCTTCTTAGATTTGAATGCAAATTTGTGTAGAAAAATGATAATGTTAGTGGGAATAATAGTATTGAATTAGTGAATACGAATGTTCTAATGTTATTGAATCTTTGCACAATATAGGGACTTTTATTACAAATGCTATTTATTTAAAAATAAAATCACTTTAAAAAATCCAAAAAGTATCCAAGCTCAAAGCAGTAGGATCTTATGCAATGCATTATATTTAAGAGCCAGAATATAAAAGTAAACAATTTACGAGCAAATGTAAATTGGTCATCTCATTGTTTAATACACTCCAAATTAAAATGATAGTGATAACTTAAAAATTAAGCTCTCTTTCACTATCAATATGAAATTTCAAATTTCTTTTCTTAATGAAATGCAGAATTTTTTAAAGAGGGTGTTATGGTTACAAATATAACTGTTTTTGAGTTCATGAAAAAGAAAAAAAAAAGAATTGTCTCTGAGAATAATTATATTAAAAGTGACTTGATTAAAAACAATCACATGATACTCTATAAGCAATATAAGAAATTACAGGCAAAAAGTTTAATGACTAATAAAAAAATTTAAGAATTGTTGATGAATTAAAATTGCAAAAGAAAATCAATTTGAACATATTTAATTTAGATTTTTTTTGACTGTAAATAATATAGACGTTTATTTTAAAAATATAAAGTTACTACATTTAGTGATAAATCATCCTATTGATTTATTTTTAATATATATATATATGCAACTTGACAAGGTTAAACTCATTTTTGTAATTACAGAATGGAAAAGCCACTTCCTCATTTTGAAAGGATTCCTGATTAAGTTTTAAAATATGAATAAATGAAACTTTGTAACAATAAATGATCATAAATAAGTTGTGTTATCTGATCTCCAAATTATACAAAACAAAGATAAAAAACTTGCATTATCACTGAATATTATTGGTAATAAATACAACAAATATTCTTTTTATGATATTACAAAGTTGCTTCCAGATAAGTTGGTACCAGAGATTTGTGATTTTAAAGAATCAAAAAATTTTCAAAGATATGTTATCTTTTACCAGACAAATGCAAAATAAATATCCCGAGTAAAAATGTATTTTATATATCATTTTGTATCTATTTCATACAGTAAATTTAAGATTTGTAGCAATGTCTGGAAATAGTTGAATACCAAAGTGTTTTCTGTTATACAGCTTCTACATTAAGATAAATGAGGAAGCATTATTACTAGTGATAGGAAAATCTGAGCAATATGAAATAAATTGTAATTGGTGTAAAATAGATTTTTATGACAATACTAACAGGTTGTAGTATAGGGTATATGAGCACAGACTTTCACACCACCCACCTCTCTCCACTCTATCTAATAACACTGATACACCTAAACACATATATGCTGAAAAGATAAATAACCACCAATATACGTATTTTATGCTAAACCAGCAATCATCAGTTGGTCCAGACTATCATCTTTACACACATATATAGTATAAGTGCTCAGATATATATTAAGATAGACTATCCTCATAGTTTAATGGACAGGCTTCAATCCACTCCACACTCCAACTCTTCAACCGTCCATCCAATTGAAAATCTGATGATGGAATGCTCAAAGGCCACCCTGAGGCCGAGATTATTGTCACACCCATGTTGACCTAAGGTCAATCTGAACCCCACATGTACAGGACATAATCCATTTAATACATATGCAAGGATGGGAAGACATCTCTATAATGTAATAACTGAAACACAGGCTTGTTATATACCTGTGGCTATATATATGTAATATAGGGTATATGAGCACAGACTTTCACACCACCCACATCTCTCCACTCTATCTAATAACACTGATACACCTAAACACATATATGCTGAAAAGATAAATAATCACCAATATACGTATTTCATGCTAAACCAGCAATCATCAGTTGGTCCAAACTATCATCTTTACACACATATATAGTATAAGTGCTCAGATATATATTAAGATAGACTATCCTCATAGTTTAATGGACAGGCTTCAATCCACTCCACACTCCAACTCTTCAACCGTCCATCCAATTGAAAATCTGATGATGGAATGCTCAAAGGCCACCTTGAGGCTGAGATTATTGTCACACCCATGTTGACTTAAGGTCAATCTGAACCCCACATGTACAGGACATAATCCATTTAATACATATGCAAGGATGGGCAGACTTCTCTATAATGTAATAACTGAAACACAGGCTTGTTATATACCTGTGACTATATATATGTAATATAGGGTATATGAGCACAGACTTTCACACCACCCACCTCTCTCCACTCTATCTAATAACACTGATACACCTAAACACATATATGCTGAAAAGATAAATAATCACCAAGATAGAGTGGAGAGAGGTGAGTGGTGTGAAAGTCTGTGCTCATATACCCTATATTACATATATATATAGCCATAGGTATATAACAAGCCTGTGTTTCAGTTATTACATTATAGAGATGTCTGCCCATCCTTGCATATGTATTAAATGGATTATGTCCTGTACATGTTGGGTTCAGATTGACCTTAGGTCAACATGGGTGTGACAATAATCTCGGCCTCAGGGTGGCCTTTGAGCATTCCATCATCAGATTTTCAATTGGATGGATGGTTGAAGAGTTGGAGTGTGGAGTGGATTGAAGCCTGTCCATTAAACTATGAGGATAGTCTATCTTAATATATATCTGAGCACTTATACTATATATGTGTGTAAAGATGATAGTCTGGACCAACTGATGATTGCTGGTTTAGCATGAAATACGTATATTGGTGATTATTTATCTTTTCAGCATATATGTGTTTAGGTGTATCAGTGTTATTAGATAGAGTGAAGAGAGGTGGGTGGTGTGAAAGTCTGTGCTCATATACCCTATATTACATATATATAGCCACAGGTATATAACAAGCCTGTGTTTCAGTTATAACAGGTTGTAGGTAATTTTCATGAAGCAAAAAATAAGATGCAAAATAGAGTTGATGGTGAGACAAACAAAAAAAAAAATCTTAGCTTTTAGAATAACAAACATTAAATTAATGATTATGTATTTTTCCAATTCAAAAATGATCTTCATGATAATTTTAATAAATGATGTTCAAAAAAAGTTTGATGTTTTATCAGTTAGTAATGGAAAACAAACATTTAGTAACTTCTGATTTGGCTAATCATCAACCTAAGAATGTAGATCCATTCAAATACTTTAGTCAACTTTTTAAATAGAAAGTAAATCTTAACAATGAAATATAATTCAGGTTTCATTGTGCTGTGTCTGCATTTAATAAAATAAAAAAAAACAACAACATATAATTAATTAAAACAGCTAATATATAATGCTAAATTGTATTTATGTATTGGGACTATGAATGTTTTTAAAAAAATTTAACTTTATCTAAATATTCCAATTACATTCAACTGTTAGTAATAGCATCAGATTAGTATATGCACAATGTTTCAAGAGATATTATTCTCCTCCCTTCTCCAGATGTTGTTGACCTGACCAGTGACAGTACTAGCATGGGAATCGAACCTGGACGTTTAGATTCTTGAATTTTAAGGTAAACTAAAATACCATCAATCCAAACCTTCAGGAAAATATATTAATATTCCACTAATTATGTATTCGCTAAAACATCACATGATCACCATTTCCTAGGCTTATACAAGCTGTTAATATCATTAACTAACTTTCCATATCCAGTTCAAGCCTTAGCAATCAATGAATGCATGAAGGTTTGTGCATAAATCCCTATCTAGTGATTATTCATCCAATAACCTCAGACTAGTTTCTAACTTGTGGCTTTCATCAATGCGGAGTTTTGGAAATGAAAACACTGCAACTAGATCTTAGGATCTAATGCAATCCTCCAGAAGCCACCTTTGTATCTATTTAGTTAACTATAAACTTAAGAGCCCAAGTTAAAAACACAATGTTTTCAATACAACCTCTCAGATCTGAAGCTCCTTACTGATGAAAGCAACAAGTTAGAAACTAGTCTGGAGATATTGGAGGAGTAGGCACTAGATAGGGATTTTATACACAAACCTTCCTGCATCCATTAATTACTAAAGCTTGCACTGGATGACACTATTGTATAAAGAGTTTCCTAATGTAATTATATATTCTATGGAAATGAGATATGGATCCGCTATCAATATATCACAAAGGCATTAGGAAAAATTTTACTATTAATATTATAATATTCTAAAATATAATGATAAGACACAACTAATTAATATGTTTTTCAATTGTCTGGATGTAATGATATTTAATTTACAAGATCACACATATATGAAGTACATGAAGAGAAACATATCTTCTACAATAGTGTTATGTTGTAAATTTGAACAATTTTCACTGAAGAGGTAGACACCATTTACATTACAAATTTATTTCAAAGATAATCTAAAAGGGTTCCATACTGATAGCTTTCTGTGAGATATGGCTGATAACAGAATATAATGGAGTTATATCTAGATGATGATAATATACACATCCACAAATAACTTGTTGATCATTTAGCTAAACTGCCTCTTATAATAAGCATATGATCAATAATAATAATACATTTATCAATATCCCAAGTTGAGATAGATAGAACTAAATAAAAATAATTCAGAATTTAGCTAATAATATAATAATAACATTTACTATGAAAACATTTAAACTTTTTTTTTTTTGTATTTTGTATTTATTTTAATGGAATTCATGTTATTTTTCTTATTCTTAATAGTTATCATTTTAAGCTTGAATAGCAGTAACCATTATCAATGACTTTTAGGCACCCCCTCTCCCCATATTTGTGAATATTTGCATTTTTCAAAATCTGCTTTAATGAAGATCACATTATTCTCTAGTTTATAATAGAAATCATTCTAGGTTTGGAACAGTTGTGATCAGCATGAACAATTTTTCTTCAATATAGTAGGGACAGCACAAAGCATTTGTATTTTATGTAATATACAATTCTATAATAATATTTGAATACAGAAACGTCTTACAATCTCTGAAATATGTTAGTTATAAGTAGCCCACAGAAGCTAAAAAGGTTAAAACTGAATGAGTAATAATTGTCTACAAACATTGTACAAATTGAAAAATTATCATAAATTTGACAATGTTGTTTGGAAATAATGTTCATGCCTTGCCTTTTATCCTTTAGCTCAATGGTTATGATAGATTGAAAGTAAATAATTAAAGGTTCTTGACTGAAGCTCAACATGATGCTTTTGTTAGTCAAGCAAAAACTATTCAATCAATTTATCCAATGATATAAATTTGATACCATAAAATATTCAAATAGTGTAATCTTAATGCACACATAACATCTCTGCGACTACATTTTACATGAAGAGGAATTATAGCTGATAAGCTTTTTTTTTGGTAATCATTAATTGTAAGCCTTTCCAGACTACATTTTGACAAATTCTTAATGAGTAAATTATGAAAATATACAATAAAGCTAAGAACACAAACTCTATGGAGATGGTAATGTCAGGATAACAAAGGTTGCTAGACTCTTGAAATAAAAGTCAATTACATGATATTGGCAATCATGGAAAATCTCAAGGGCCAGGTATATTTTCTATAAAGTGATCACTTCATGTACAAAACAATAAAATTATTTCAACATAGAAAGTATATCAGAATTGTTCAGCACATTGACATTATTGCATTTCAGGATACTCATTATTGTTTTAATAATGCACATCTTAAAATTCTTCGATTTACATTGATTCAAACCATCTTCTAAAGCAAACAATTTCCATTAAAAACAGTTCACAAAGCTATATTGGAATCAGCATTTTGAGAGAGAATTTTTAGGTACCCATTTACAAACCTCCCAATATAAATAGTCCTAGCTTCTTTTCAGATCTTGCTACATCTTCTGAATATATAGGACATTTCAGTTCTCAGAGTATCCTTGGGAATTATACAAGAGGATCAAACAGATTATCAATTTTTATAATAAATGGATTTAAACAACATACATTTATTTTATGATACTAAAGCAAGAAAGATTATTTAATTTAGGGAAATGAAAAACAGAAACTACCTCTGATTTATTTTCAGACTTTTTAGTTTTTATCAATGCATTTTTCCTCTTAATTCCACAATATTGCAATTGACTACCAGAATAGAAAGACTATTCTTTCTTATTATGCATGCACTTTGAAATCAATCTACATTCTAGAGTTATCAAATATCTGAATCTCCATGCCACATTGTCAGCTAAATATTCCTAATGTATGTTTTGTTTCAACATAAAATGATTTACCAATACCTGCTGATTTACTGCCATTGGTTCATTTTCCCCATAGCTAACATAAATAAAGTCTAATCATAATCATTCCAAGATCTAATTCATATTTTTAGAGTTACAAGTTATCCTGTTCTAAGACGGAATTTGAGGAAACCAGGATCAATATATTGGATATTTTGAATGTGATATTAATAAAATATGTCAATCTTCTTCTTATTCTAGATTTAGCAAATTCCTAACAACATCAATAAAAGTGAAAATATTGAAAGGAATTCATTCCAGTTTGGAATTATCTATTTACTCAAAATTTGGAAATTGCTCAGATACTTATTAAATCACTGCAAATTCCTAGAAAACAAAAAGGGAGAGATATTAAAAGAAAACTTTACAAGATCTAACTGAAAGACTACTTTTATTTAAGTTTAATGACTGTAAAATCACTCTATATTTTCAATTTCTAAACACTAAATTGATAAAACAATGAAAAAAATAATAAGAACAGAACTGCAAGCTTCTTTTATATATGTTCCTCTTGAATCTAATAAAATTATATTGATAAATTTGAATTTGATATTTATTCTCTTAAACCAGAAAACATGATAGGAGCAGAATAGCATACTCTTAAAATTTTTGAAAAATTTAGAACCTAAACCCAAAGTTTTTTTGATGGAACTTTTCAATAATATTACTCTAAAATGTTGCCAAAGGCATAAAAGCAAAACCAGAGCAATTTTAAAATCAAATAAACTCAACAATGATCAAAAAAATTATTGCCCTACATCATTATTATGATTTTCTTAAAAGCTATTTGAAATAATAACTTGCTGGATTTTGTCAACAACTGATAGCCATCTATAAGCAGCCTGGGTTTAAGCCAGAAAAAACCTGCTGTGAAAAAAAAAATTTTAACAATTCACATCAAAAGATTTCAAAATAAATTAAACACAGATGCTACCTTTACTGATCTAACCTCACATTATGAATCTATTTGGAAAGGTAATCTAAAAGTTTGTAAAATCTTTAAATACAGGAAAGCTATCAATTTACTTAAGCAAAATGCCCTTCAATAGAAAAATTGAAATCACACTAAATGATAATCATAGTAAATATAAAATTTTACAAAAATGACTACAATAGGATTCAATTTCTCATATTTCTAATATACATAATTCAAGAAATTCATTTATGCTGATAACATTGTTTTGACTTCATAAGAGATCTTTTCATGATATAAAATCTTGAATCATAATCTAATTTATTTTCTTCATTTATTTTAAGATAAGATTATAAATAATTTCTAGGAATAACTTTCCTTTGAGAGCTGGTTGGAAATACTTACGGTTATAATAGAAGGACTTTACAAACAGTTTCCTTAACCCTAGCATATTCTACTGGTGAATTCTATAAAAAATTATCCATAGAAAATTGCTGGATATTCAACTAAATATTATAAAAATATATGTATATATTACTGGTACAGTATATTTAAATCTACATTTTTAGCAGGGGATTCCTGTTCTTTCATATATTCCTCTATAAAATATCAGAAATTACCTTCAGAAAATATACAAAAGGCTGTTAAATAGATTGGATTATCAATAACTCAAGATACAGTTTTGTCACTTTCTAATCAAAAATCCATAACTGAAAAATTATAACATAAAATAATTATTTCTTACAAGGTTCCAAACAAATTTCTTTTTCCAGCTTCACATAGTAAAGTCAGCTGGATATTATCTTCTAAATATTAGTGGTTTCATTACCATATTCATGACACCCTATAGTCATTGCAATCATTTCATTCATAAAAGGAATATAACAGTCACTGGAAACACAAAACATAAACATATAATCCATGTTTGTCAAATCTATGACTACAATGACAGAAGTGAAGGATCAATAAAGCAACAGTTGGTTGGAATCTTTCAAGTTCCTTTGTAATATTTTCTTAATAATTAAGCTGAATTTAAAAAAAAAAATCCATAAACCAACTTTTTAAATAAAAATAATAGATTTCAATTTCTTAACTTTTAGAAGTTCCATTTATAAAGAAAAAAAAAATGTTTTTTTTGATTTTTCTGCTACATGATACAAAAATAGTGATAATATGATAGATGTTCCTGCTAATTTGTCCAATCTCTATTTGTTAAATTCAGTAAGTAGTTTACTATTCCTATAACTTTAATATATTTAAAGAGGATTTGAACCCAGACTAGTTCCCTACAGTCATCCATTCTATCCAATATATTCATGACCGCATATATGTAAAAAAGATAAACGACTAACATACATATTTCATGCTGAACCAGCACTCATTAGTTCATCCAACTGTCATCTCCCACACATATATATAATCAGTGCTTTGCTTCTATTAAAATAGCAAATCTACACACTTTAATAGACAGGCTTCAATCCTCTCCACTCTCCAGCCATCCATATTACTGAAAATCTGATGATGGAATGCTCAAAGCCCTTGATGATGCCAATATAGTAGTCATATCCATGTTGACCTTAAGTCCAACTGACACTTCATATGAAGGACTTTAATATGTCCATTTAAATACAGAGAAGAAAGATGGGAAGAATACCGGCTAAATATGTAATATTGAAATACAAGTATAATATATATACTTAATCTAGATGCAATTAAAAGGGATTTGAACCCAGACTTTCAAGCTCCCTACAATCATCCACTCTATCCAATATAACCAACATCCATGATGACATACATGTGAAAAAAATAAATCATCTCCAATATATGTATTTCATTCTGAACCAGCACTCATCACTTGGTAGGATCATCATCTTTCAGACATATATATATATATATATATGTGTGTGTGTGTAAAACAATATAACATTCTGAATATAGATGCCTTAATTTGTTATAATATCTTTTTTATAATTAATACTAGTTGTACAAGAAAAGAAAAAAAAATTCATGTAACATTTAATTTTTACTGTATATGTTTTGGATTATTATACAGAAATGTTACATTTGATACATTAGTAGTAGGAAAAAGCAATGCCATGTTATATATAACTTGGTTTATTGATAATTAGTAGTAGGATATTTTTTTTAATAGAAAATTAAAGCAAATACTGTATTCAAAGTTAAATATTGTTAATTTTTATTTATCACCTTAATTTATTGCTAAACTCTAAAACTACTATTGCTACATATATATATAGACCAATTTTAAATAATATTAATAATTTTATAATATTAATAATTCAGTTTTTAACTATTTGATTTTTGTAATCTGCAATATATCAAAAGTTGTTAAAAAAATAAAACTTGGATTAATAGCATCAAACTGGTTAGGTTAAAAGCAGTGTTAAATTATTATTAAAAATACCATCTATGTCTATACTTTGGCACACACAAAGACTTACGCTTGTCGGGAGCAGTGGAAGTAGTACCTGGATTCTTCGGAAAAAATTCTTTTGCGTTTGCCACCACACTGCTCTTTCCCTAACACCCTAAAACTGTCTAAAGTCATGCTGGGTACTAGGCTTCCATCTGGACCAGGACTTGTCCTAAGGGTGAAAAATCTTCATTGTATTTATACACAACATGCATTTTGGTTAGTAATGAAAGAGTTATTAAAATGCCTACAATATAAATACATATTTATATATCTAAGTAATCCCAAAGATAATTAAGTACTTACAATATTTAGTCTTGCAAATACCAAGTTTCCAAAAATTATTATAGTTACTAATAAAAAATGAGACTATACCATCATCAAATTGTCAAAAAAAATACTTACAAAAAAATGACTAAAAAATGTTTTGGTATATATATTGTTTTACCATTCATTAAACTTGTTTTAAACTTAAGCTATAACACTGAAATTAATATAAAATCAGACAAGAGTAATTACATACAATTATATACCATGTTCATAATATCAGCATGATATATTAGAAAAAGCATTAGCATAGATTTTCACTTAATCTTATGTTACTTTAAAATTAGTTAAACAACTTAAATATTGACAATTGGAATATTATAATTTTAATTATAGAAAAATGTCAAAAAAAATTTGAAACAAATTATTTTATAGATTTATGTTTTGGTAGGCCTCTTTTAGTTATGGATATCTTGAAACTTTGAAAAATGAAATACATATACCAACATTTCCAAAATGTTTAATTAAATAAATCTTTTTAGGAGCAATAAATTAGAAAATACCTGCTCTGTATTTCTCCTAATCAACAACTTTATTTTAAGAAATGCAAAAATAAAATAGTATCAGAAGTAATTATATTGAATTTCAAAAACAATACGACACCTTAAAAAAAAAAAAAAAATATGTAAATTATTTATTATAGATTTAATTAAATCCCAGACATATATAAATCTATCATAAAAACAAAAAAATCACAATTAAAAATATACTTTGCCTTCCTTCAAGAAAAGATCATGTAGTACATACACAAAATTATTTCACATATGTAGTAGTTGAGTTTATCTGTTAATGTCATAATTTTCTAGCTTGTGAGTCTTTTTTTCCCCCCATGTGAATAACTAAAAGCATTTGGTAAATTTCAATGATTTTTACCATTTATTTCTGAAATATCTTGAATTCACTCATTTATTTCTATTTTATTAAGTAAATTCAATTTTACTCTGAAATAACAATCTTAATTGTTTGCATGCTACTAAAAGTATAAGCTTTCAAAAAATAACTATATTGTGTTACATATACACATAACATATGCACAAAGATAGCAATAAAGAAAATGTAAATCCACAACTAAATTAGAGACTTTTTTTAGTAAGTAGTTTCTTAAAAAAAAATTTAAGGATATTTTTTTATTTATAAAATTAAAATATCTAAAAAGATCTAATAACTATACTTTAAATTAACCCTGGATTTATCTCTACATATATAAAGTGAGTTTCTTATTATATTGATTTTGAAGGGATTTTTTTCTTCAAAAATACTGCTATACTATATTTTAAAAGAAGCAATGCATAGAAAATTTGGATTAGAACAGTATTTTTTTTTTCATGTGTCAAAGAATCGGCTCGGAAGTGAACCCGGGACAACTGCTTGTAAGGCAGTTGTGCTGACCACTTGACCACCAACGCTTGACTAAAACAGTATTTTTGGTGCAGCTTCGATTAAACTTTCCACATAATACAAGCAAATCAGCTTGCTGCACATGCACACACACATATGAATATATAAAAAATTAAGCATTAATGTTATAGTAATTACAACCGAGAACAAATGTAAAAAAAAAAAATTTGGAAGATTTTTAAAATTAGAATTTAGTAAAACATAATCTTTATTATCAACAGCAAACAATGAGTAGATTTATTCTAATACCAAGTGGAAAAAATATATAAAAAATTAGAGATAAGTTTTCCCAATGATTATACAAACTAACCCATGAATCATCAATATAATAACATATAGAATATGCTGTATTGTTTTATGTTTGTAATGCTGTCATTTAAATTCTGCATCAATTTTTTTTTTCTTTAAAGACTTCCTAGTCTTGACTAACTGTAGTTTTCATTGTATTTTATCTTGTCATATCATCCCAAATAAACAATCAATACTGTATGTCTTTGAAATGTCTTTAGGCATTTAATCTTTATAATGCAAAAGGGATCAACGTTTCCCTTGTTTAAGTTTAATGTTAGAAAATTTTATATTATTTATTCATTTAACATGTTAAAGCCAACAAAGATATGACTTTACAATAGTAGACCTTATAATATCTAATACAGAAAGTTGAAGAACACATTGATTGGTCATATAATACTCCCATTATATTTTAAGAATATATGGAGCATCCTTAACTAAATTTTTTCTGATGCCTTTAGGTCAAGCTGATAGAAAATGCGAGTCCCATTGCCATATAAAAAATTATGAAGAATTACAGCTCTATATGCAACTAATTTAACTGCAGCAGCAGCTCATTAGTGTTTGTGTTACATCTCAACATCTAAATCTAACTTTCTACTTAAAAAGCTATCTAATTTTCTACTTAAAAAGCTATCTAAATACTTAAATTGGCTTTCAGTTTTAAGTTAATAACCATTATTCAAAACATTAAGTAAATTTTGTAAATCATCAACAATATATTGTAAAACAATTCTTGCTTTTGCTTTTAATAATTCAAATTAAAATTTCTACCATCGAACTTCCTATAAACATTCCAAAGATAATTTTCATTAAAATAAAAAATAAATGTGGAGCTAATATATATCCATATTTAACACCAGTTTTTATTTCAAATGCCTGATATTTTCTGTCTGCAAAAACCCTTCCTCTTATTCTCCCTATATAATAATAAAAAATTTGTGTGTGTGTGTGAAATTGCCAGTAAAAACTATATCTATAGTGCTTCTTGATCCTCTAAAATCACAATGACTCTCTCTGTAATTATTCATCTACAATTGGAACAATTTATGCAATAAAATTCTTCATCTTGAAAGAAGTACCTTCCACAATAATTATGACAAGCTTGTCTATTCCTTTTATATTAGAGCTATGATATTCACTATATTACATGCCTCTCTTGCATACAATAAATATAATTGTTTATTGAACTTCAAATATATAGTCCTTTACAATGCGCACATATGTATATATATATATATATAACATGAATACTTTCTTATATGTATAGTATGCACACATAAATTAAAATTATAGTATAAACAAAATTCCAGAAAAATATATAATTATTAATGAGAGAGGAAACCTTTATACTTTATTGAGTGTGTGTTCAATCATTCACATTCATTCAAACAATTAAAATCTTATTATAATGTATGCTTATTTTAAAAATAAAGTAAATAGGGAAATGCTTGACTTTCATTTCAATTAACTATACTCGGATATCTTTTTTCTCTAGGAGGAGTTTATCCAATAATGAATAACATTTCTATGGTGGAATTTTCACTATACCACTCCTATGCAAGGTAGACTTGTTTCCATCCACTTTTAACATCTTGGATAGGGATGCAATCATAAACATATGACCAAAGACATTTATGATTAGACCCCTCCACAAGGTATTAAAAATGGATAGAAACCTGTCCCTACCTTGCGTGAGAGTAGTGTAGTGAAAATTACTCTATAGAAATATTATTCATTATTGGGTAATCTCTAGTCTAATGAATGACTAATAAAAATAATTAATAATAGGAGTTTAGTTTCCAGCAGATTATGCTCTCCAATTGTTTTGATGTTTTCAAGTCCACATTGACTTTATAAATGTTCTTAAATTTTATAAAAAAATTTAGCATTACATTTAAAAAAACATTTTATTACACACAATATAATATAAATTTGAAAAAATAATAAAAGATGAATAAAATATATGTGTTTTCAACATAAGCTGAAGAAATGTTATTAATAAAGCAATTGCACTCAATAATCTAAGAATAAATAATGGCTGTTGGTGTATTCTAAAATATGAATTCACAAATTTTAATTTTTCTTGTGTGTATAGTTACATTTTTTGTTTTAGATAATATATAATAGAAGTATTGAAGTATACAGCACAGTATCGCTGTAATTTTAAAAAACTGAAACAATAGAAGATTAAGCAGCACAATTTCAGGAGTCCATATAGTTCCAATAAAATTCCAATATCTTAAAACTTTTCTAGATATCTTATCAGGATTTTCAGACATTGCATTTTTAAAATTACTAAAACTGTTTTAACTTCCCTAAAATAAAAATTATTTTTCAGAACTGGACATGGGACAGCTATGATAATCAAGGAGCTTCCAGAGGAGGGAAGTTTAATAAAATAGGCAAGTGATAACAGTTTTTTTTTTTAAAAAAAAAAAAATTAATCAGCAGGAGACTTCATAGTATTTGACTTGCTATCAGATCTATTTTAGAACTTCTATTTTGAAATTCCTTGATGTAGGACTAATGGAAAGAAAACTTTACTTGCTCAATTGCATCTGTACTCATTTTATTATTACTTATGCTCCAATGCCAGATTTAGATAATTACAAATCAATATTTTTCTCCTTGGAGACTTTATTACATAATCTTAATTCAGACAATTAGACATTGGTAAAACAATGGTAATGGTACTGTTAATTCAAGTTACCTATTATTGAATTTTTGTACACATATGGAAATATTCCCACTAAAAGCAATGATATTTAATAGATTACATTGGACTTCATGAGCATTTACAAGGGCACAATGATGGGCAGACTTCCAAGTTAAAATAATAGTTGCATTAAAAAATAATCTTATCACAAAAGTTTTCCCAAAAAATTGATGCACATTCTTTATAAGCATTTATTATTTATATTAAATATCAACAGCAATCCTAAAGTTATTAATCTGGACTTTGAGAGTTGTCATGTTGCAAATACTCTAGAGAAGTGTACTATGGATGTATATACATTCTTGGACTAATTAAACAAGTAGAATCATAACCATTCTCTAATCGATGAACTTATTATTAGTGATTTAATTAAAATTTTCTCCTTGACAGAATAATGAATTGAACGTGGAGCTTCAAAATCAGAATAGAGATATAAAGATAGAAGTTTAATGATCACAAAATATATATGTGTATTTTCACAAAAATAAACAAACTATTTTACTTGCATATGTATTAGTATAAATTTCAGAACCATCAAAATGAAGTGAAATTCAATATTTATTATGCTATCCACCATACACACATTTATTAAAGAAAACTCTATAAAAATAAAATAACTTTTATTTTTAATAATTAAATCTATTTTTTTCTTATTTACTATATGCGTGTAAGAGATCTTTAAAATGTATGCCATAATTCTATTTAAAAATTGTATTAGGAGATTATTAAAAATGGATAAGCTATCATTGATGATAACTGAACATTATTATTACCTTATCTAATCACACTATATGTTTTTGAACAAATAATTTGATATGCATGCATAATGGTTAACTATTTAATAAAATTGTAGTATTTCAAATAATCCATCCAATCATTATGAAAACAGAAATAGAAAAAAAAGGTTGAACAAGATGAAATGAACTCTTGATATAGGACAGCAATGTTTTATCATTTATTTCATTTTGATTAAAGATTTTCCATGTCAAAAAAAAAAAAGAGAGGATGAGGAGACAGGCTTCCAAATAAAGATTATTATATACCTTAAATATGCTTACGGATTATAAACTGTCAAAATTTACGCTTGAATTATGGATAGTGTTACTCTAACAATGGATTTAAATCACTCGCAGACCTTGGATTTTCATTTAGTTGAGGAGATTCATTAACAAAAAAACTAATATAGCATAGCAACCCCTTTAATATACTAACACTATTTCAACAATATTCACTGAAAGACACACACACCTCTACCGAGAAGCTTTAACAATCAAAATAAATATTGTTTACCGGTTTAATATTCATTCAAGTATTTACAAAATCGTTAAATATCCCTCTATCATAAATGTAATTATGTAAGAAAAAATTTCATTAAAAAAAATCTATATATATATAGATTCTTTCAGTTAGATTTTGATAAAAATTAAGGGAATGTAAATATAACAATTCTCAAAGTGAAAAATTATATTAATGATATATATATATATTGTATCTAGATACACATATATTTAAACATATAAAGATGAGAAAGACCTTGTGATATAAAAGTTAATATATTCACCTATTATATTCCAAAATACAGTTTAAATTTGAGCAAAGTAAATCTGAAATTTTTTCGGTTTCAAATAAGCTTAGGCTTTTTCTTTCTGTTAGCTAGCTCATAGTCAAACGGGCTAACTTTCCAGTATAGGTCGATAAATAAGAATTTATTCTATTTGTAGCTAGATTGTAAAATAAGGACGGAAAACCAATCAAATTTTCACTATCAGGTAAGTGGGATGATTGGCAATAACTCGAAAAAGATTTCCCTGCAGTGGATTATTCAAATATTTGTCTATGCACGTTTAAACGTTAGTCCATATATCTACGTATATATAAACCATATAACATCGAATTATATTTTTTCAAATTGCTTCAGATATATATATAGATATTAAGATTAATAACCTATTTTCAAAATCTTAAATTGACTTGAATAATAATAGCATTACTAAAAAGTGATGTAAATATTGTATTTGTGGAATACTGAACAGATTAATTATAGTGACTCTTAAGCAATGAATGTCAAATATAAAGAAAGTAATCCAGAAACTGAAAAAAAAAAAGTCATAAGCATGAACTGCAATACCAATCTGATATTTTTAAAACATTGATTTCTAGAGTTATAAAAATGTAGAAATTTTTATCTTAAAAAGAAAAACTATTAATAATAATGCAATTTATTGATCTTAAGACCAGTCTATAGTGCATGTACCAAACTTGATGCATTAATTTTGACACACAAAACCCTGATAATAAAAATAAAATGTAAAGCTATATCTTGTATAGAAATTTTGTAATCAAAAAACACAATTTTTATTAATACTCAGAAAATAAAAAACATTACAACAAATATTCAAATTTGGTGACTCAACCAAACAAAATAAAATAAAAATTGTTCTGCATTCATTCTGCAAATAGATATTTTCCCCACCTGATTAATTTTGAGAAGTAATCCAGTGCAATTTTCCCTCTAAGAGTTGACTATCTCTGAGCTAAAAATACAAGAGCTGAGCACACTAAACTGATCAATATGCAACAATATATATATATTACTATTTGCTGAAACGTCAGCATTTAGCTTTTTCACTACACGGAATATCCCGCAAATAGTAATAATAATATGACATCTTTTATCCGTGAAAACATTAGAATTAATATATATAAAGACATCAAAATATAGCATTTATTTGCACATTTACATATAAAATAATTTATACATAATGAAATATTGTAGAACATAACTTGAAAATAATAACAAACTCAATAATAATAATTAGTTCATTTTTTCATATCGTTCTTTATGATTTATCTAAATTTTATAAACTTTGTCTAGGTTTATCTGCTTTTCTGAGATGTTTTGTTATTTATCTATTATGGAGTTTTGATTTTATTGCACTCATTAAACTAAAACCACTTTGTCACAATCAGTGCTAGAAGCTTGAATAATTGTACAAATATAAAAAATTACCAAGATTTTTTTTTCCTTGGTCTTTTAAGACATTTAACTAAATCATTAAATGATTCATTTACTCCAATTTTACATTTTTCATTTACTAAAAATTTCAAATTACCATATTATTCTAAAATTGTATCTAAGCTTATATGGTTTTTATCATTATTATTTATTATAGATTCATATTTTACAAATAAACATTTTATTTTAAACTCTATGTTTAATTATTTTTCATTACAAAAAGATCCATGGCATTCCAGTCATTAATATCTTCCTCTGGAAATCCAGTATCCAAATGATTACAAAACAGTTAAATAAATGTAAATATTGGCAAATTATGTATATAATCATTGGACTAGTGTTTGAATGTCCACATTCCAAAATATGATATATAGATATTGCACTCTTAGTTTATTAATTTTCACCATTGCAAATTAGTATGCCTCCATAATGAATTAATCCTTTGCAGTTTTATTTAATGCTAATAATTCTGAAAATACATATTTAAGAATCACACATGCTATCCAATATTGTGAGATTTTGAGGTTTTTAAAATATTTATTTATTGGGTCAGTGAAATGTCATACTTTCTTATAAGAACATATAATATCTAGATACTCATTTTACTTCAGTGAGAGATCTGAATAATATAATGTCAATTTTTAAAATGTTGGCCAATTCTTTAAATTTTTCAATTCTCATAGATGATCTACTAAACATTGTATACATTGTCCTTAAAAGGGTTTCAATATATTTAATAAATGAAACCTGTTTCCATGCCTGGATCTTCCCTATGGGCCATACAGGATTGCTGAACTAAATGTGAAATATTATCTCATAGATGAGCAGTCACATTATTTGTTTTTGCTAACACTACAGAGGTAAACATAACCATTTTTTTTTAATCAAGGTTATTCTCTCTATAAAATGTGTTTTATCCCTTTTACAATAGAATGGCTATCACAAGCAATATGCTGACAAATTTTGTCTGATAGCTGGATTCAAATGTTGACCTGTATTTTATATATAACTTTTTTTTTCTACTGAAATATCAGTGCTTTTGTCAACTATCAAACAATGAAATGAAAACGTTCACACTTTATCAATAATCTCTTTAATATTTATACATTCCATAAATTCAAAGAAATAATTCTTGCTAAGCTAGAATTTAGAAATATCAACATATTTTTCAACATTATTATGTATAGATTGCACAGAAAGCAAATTGTTAGGAAAACATTGTCTATCAGAATTTTAATCATATTTTTGTCTGATTTCTTGCATTCAGCATTTTGTAATCTCAGATTACGATGTTACAGGTTTTTCAGATAAAATGCTCAATATTTCTCCATATTATAACTTTTTGATTTAAATGTCGCTTTGGGAAATTTTGCAAATGGTGTCTCTTGTATTCCTTTGATAACTAAAAACATCCCCTAATTTAATACGGGTTATAATTTTTGATGACAATGAAATTTCAATTTCAACTAATTCTTCTTCTTATTTTTAGATTGATTCGATAAAGAATTAGATTGACTTGCTGAACATTTTAACATTTGTAGGGCTAAAATATTTATATGTTGGATGATTTTTTTTTTTAAAAAAAATTACAATAATAAAAAAAAAGTCTCATTATAATCAAGCTGCAGTCCTAGTTTCTGCAAACGTTTTGTCATGATAATGGCCACTGGAGGAAAGAAAGTTCTGGGTTCAGCACTGTTACATATTACCCAACATAAAATTGTATGGGGATCTATTTTTAGTTATTTCAGGCAGGACACAACATTATTAAACTGGAGTTCCTATAGTAATAGCCCTGATCCGACTGCATGTACAGATAAATTCTATTAATTAATCCTTTTCCTCTTCATCAAAATTATTCATCTGGATTCAAATTTGTGTTTAATCATAAAAACAAATAGTTAAATACTTAGAGTGTTGAAATGCCTGGAGTATGAAGAAGCCGCCGAGCAGCTCACATGCTGTTTAGGGGGAACATTGATCCAGAGATGAATTCATGATTGTTTTTAATTTCTGTTTTAAAACTATTCTTTTTTGTAAGACTTGCTTATTAATTCTAAATATTTAAAGTCTAGTGAAAACAAAACAGACTCAAAAGAATTGATAAAATAAAAAAAAATGTTTAAATTTAATATGTATTTAACATTTTCCCCCTAATATAATAATGGGTGTAATGTACAATAGAATTTTTTTTTCTATACTGCATTATTATATTCTAAAAAATGTAAAATGTTTATCTTTAGCATATTGTATTTTATACGAAAATTGACCAATAGCATTAAAAAAGTAACAAGGCTCGCCTGAAAAGGTAAAAAAAAAGGGTGCGTGGGTTATGAAATGTTCACTTCCCTGATCTTAATATAATCAGATTTAAATTCTTAATAAATAAAAAATAGAAAAAATATATATAATTTTCACTAATATATTAAAAAATATTTTGTTGCTGAGATAAGCATTAATTAAATAGGTATTAGAAAATATTAGAACAAAGTAAGTAATGTTCAATGCATTGAGATATTAATTCAGAGGTGCCAATATTTTACTGTACAGTACAAGCTCCAACTCATGTATGAATTCACATATACATACAACTTTTGTACTACTATTCAATTTATCATTAAAATACAGTATGTTATAAATAAAAAATATTTAGTACTTCTTTTCATAATATAATGATATACTACAGAAAAAATTTTAATTTTAAATATTATTTACTTTTATGAGATTTCTGAGTCAGTTTTATTTTTAGCAGACATTTAATGCAAAGAATTAAACAGATCATTTTTCAAATTTAACCCCCCACATTTTGATAGACTCATTATTCTCACTGATGACACTTCTTGTAATCTTTTGACTTTTGTTTTTGGTATTAATCCATTATTCTATATCACAATTCAATAACTGAACTTGATTTGGAAACATAGTTTTACAATGGAAAATAATCCAACAAATCACATCTGAACTTTGTGAATATTAAAAAAAATGAATTCATAATGAGAACAAAGGACATTTTTGTCATTGAACTCAGTAGGAATAAAATGACTTCAGAAAATGAACAAAATATTTTATGATTAAAGTTTATTTTTAAAATGAAATTAAATAAATGTTAATCTTTAATAAATTTATCAAATTCTACATTAAATTTTTTTAGAATATCTCAAAAGATCCTAACATAGTGTCGATAATGGTGTATTAGCAACCAGTTTTATAAAATGTGGTCATCAGAAAGTTATTGTTTTCTTTGTTAACATTATGCTAGAAGTTATTTCTTTATATTTTTGAAAATAAAACATATACATATAAAATAAAAGTAAAATTATGCAAAAATAATAATGAATTTTAACCCTCAACCAGCTACATGTCATACTACTATCTATATTCAAATGCCTCAATTTCATATTATTTTTTACACTGAACAGATGTCCATCTCAGCATCTTCCTAATTATGTCCCTATTTTGCAAATCCAAATTAGTTTGAATTAGGCTTGCATAATATAAATTTTCTGCACAGGTTTGGTGATATCTCAAACCATTTGCAGTCTAAATGGCTATAAAAAAAATTCTGCTTTTGTAAATGATCACTATTTTTTCTATTTTTCTAAGACAAAAGGTGGCAACAATAATAAAAAGGAAACTTATTTCATTATAATAATTGATTATAAGAAAACAACTAATTGAATCTGGTTAAACAAAAGTAATTTTATTTCTTCAGTTTTGTGATTTTATGACTATATTTTTTTTTACATTTTTTTAAACAAACACACTAACGTATATTATAATAATGTGAAAGCTAAAACCTTTGAAAGATGCCTTTAAACATGCTTATGTGACCGCCAATCAGATGTAATAATGACTGCATGTGGAACTCTCAATTCTAAAACACAAGTCAGAACTATAAGAAGATTTGATATATTAACATATATTGTAAATAATGCTTACAATAAAAAAAATCAAATTTGAAATATTTATATAAAACAATTATTTTTCTTAAAAGTGGTACTAGATACCACTTAAAATCTTTATATTACTATTCCACATTGTAACTGTTGCACAAAAATTCACGTTTTTAGTTATTCCAAAAATTTCCCCATGGTACTTTTGCAAATGGTTTCAAAATTCATTACAAAAAACTAAGTTCATCAAAGATGTGGAGGAAGGGTTAAAATACTTTGATTTGTATTCAATTATACTGGCTTTTTAGATTTTTTTAAATTAAAAAAATCAATATTTCAAAACATGCAATTTTGCAATTTTAAAAACAAAAAAAATTAATGAAATATATGAATACATGGCTGTATAAGTGTCAGTTAAAGGAGTATGACTACAGGTAATTTCTCTGGATTTTTCGATCATGTCACTTTGATGGCTAGTTAAATCAATGACCTCATTTTGTTTTTATTAATTTCATTCATTTAAATAATGTCCATAAAGTACAAAACTACAATGCTTATTAAGAATGAAATTAAAACAATTACAGATACACTCTGGATGAGTACTCAAAATTAGATAAGAGTGAAATATTTATTTGCATAATAAATTCAAAACAATTTTTCATTTTAGTTTGATTTGATGAATTTGAATTTTTCTTATTATTTTTTTATTCTGAATACTATTAATAAAATTTTTTTTTTATTACAATATTACTTTACAAGATTAGACTTGCTTCAATGTGTCAAATTTGATATATGCACCATAGACTGGCCATCTCTATAAAAAAATTTTAATACGAGAGATAACTTCAACATAATAAATTGTTAGTAATAATATATCTATTGTTCTGACTATTTGGTTTGCTATCATTCACAAAAAATTTGCTGACAGCTTTTTTTTTTTTTTTTTGAAAATAAATAAACACTTGGTGATTTATAATTTTCTTATTTTGGTTGAAATAATATCACAATGAATTCCCATAATAATTATATGTTTTTAAATAATTTTTCACATTTGAGAATGGGACTGGAGAATTCCCAGATGCAAATATCCAATGGAATAAATTGTGCATAAAAAATTACTGGAAACTGATGTTTTATAAAATCTTACCAATGTATCTGAAAAAAAAAAAACTTTTTATCCACCATTAACTTACAGATCTCAAGAATAAATAATAACATTCCCGTGATTAAAAAAAATTCTATGCCACATATTAATAAAAAGAAGCATGCATAGGCAATGAGATGGATATAATAAATTACAAATTAAGGAGAATGGAGATAGAAGTTATCATGAAAGGAAAAATTTTGAACTGGAGATAGATTGGCCATCCAGCAACTTATAAGAATTATTTCATATATTTTTTCTCTAATAAATATGTTAAATTGAAAACTGCTATGACATTAACTGAATTTTAATTCAATGTCACAATAAAACTTTGTGAATTTTGAAATGTTTTAATTGGTCTAACACAATAATGCATATGTGATCTTTTTAAAATTCTTAAACCATGTTATACATTTGAAAAATTCAAATATATCTAAAAAACATTTTATAATTATACTGTCATTTTTGTCATTCACTCCATCTTACACAACTGATACACATGACCACATACATGTGAAAAAGATAAATGATCTCTAATATATGCATTTTGTGCTGAACTGGCACTATATTTAAATTATATTCAATGCATTTCTTAATAAAGGACCTGAGACTGGACATAAACAGCATAGTATATCTTAGTAACATAGTTGTTGTTTTTTGCATTGTATCATAACAATGAATTTTTAAGTTGAAAGAATGGATAAACATCACTTTATTCAAAGTGGTAAAAAAAGGAATATGTATTATTTAAAACCAATGTGTGGGAATGCCAAAAGAATATAATTTGAGATGCCATTTTCAAAGCAAACATTTGAGATTTTAACAAAAAAAAAAAATTCTAGTGAAATAAAGAAGCAAATAAATATTATTACATAAATAATAGTAGCACTGAATGATAACACTGCTACGCACCAATATTACAGTAAAACTTAAACAAAATTGTTAATTTATTTAAAATGGTGCATGACTTTACTAATGCCAAACTCTCTATCATTCAAATAGAATGTCATTTTTAGATAACTGAAGAATCAAGCAAATATTTTACTGTATTAAGATTGAAATTGAACAAAATCGTATTTAAAAGTTGTGGTTTTAATAATTATACTTTATCATAATAAAATATTATTAAGTATTAAACAAAATCAATTTTATTATTTATTTGCTAGTTAGCATTCATTCATTCATGTTAGAGAACTGAGGAGATAATAAACTTTAAAGGTCATATATTGTGAAAAATACTGACAATTTCACTCATATTTAAATGAACTTTATAAACCCAAAATATTTGTTAGTGCATAAATTTTATTACTTTTTAAATTTTATTTTTTAACATTAATTAGTATTATGGTTGAATTTAAAAATATAGTTAATGGTATCCAATGATTTAAAAAAAACAATATATTTCTTAATAAATAACAATAAACATTTAAATTTTCAAACAATTTTAATGGATTACAAATACAACCACTAAAAAAAAAAAAAAAAAAAATCTCAGACAATCATAAACTTTTAAATGTTTATTTATTTATTTTTTTATAATATTGCCAAAAAGGAAACATTTACAAAACGTTTAGCTTGCTCAAATTGGCAATGTATATACTTTATAAATGTCAAAATTTCCTGTCAAGATTATAATTGTCTAATATATGAAACCATTTAAAGAAAAAATAAATGAGACACTATGCATAATCATAATAATAAAATTTCATTAAAACTTTTGGGTAAAATATTCAATTTGAGAATATCAATATATATATAATGCATTTTGATGATACAAAAATCTTCAATACTTTATAACAAATTTAAATATGAAATATTATAATAAAATATGTTAAGGGAATGGCGAAAAAATCATAGCTGCTAATGCTGTTATTATTTAATTATAATATTTTATTATCTAGATAATTCAATTTGATGTACATAAAAAAGCATATGCACATACCAACACACCCAATTTCTAATGTTTAATTTATTTATTTTTTCCAATCACAGACTACTGCATCTTTGGATATAAAAAGTCCAATTTTACTTTTAATATATCCACAAATATTAAGTAATAGACTTCCTAAAAGAATATTTTCATGGGAGATGCAAATCGCTTACATTATAATGAAATCATTGCTTTTTTTTTTTTTTTTTTTTTTTTTGGAAGAATGTGGACAAGATCAGAATATAATTGAGAACTACAATATGGAAGATGTACAAGTCTAGTAAAAAAAAAAAAATACAAGTTTGCTATTAAAAAATTAAAAAAAAAAACAGCATTGCAAAATATCAAATAAACAGATTAAGAAATTATTATATGATACATATAGATATAATTTGTGCTTCATGGATTATTATATAGCTATTACAAAACTGGCTTTTGTATTTTGTTCTTAATTCTTGTTTCTTCTTGATTAAATAGCCATATTCATTTAGAAATAGTTGCTAATGATGGTGGTGATAAGACAATTAATGTTCACTCTTTATTAAATTTTCTCCAAATAAATATATGAAAAAGATAATGGAAATGTGAGTATAGAAAATATAAATACTTCCCACTTATATAGTATATACACACACAATGGAACTAAAATATCTGTTTTTGTTCCAACCCTCATCTTCATGTACATTGCATGTAATAGAAAAATTTTGATTATAATAGAATACTGTATATGTTATTTATTGAACTGTAAATGTATAATATTTTTTAATATGCAGGTATATATAAATTGAAATTTTCATATAATTTTTAAAAAAATAGTGCAGTTATTAATAATAAATTGAGGAAACATATTTACATGTATATTTATTGTGTGTTTTTTAATCATTCACATTTAAATAAAAAAGAAAAATAATAAAAAACTTGCCATACCTCAACTTTTATTTTTTTTTAAAAATAAAATGAGTAATAACAGACTTTGATTGCAACTAAACATATTCTGGATAACATCCATTTTCTTCAATAACTTTTTTCTGCCCTATGGAAATATAATAGCAATCTCATTATCAGCAGACTATGGTCTTTCTAGTTGTTTTGATCTTTTGAAGTCTGTATTAACTTTGAAATCTATGCAGTTGTCCCTACTTTCCATTATTCTCAGGCAAACTTTTCAAACTTTAATCTTTCCGATTCAATACAAGAAATTTTTGCAGTTCTGCTTTTCACCATTATTAAATATAACTTTCATTTTATTGCTTTAAAAAAAATACATAAGAATTTTCTTAAATTTCATAAAACTTTTGTCTTCATGCTTAGAAAACATTTTACCACATAAAATACTATACTACATCAAAATGTGGAAAGGTTATAATAAAAAAAGTGAAGAATAAAATTATACCCTGAAATAACATTATTAAAAAATATCACTACATATCATAACATTTATTAAATTTATAAATTTTCATGTTTTATTTTTTGTTTATTTTCTTTTCTTTTTTTTTTTTTTTTAGATAATATATAATTGAAGTAATGTATATTGATAGAGCACATATCACAGCTTTGCAATGAAAGAAAATAAAAATTGTTATATGATAGTTTGTGTGTGTATATATATATATATATAAATATTCATAGTATTATTTCCGGGAGCTTCTGTATAATAAACATATAATAATTAAATACCTAATATGTCAGTACAATAGCAAGTACTTTTCTCAGAGATTCTTCTTTCTCAAATCGTAAGAATGTGTGTGGTTAGATTTAAAATCTTTTTTTTTTCTTTTATTATTTTCTTCTCATTCTTAAATTCTACTGGCTGAAAAATTTTAAAAAATATTTTATCTTCCAATAGCGTTATCCAAATATTGTATAATGGTCGATCAAAGTATGGAGACTTTGGCCATCTGCCATACAGGGCACCACTAGGCTATTCGAACCTAGAAAATGTATAATGTAGGCAGATACTTCTTCTTAAGATCTAAATTTTGACCATTAACCCTTGCCACTAACTCAAGGAGAAGCAGAGATTTAAAATATATTTATTAAAATATATTATTAATAAAGAAAAGATAAAAAAATAAACTAAACCACTGCCAGTACTAATAACACAAAAAGATTTTATTTACGTATATATATAATAACAAACAAATTTGAAAAATAAATTACTTAAAAAAATGTTTTAAGTTTCATTATTTTTTAACTTTAATTTTTAATCTTAGAATGTTGAGCATAGATAGGCTACCTAGACTACGCATTTAACAGATTTTCGAAACTTTTGATTCCAGGCTAAAAGTTCGCAGCCAAACCAACGCTCGCTTCCTGATATACAGATGCAACCAATGCAATATGAAGATGTTCACATAAAACCATGCTGGCAGGAATGTGCATCTGCAGTGTGATATTATTTAAATGAAATGATCCTCGTCCAGTACAGGAATATGTGTCTGTCTGGCAATGAATCATGTGTATAAAGCATTAAAAGAAATGCTGTGTATGGAGGGAGAGCAGCTCTTTTGCCGACTTATAGTCCCTATCCAATGTCCCAGGGAATACTCTGCGTCCATTGCAATGCAATGACTACACCTTTGGGGTCATGCATTCATTTGGACACGTTTGCCTTGTATGATAACAAGTTTCACATTACATTGATATAAGCATCCATATATCCCTCCACCAGCATTGACACAACTACGAAACATATAGTCCAAAATCAAAAACCCTTTACATTAATATACACTTAAACAAGTCCAAGCAGTCATCTACACCCAACTTATATTTAAGTCAATTTAGTTTATTCTTTAAAAAAAAAAATTTAGTTTAAGGTATTAAACTTATTTTAAAATCACATAATGTATTTAACTTATTTTAAAATCAATTAAAGCATTTGACCTATTTTTAAAATCCAATAATGCACAAATAATGATATGTATTGATTTTATCTTTAAATGTGTTTGCAATCGCAAGCTCCCGCCCTATTACCAACAGGCCTTACACTAAGCATAAAAAATAATATAATACATATTTTAAAGAGATTATGTTTAACTTTTAGATAAGACTTTTAACATTTCAAAGTTAATGAAAATAAAGTTCAGATTTGATCATGCGAGAAAGTCTATAATTCATATTTAAAGGATAAAGTTTGGAGATTTTAAATTAAAGAGAGTTTATAGTTCAGTTTTTTATCATTAATAATTTATACTTTCCTTTCTTTCTCCGGGCTCGTTCCTTCACAATGAAGATCTGAGTTTACGCAAGAGCCATTTCTTGCAGACGATGATAATTTATGAAGATTTATGAAGACAGTTTCAGTGTTTTGATCCTGGGATATGTGGAGATGATTAAACAATTACATTTTGGCAATGACAACAATAACTCTCAAGTTTCTTTTCTCTTTCAGCAATGACAAATTCAAATATTCTAATCTTATTTCTTTCAAATTTTTCTTTATTAAAAATATATTTTAATAAACATATTTTAAATCTCTACTTCTCCTTGAACTAGTGGCAAGGGCTAATGGTCAAAATTTAGAACTTAACAAAAAGTATCTGCCTACACTATAAATTTTCTAGGTTCAAATAGCCTAGTGGAGCCCTGTAAGGCAGATAGCCAAAGTCTGCATACTTTGACCGACCATTATAATTGGCGCAGGGGCAATTATAATGGTCAGGGATGATCTACACACTTACCGCATCTGCTGTACAGGGCGCCATTAGGGTATTCGAACCTAGAAAATTTATAAGATAGGCAGATACTTCTAGTTAAAGATCCCACTTTTATAAACAGTTAGCCCTGGACACTAGCTCAAGGAGTAATTGAGATAAATTCTTAAATGTATTTTAATATTTAAAATTAAATAAAATAAGCCACTGCCAGTAATTATCACACAAAAACATTTATTGTCGCATATATATATATATATTTAAATTTGAGGAATGAATTTATCTTACTTTAATTTGTTATTATTATTTTATACTTTAGTTAAAATCTGCACAGATGGACAGTTTATATAATTTTGTTTTAGAATGTTGATCATAGATAAGCTAAATAGATTACACAATTACAACTTTTCAAAACATCCAACCTCAGGCTAAAAGTTCGTAGGTAAACCAACACTTGCTTCCTGATATACAGACGCAACTAATGCAATATGAAGATGTTAGCATAGAACCATGCTGATAGGAATGTGCATCTGCAGTGTGATATTATTTAAAAGATGATCCTCGTCCAGTACAGGATTGTGTGTCTGTCTGGTGTAGAAATCATGTATATAAAATATTAAAGAGAAATGTTACATATGGAGGGAGAGTGATACTTTGCTGACTTATAGTCCCTATCCATAGAAAGAAAAGAAATCATTGGTGGGTAAATACTCCACGTCTACTGCAACACGATAACTACACCTTTTGGTCATGCATTCAGTTGGACACATTTGTCCTGTTCACAAGCTTCACATTACATTGATATAAACACCCATATATCCCTCCACCAGCATCGACTCAACTACAAAACAAATAGTCTGAAATTAAACCCCTTTAAATGAACAAACTTTAACGAATCTATGCAGCCATCTACGCCCAACTTTAAATTTAATAATTTTAATAATTTAGTTAATAAATTCAAAAATAAATAAAGAAAAATGGAAATGATTAGCAAACATATACATAAAAAAATATTAATAAGGGATTTAGAATTCTTTAAGTCAGATAAGAGAATAAAAAAATTAAAGATTAACAAATGCAAGCACCAAGCCACACACGGGCCCTTAGGATCACTGATGTCATGTTCATGGATCCGTAAATTTAGTGATAAGGGAACTAATGCTATAAAAAGAAAAATAAATGTTTGTTGTTTGATTCTGACTACTGATCTTCTATGAACTGTAGCTGTATTGCAGACTTCATGATGTAAGAGTATTGCAATAGATTTAATTTCCTGCATCAACTGAGGCCTCCCTAGGACAGTTCCTGACCCAAGTATTGGCAAGCAGCGGTTTCATCTCCTGAGAACAATCTACAAAAATGCGAGACTTAGGATGGACTTCCATAAAGCTGCCACAACCAGGAAGATTTGTAAAAACTTACTCTGGGAAGTATACTCTTTTTCAATATGAACTTATAGATCGATCTCTTAAACAAACTTTCAATTAATAACCTAAAGTATGAACTCTTATATGACTTAAAAAATTTACTATGGCTGTCAAACCTCAAGAATATTTGCACGAAAATGCAAAGGTAGAGACCTCTACAAGTCTTAACCACAAGATTACACTTTCAAAGAAAAGAGGGGAATCCTTCTTTACTCCAACCTATTTTCGATACGAATAGGTGAAGCTGAAGCAGTTAGATCTAAGAGCGTGAAACTATTCAATACTTCACTGATTAAGTCCACAATTCCTATTACACATTAGTACTCGTGAAATCTTTCGATTTACAACGAATCAATGGAAAGATATTATAGTTAGAAATCTATTACAATAATTTAAAGTTGTAATTATAAATTTATTTAAACGCACATTGATTATGTAAGTAATACTTACAAAAGCTGTCAAACCTCAAGAATATATGTGTGAAAATGCGAAGGTAGGGACCTCTACAGGTCTTAACCACAATGAAAACCCTTCTTTACTTCAACCTACTTTCTATAAGAATAGGTGAAGCTGAAGCGGTTAGATCTAAGAGCTTGAAACTATTCAATACTTCACTGATTAAGTCCACAATTCCTATTACCTTCGCATTTTCACGCACATATTCTTGAGGTTTGACAGCCTTAGTAAATATTACTTATGTAATCAATGTGCGTTTAAATAAATTTATAATTACAACTCTAAATTATCGTAAAAGATTTCTAACTATAAGACTTCCATTGACTCATTGTAAATCGAAAGATTTTGCGAGCACTAATGTGTAATAGAAATCGTGGACTTAATCAGTGAAGTAATGAATAGATTCATGCTCTTAGATCTAACCACTTCCGCTTCACCTATTCATATAGGTTGAAGTAAAGAAGCGTTCCCCTCTTTTCTGCCAAAGTGTAAGCTTGTGGTTAAGACCTGTAGAGGTCCCTACCTTCGCATTTTCATGTGCATATTCTTGAGATTTGACAGCCTTAGTAAATATTACTTACGTAATCAATGTGCATTTAAATAAATTGATAATTAGGACTTAAAGAATTCTAAATCCCTTATTAATATTTTTTATGTATATGTTTGCTAATCATTTCCATTTTTCTTAACCTATTTTTGAATTTATTAACTAAATTATTAAAATTATTAAATTTAAAGTTGGGTGTAGGTGGCTGCATAGATTCGTTAAAGTTTGTTAGTTTAAAGAGGTTTAATTTCAGACTATTTGTTTCGTAGTTGAGTCGATGCTGGTGGAGGGATATATGGGTGTTTATATCAACGTAATGTGAAGCTTGTTAGCATATAGAACAAATGTGTCTAACTGAATGCATGACCCAAAGGTGTAGTCATCGTGTTGCAATGGATGTGGAGTCTTACCCACCATTGATTTCCTTTCGCTCTATGGATAGGGACTATAAATCGGCAAAGCACCACTCTCCCTCCATATGTAGCATATATCTTTAATATTTTATATACACAAATCCTTTGCCAGACAGACGCACATTCCTGTACTGGACGAGGATGATTTCTTTCAAATAATGCCACGCTGCAGATGCACATTCCTGTCAGCATGGTTCTATGCTGACATCTTCGTATTGCATTGGATGCATCTGCATATCAGGAAGCAAACGTTGGTTTAACTATAAACTTTTAGCCTGAGGTTGGATGTTTTGAAAAGTTTTAATTGCATAATCTATGTAGCTTATCTATGATCAACATTCTAAAACAAAATTATATAAACTGTCTATCTGTGCGGATTTTAACTAAAGTATAAAATAATAATAACAAATTAAAGTAAGATAAATTCAGTCCTCAAATTTAAATATATATGTGTGTGCAAAAAAAAATGCTTTTGTGTGATAATTACTGGAAGTCGTTTATTTTATTTATTTCTTTTTAAATATTAAAATATGTTTAAGAATTTATCTCACTACTCCATGAACTAGTGTCCAGAGCTAACGGTTTATAAAAGTGGGATCTTTAACTAGAAGTATCTGCCTGCATTATAAATTTTCTAGATTCGAATAACCTAGTGGTGTCCTATACAGCAGATATGGTAAGTGTCTAGATCATCCCCGACCGTTATAATTGTGAATTTTCTTTAATTCACACTTTTCATTTATGCTCTTAAAAAAGCCTTTTAAAAATCTCAACAGTTTTCCTTAATAGTGACTGGTCATGTTGTTCAATCTTTGCCAGAATATGTGTTTTATTAAAATCAATTTTAATGAAACCCATATTCTAACAAAAATTGAACAATATGACCAAAAACTGCTGAGGAAAGCTATAGGGATTTTTTAAAGGGCCTAAGAGTATAAATGAAAAGTGTAAATTAAAGAAAATTAACAATATTTCAAAAAAGCTATTGGAGGATAAAATATGTTTTAAAACTTCCCAGCCTATAGAATTTAAGAATGAGGAGAAAATAAAAGAAAAAAATAATGATTTTAAATGTCACCACACGCATTCTTATGATTTGAGAAAGAAGAAGCTCTGAGGAAAGTACTTGTTATTGTACTAAAATGTCAGTTATTTAGCTATTATATTTTTATTTCATGCAGGGAAGCTCTCAGAAATAATAATATGGATTCATTTACCCATGAGAATATTAGAGTTAATATATATATATATATACAGAGTGTCTCATAAGTTTACAAATTATATTAAAAATAAAACATAAGCTTTTAATCTTATAAAATTTAATCAAATATGTTCATCATTACTCTAAATCAGCAACACTCAACTTTTTAGGCTTTGTGGATTACCCAAAAAATATCAAAATTTTTTCATACCACCACACTTTTATATAATATATGTATATATATCAAAATAAATAAAAAATGGTAGGCAAATAAAAAATATTTTAGTTTTTTTGTAACCAAAACATAATTACAATAACAATAGTTTATATTGAATTTATTTATAAATAAAATATATATTATTAGTAGTGGCATTCATAAAATAATTACATAAAAATATATATTTCATCTTGAACCATAGGTTGAAAATCATTGCTCTTAATATAAACATTCAGACATTTTATCTAGCCGGAAAAACGGATGGTTAATAATGATATCAAAATAAAACATTTACCTGCTTCAATAATATATTGACATATTCTGTTTCAAGAGATATTTAGCAAAAATTGTTAAAGTGGATATCATATCATCTACAAATAAGGTTCATAGCATAGTTTATCTGCATAGAACTTCGGGTTTTTTGCCCAAAGTTTGCAAACAAATTCTTTTTGGGAATTTGTGATCTGGAAACAATTTTACATTTATGTAGGACTTCTCTTTAATTTAATGTCATCTGACAAGAATTATTTAGAATTTTATTCTTTGCTCATATATATTAATATTTTAATATTGAACTTATAATGACAGATAAAGTTTGTTACAATGCTTAAGTTGTGATATTAATGATATAAAATGATAAGAGTATCATAAACATCTTAATGCTAAAGTAGCAATTAACAAGTCTACTTCAAATGCAGAGCTTTCTAATACACACGCGCATATATATGTGCTCACTTATAGGCAATTAATGAGATTACAAAAATATATTAATTAATAAAAAAAGATTTTTAATATAAATAATTACCAAATTTAATATAAAGAATATATATATTTTTTAAATTATATCAAAGCTTTATCATAGATATCGTATCACTGTGAGATGGGTAATTTTATTCTTTTTTTTTTTTTTAAACTTTATAATTTTTTTAAAATTCACTTGATATAAAACAACTATATTACGCTTCGTTCTTTAACCTTTGACACTTTCAATGAGTTTAAAGTAGTGAATTAATTATACATTTATCAGAGTAACTGCTAAAATGCAACAGCAATAACGAATAAAATAATCATAGTATCTGAAAAATTAAAAATACTAACTTTAACTGTGAACAAAATAATTATACAATTTAAAAATGATTTTTTCAAACCACATAGACATCTTAATTTAGACATGTTGTTGCTATATATTTCTCTTGTTCCTTTATCAGTGAATGGAAAATATTACAGGTTACCTGCATGATTTATTGAACTACTTCTACAAAGTATGTTGTTGGCATGGTTCCATGAACCAAACACTTAATAAAAAGACTATTATTTTGGAGTATAACTCCATTCTTACAAATAAATAAATATTAAAAAAAAAGAAGTATTATATCAATTTGACTTCTGTGAATTACTATAACACACACACATGTACACACATATACAAAAACATACAATTATAGATTACTAATATAAATACTTATTATGTGATAAAGTGCTAAATATAAATAAAAATATTATAAATTTTGATGGAGCTTTAAAGGAGTTATATACCAGACAGTTTAATCTCTCTCTTAATAATAATAAAAACAAAAACATATATGAATGTGTGTGTAATAAATGTACACACATGCATATTCATGCAGCAAATGTAAATGATCAAGAAATAAAAGTAAGAATATAAAAGAATATTCATTATTTTTAATAACTTTTCTTTCAGATATATATTTTTTAAACATCTTCAAGTTTTTTTTTTTTTAATTTATTAAAATATCTCTTACCGACAAATATTTTCCAAAGCTGTTAACTCCGTCCATCCAAAATAATTACTGTTATGGTGATACATTTCCATTTATTAAACAAATTTATAAAATATAATATACATCACCCCCACCCCCCTAAGTAGATTGTAATTGTAGGTAGATTTTCTATAAAAATAACCACAAGGTAGCACTGCTTATCATATGGAGAAAAATAGTAATCAACAGTCTTTAAGTTAATTTAATAAGAATCTAAGCCATTAAGATTTAACAAATGAAAGTTAGTCTCCCTTACTGAATGAAAGATTGTCAGATGTCATCAAGGAGGAGCTCGGGTTAGAGTCTTGTCAGGAATAGACAGCAAAAGCTTTTTATTTCATGATTATTGGTGATGCCAAAGAATGGACTCTCGTGATGTCATTGTTTGGGAGTGTCATGATTTATGTTGATCTACTTTAAGGTGAAAAACACTCAATTACAAATGATAGAATATATGTTGTTAAATTTTTACCTCTCGCTTTCTCTCAGCATGTGTGAAGATTTAACGTGAATTATTCTAAGCTAATAAAACAGAATGCCATTTCTCTAATATTTAATTAACAATATATTATATTACTTTTTAAGCTAACAAAGTTAACACGTACAATACAATCATCTTTAATTTTAAATAAAAAATTAGTTTTTAAAAACAACAACAAAAAATTACATTTTAAATAATGGTTTGCTTTATACAAGGATATATATAAATCAAAAAAGATCTTTAAAGTATTTTCAATAGAAGTTTCATTTTATTTATCAACTAGAAATAATTCTTAATTACATAAATCATTAAATTTTTTATAGTTTATAAAAATGTATATCAATCTATATATGTATATATTATTATATATACAATACATACATACCTATAAGGTGAAAATAAAATAAAAACTACTTAAATAAAATAAATTACACTAATTTATCAATGTCTATCTTTCATTAGCATAATGTTTTTATTCCCAGTAAAAATATAAAATATTAGCGATTTACTTAGTATCTGTTATTGTTTTTTTTTTTTTATTTCTTAAAATTAATTTATATTTTCTTACAATTTTATAGTATAGTGGAAAATGCTTATTGAACTCAAGAGCAATATTATTATTAATATCTTAAACGACAAATATATATATACATTTCAGATATTATAATGGAGGAATTGTTTGTTACAAATGACATATAAAGAACTTCATTTTTGTTCGGAAATTTGCTAGATTTGTTATTCCCTAAATCAGGGGTGGGCAATTGTTTTGGCTCGGGGGGCCCACAGAGGTTGGCGGAGAGCCGCATCAGGGGCCACTTTGTGAAAGTGAAGGTTAGTGGAGAGCCACACCTTTTTTTCATGACACAATAAACACCTGTAGTACCAAAGAAATATTTGTTTGTCCATTCTTCATTAAACACATGACATTCATTACCGATTTTACATTTTTTCGGAGGATTCATGGTTTCACTAAAGTTGGAAATGTATATATTTGCTAATGCAAAGACAAAATTGAAATTAACCACTGAAATTAATTGAAATTACGCACTGCGCATAGTATCTAAACTGCACATGTATATTGATGTGGCAATCCTAGTGGAAAATATGAGATGAATATTCGGTCGCGCACGGGAAGGAAATCTCAGTTCAAGGCGGATTTCTCTGATTATCTTGGCGGGCGGCATAAAAACTCTTAGCGGGCTGCATGTGGCCCTTGGGCCGCTATTTACAGACCCCTGCCCTAAATGCATCTGAGATAACTAATATAAATGGTTGATAATGTTATATATAAAGGGATGCTGAAAGTTTTATTAACAGCATTTAATTGATTAGTCAAAATCGGAAATTACGTATAATGGTATTTTTTTAAAAAAAAAAACCCACGATATTTAATTACTGGGAATTCATTCATTCCTACCATCATACTGAAGTTTCGGCTAGATTGCCCCAGCCATCAAAGGGGTAATGTTCCTTCTATGAATCATACACAGATGAACCTAAACAATGTGCTACTTTATATCTATGGCCTGAAAGAGCCTTAGTTTTTAACTTTATAATATGATTAGTTATGTTTTCTCAATTTTGCTATACCAATTGTAATTAATTTAAAATACGGATTTTTTTTTTTTTTAGTTTTTAGCTCAAAAAGTTCATATAATAATAATCTTACAATAGTAAACAACTATAAGGAATTGTCCTGTGGTAGAGAAGTAAACTTTGTAACAGGATTTGTAAATCGCGACTAGTTATAACTTCCACTGTCCAAACTTCTTACCAGCTTCTGAGAAATAACCCATTTGGTTATTTTATTATTTAAAAAAAAACTTAAAGTTATTTGGGAAGTTCTAAGACTTTACAGCACACAAAAGATTAAATCCAATATTGTTTAGTTTTAAATGAAAATATGCTACCCACTAAAGATTTCATACCATTTTGTTTAAATATTTTGATTCCAAGATATGGTTTAACATAATTAGTTCATCCAGAATATTCTCATACACTAGTATACCTGCAATTACATTATACAATAATGTTTAAGCCTTAAAAAGACGAGTGTCAACAAAGACATTCAAAGTATAATTCAAACTAGTCTTTCAAGAAACTTAGTATCAAAAATTATAGACACAATCATCCATCTCTTTATTAACAATTTTTAGAGTCTGAAGAAAAAATAAAAAGTTTTCAAATTGACTATATGGGTTTCAATAACCATAACTTTTTGTGTGCACTGATGGAAAAAACATATAGCTAATAAACTTTAAGAACATATTCCTTAAAGCTATAACTTAAAACAAAAAATTGTGTAAATTTCATTAAAGATTTAACAATTACCTTAAAGAACAGATATTCAATATATTGTACCAGATTGAAAACAAAGCAGTATTATACAGAAGATGTCACCATCTATACTTAGTTTTATATTTGACTCTATTTGCAATAGAATGCAATATAACCTTAATCGTCAGTCATTTGCAACTGCAATTTAAAATAACAAAATTTGATGATAATCATCATTGATAAGCAAATGTCAATAATGAGACATAATATTACAAAAAAAGCAAATATTACCTAATACTAGTTACATCATCATCATCAACCATTATCAATCTACTGCAGGATGAAGGTCTCTCCAAGTTCAACCCATCTTCTCCGATGCTTCTCTTCTCCACATAACCCCTGCACACTTTCTTATTTCATCCATCCATCCCATATGTGGTCTCTTTCTGGGTCTTTTACAATCTCTTGGAATCCAGTTTAACATTTCAATTGTCCATCTATTATCATCTCTTCTAGTAATATGTCCAGCCCAATTCCATTTTAGTCTTTTAATTTTTTCAATGGGGTCTGTAACATCTGCTTGTTCTCTTACCCATATATTGCATTTTCGATCTCTTCTTGTTACTCCCAACATGCATCTCTCCATAATTATTTGAGTGGTCTGATGTCGGTATTGCTCTTCTATTAAGTGCCCAAGTCTCAAATCCATAAGTAAGAACTGGTAAAACACATTTATTAAAAATCTTCCTTTTCAAACACATAGGCATATTTCCTTTTAGTATCAAGTTATTTCTACCAAAAGCACTCCAACCAAGTTTAATTCTATGATTAATATCATCTATTATGTTTCCATCTGTATTAATAATCTGACTAAGGTATTTGCAGCTGTTAACTTCTTCTAACTCATCATAATTAATCTTTATTTTCATATTTTGAGAAAATCCATTAAACATTAATTTAGTTTTTTTTAACATTTATCTTTAATCCTACTTTCATCTGATAACTCCTGGAACATTTCCTGCAGCTCTAAAACATTATTTGGAAAAACAATTACATCATCTGCAAAATCTAAATGACGTAAATACTCTTCATTTACTTAACTCCTTTAGCTTCCCATTTTAATCCACAAAATACTTCTTGCAACACTGCTGTAAAAAGTTTTGGAAATATGAAGTTACCCTGTCCTACACCCTTTTTAATGTTGACTTTCCTAGTATCATTATGTAATTTAATTGTTACTGTTGCATTTTTATAAATATTCTTTAAAATATGACAATATCCTGGATCTATACCTCAATGATCCAATGCTTTAATCACTGAAGAAATGTTTATAGAATTCAATGCCTTTTCATAATCTACAAATCAAAAGCATAATGGCAACTCATATTCATTTGTCCTTTCTATAACTTCTTTCAATACCTGAATATGATCTACTGTACTGAAACCACTTTTAAATCCAGCTTGTTCTCTTGGTTGGTGGAAATCCAATGTTCTCTGTAGAAGAGTTGTAATTATCTTGGTAAAAATTTTGTATAAAACTGATAAAAAGTTAATAGGTCTGTAATTTCTAATATCTTCTTTATCACTTTTTAAAAATATTAATATTAATTCTGCAGTCTTCCAATCATCTGGTACATCTTTATCATTTAGACATTTGGTATATAACTTTGCTAAAAAAAATTCTATTTTTTCACCTGCTTCTTTTAATATATCAATTATAATTCCATCATTATCTGGAGCCTTTCCTTTCTTCATAAATTTAGTTGCATGTCTTACTTCTTCATTTAAAATTTTGGGCAATTCAGAAGATATAATAGATATAGGAGGTACTTGTTCTTTATTACTATATAATTCTTGATAGAAGTCTTCTATCCATTTCATGATGTCATCTTTCTTTTTAGTAATAATTCCATCTTTTTTTCTTATTGCAAATATAAATTTCCTACCAATACCAAAATGTTGTTTTACATTCTTGAGACTTTTATTCTCTTCTACAACTTCCCTTGCTAGTTCACAGTTATAATTTCTTATATCATTTTCAACTCTTTTCTGCACCATTTTACAAAATTCAAGATATTCAATCCTTTTTAATGCTTCATTTTTGTATATCTTCATATTCCTTCTTTTCTTCATAAATTCTCTACACTCAATAGAAATTTTATTGGTCAATTGCTTCTTTTTTTGACCAGCTATCTTTGTTGCAGTTTTTAAAAGTGTATCAATTATTTTCTTATTAATTTCATTCAAATCTGAATCATGTTCAAAATCTACTAATACTTAAAACCGATTTGTAGGTTCTAATTTAAATTCATTATAATGT
The DNA here is from genome assembly GCA_028023455.1 of Epiperipatus broadwayi. NCBI lineage: Eukaryota > Metazoa > Onychophora > Udeonychophora > Euonychophora > Peripatidae > Epiperipatus > Epiperipatus broadwayi. The sequence goes on along the minus strand of JAQFVV010012487.1, from coordinate 1,413,438 downwards.
TTCTGAAGATTAGGAATATCAACTGTAAATATTATTTTTCTTAATAATTTTTGTCTCTCTAGTTTTGCATTAACATGGGTCTTACATCTTACTAATCAATGATCACTTCCTGCGTTAAATTTATTAAGAACATTACAATCTTGAAATATGTATTTTGTGTTAGTCCAAATATAATCCAATTCTGCTGTACCTTCATTTGGATGCTTCCATATCCATTTCCTTTTAACATTTTTCTCAAAAAATGAATTCATAATATAAAGTTTTTCTTTTTCTGCAAATTCCACAAATCTATGTCCTCTCTTATTTCTATTACCATAACCAAAATTATCTTCAGCACTTTCATCTTTCATTTGTTTACCAATTCTAGCATTAAAGTCTCCCATAACAATTTTAAAATGTTGTTTACTCTGATCAAAAGCCTTTTGTACATCCATATAAAAATCTTCTACTACTTCATCTCTATGAGAACTTGTTGGAGCATAAACCTGAATTATCTGCATTTGCTATCTCCTATTAAGTTGTGTAACTAATCTTGCTACTTTGTCTGATACACCATCCATCTTCACAATGTTGTTATTCCACTTTTTATTTATAATAAATCCTACTCCACTTGTATTTCCAATATTTGTGCCTTTATAGTAGAGTACATGTCCACTTTTTAAATCAATTGTCTGTTCGCCTTTTCTTCTAACTTTCACAAAGTCCAATAATGTCCCATTTAATATAAGACAGTTATTCTCATTCTTGCAATCTTCCTCGTGAAAGTGATCTGCAGTTGTAAGTACCTATATATTTAATAAAATGCTATATAACTAACAATACATTAAATGCTATAATATTTTTGAGATCATTAAGATGATCAGCTCACAATGTTTGTACTAGTCATGAATAAAAGTCATGTATCATATTAATAAAGAGTGTAGATTATGTTAAAGATGACTGTAAGTAACATCCACATAATTTTAAAAAGAATTATATAAAATCCATAAACAAAAATTAATTGCAATATTTTACAATAATGATTAATAATTTTATTAATTAGTTAGTAGTAATTATAATCAAAATGAAAGGTGTAACAAATTTTCTCCAACAAGACAAATATATCTGATTATGACTGACTGTTTACAAATATCACATAGATATCAACTATTTCAACAAATAATAAGAGTGGTATTATTATTTACATTGTAGTTTACAGATTTATATAAACAATAATCATAAATAAAATACATTTATAGTGTTTTCCTGAAAGTTTGTGATTGGTTGTATTTATATATTTGATTACTTCCATTATCTAATATGCATATTAAATGTTTTTAGAAAAATTTAACTTTATTTAAATATTCCAAATACATTCATCTGTTAGTAACAGCATACGGGTTAGCATATGCACAGTGTTTCGAGAGGTATTATTCTCCCCTCTTCTTCAGGTATTGCTGACCTGACCAGTAACAGTATTAGCATGTGAATCGTACCCTTAGATTCTTGAGTATTGAATTAATGCTCTAACCAACTGAGACATCCTGCCAAAGGCAACAGTCAGTAGAAATTTCATGTACTTATCTATCAGGTTTCTCCTGATTTCTCCACTTTTTCCTAAGAGCAAAGTTGATTAGTGGTTTTCATACATTATGTATAGTCACACTAGGCTGACTTATCGAATTGTTTGCCATTATCATGTGAGTAGCTTCTTTAATTTTCTTCTTTGTAACTTTTCTTCTCTATTCAATATTTGTATATTTTCCCAACTAAACATATGATTCATTGGTAGATACATGGTCTTCTATCCTTAGACACGTCTGTTTTCTCTTTTCTAATTATCAGTTTGTGTTCTCGCAAGTGCTTTTCAATGGGATTGGTCTCACCAATATACATTCTTCCACATTCACATGGTATTTCATAGATGCAGTTTTTTTATTTTCAGCATTTCAAGTTTAGGCTTAGTAAATGTTAGAATTCCTCATAGTGTGATATGGCTCTGGAAAATCTACAATCAGTATAACATCAAAACAGCTTTCCAGAGCCACATCATACTAGAAGGAATTCTAACATCTACGAAAGCTAAAGTAGAAATGCTGAAAAGAAAAAACTGCATCTATGAAATACCACGTGAATGTGGAAGAATGTATATTGGTGATATCAATTGTCCCATTGAAAAATGCTTGCAAGAACACAAACTGATGATTAGAAGAGAGAGAAAAGATATGTCTAATATAGCAGACTATGTATAGGCCAATGAACATATGTTCAATTGGGAAAATACAAATATATAGGATAGAGAAAAAAAAAGAACAAAAAAAAATGTAAAGAAGCTGCTCTCACATGACAGTGGCAAACAATCCCATAAGTCAATTTAGTGTGACTATACCTAATGTATGGAAAACACTAATCAATTTTGCTCTTAGGAAAAAGTGGAGAAATCAGGAGGCTCATATATAAAATTTCTGACTGTAGCCTTTGGCATAATGGCTTAGCTGGTTAGAGCATACCTTAAAATTCAATACTCAAGAATCTAAAGGTCCCCGTTTGATTCTCATGCTAATACCATCACTGGGCAGACCAGCAACGCCTGAAAAGGAGGGAAAATAATACCTCTCGAACATTATGCATATACTAACCTGTGTGCTATTACTAACAGTTGAATGTATTTGGAATATTTAAATAAAGTTAATTTTTTCTAAAGACATTCAATACTCATATCACATGATAGAAATAGTCCAATATATAAACATGACTAATACATTTATAGGTTTGAACAATATAAAATATTTCAATTCTAAATTATTACTTTATTTTTATATTATAAAATATACTTGCGTTTGCATATATGTATGTGTCCACATTTAAGTTCATATAACATTTATATATAAAAGAATGATATAGGACAGTCATAAATAATTAAGAATTGAAATATTTTATACTGCTAAAAGGGCGTGTGGGCACATAAGTGTTATATTTATAACTACTTACTATTTATATGAATCTGTGAACCATAATGCAAATAATATTACTACTTTTATTATTTTGGTGGAAATAATTAATATCTATGTAATATTTCTAAATAATTAATATCTATGTAATATTTCTAAATAAGACAGAATCAGATGTAATAATCGAATTGGCTTATTGGTGAATATTTATGTTACACTTTTCTCTTTCATTTTCATAATTACAGTGGAGTCATAATATAAGCTATATTTTATTGTAAACTCCCCTGGCATACAAACATATTCGGCTTATAATAGGCATGTTTTCTTGATAAACTAGTATGAATATATAAATTAAAATTATATAAACAAGATTTTTTAAAAAAATAATAATAATATAGTTATTAATAATAAATTGAGGAGACATGTTTACATATATTAATCATTTACTGAAAAAATAAGAATAAGGGGGAAAATTTACTATATTGTATTTTTATTTTTTAAATAGAATAAATAACAAAATATCTGAATTTCATTGCAATTAAATAGCTCTGGGTAAAATTCCTGTTTTGTTTTTTTTCAATAACTTTTTTCTCAATAACTTTTTTCTCTTATATAAACATAGAAGACTAGTCTCATTATCAAAAAACTATGATCTCTCTAGTTGGGAAGTTTTTATTGAACTTAACAAGTCAATTAAATTTTTATCTCTACCTTGTATTTCTAAATGTAAATTGTTTAATTTTGTACAGAAAACTACTGAAAATGATAAGTATAACAACCTCTTTTATTACTCAATTGTAAATAAATATGTCTCATCAAGAAAAACTTTTATATCGTTAATTAATACAATAAATCTTTCTAAACATTTATTTCTGCTGAGCTAACAAATATCACTCTATGACAAAAATCCCCTATCATCATCTGTCTGTAATTTAAACAACCGCTGTTGAAGGGCTTTTCCTCCAAACCGAATTTACAATTTTTAATATAATAACCAAAACATTTTTTGTATTTAATCTTTTAAGTATTTGTTGGTAGATAATACAGTGCTACATTAAAAATCTAGATATTTGTCATCGTTTTTACATAATGAAATGAAGTCTGATTTATTGATGTGATGTATTATGATTTCTTATGCAGAGTCAGGAATCTCTCAACCACTATGCCCAGAGAAACTTGTTAACCACTTTACCTTCCCTTTCCATTTCCTGCCCTAAGTTTTCTCATATTCTTCTCTATCCTGCCCCATCCCATTTCACAACATAATCTTTGTCAATTCAACAGCCTTTACATCTAAATCCCCCTTATCTTTTCCAACACCCAGCATAAAAACCAATAACCCACTTTCTGTCTAACCACTTTGTTTATATTTATTCTTCCACAACTTCATTATTTGTACCCTTTCTGCTTTCAGGCATTTACATTCAATTAACAGATGTCTAATATTTTCTATGCCTTTCTTACACAACTTGCAGGCTAAACCACCCACATTTTTCCATTTATGTGTATATTCCTTTGTTGCTAAAGATTCTATTTGAGCCTTAAACAGTAAATTATTTTTCTTGCTATTATCATAAAAGTAAATCACATCCAATATTCTGTTTACTTCTATATATATATATATAAACTCTTTTTACTCGCCATACTAGTTTCTCTATCTCTCCAATTCCAAATGCATCTATTCTTCTATCCCATTCCTCCACTATAACACTCAACAATTCTAACACAATCATTGCACCTTTAGTATAAGTATAGTGACATAAATTTTTTACCCAAATTTTCTGCATACCCTACTATCTTTCTCACCCATCCTGTTGCTTTCCCTTTACTCATAACCCAATTAAATACTATTTTGGGTATTCACTTATTATCCATAAACTGCGATCTATCAAACATTTTCATTTTGCATCTCTCATATAAAAATTTGACCATTTTCCCTTGAATTGCTTCCTTTGCTATTCACCCATCTGCATCTAATGCATGTCTTCCTACTTTTTTTTAACTTTTTCTAAGTTATCTAATACCCATTTACTAACTCCTAATGCATTGTTACCATATGTTAACCATGCTACTGCCACTCCCATATGATTCTAGCTACATCATACTTATTATATGAAAACACTATTAATTTCTTTATCAATTCCTTTCTTCTTTTTTTTTGCTTCATTTATCAATTTTTTCTCCCATTCACCCAAAGAATTTCTGTTATTACTTAAGATGATTTCCAACAGTTGTACCTATTCACTACATTTAACTTTATATCCCACAATACAGATTCTTTGTCTTCTCTTTTGCCAGTATTAATCATCATTACTTTTGATTTTTCCTCACTAAATTTAATCCCCATCTCTTTAAACACCCTTGTGCATATCCTCAGCATAACTTCCATATCTTCCCTTCTTTCTGTGCCCAAGAAGATATCATCCACAAATAAAAGACCTGATAATGTATATACTCTCTTGCACCTATTAATGGTATCTCTACCCCTCTTCCTAGTCTTGCTATTGCTCTCTCCATTTCTCTCAAATACAACAATAACAAAATAGGTGACATAGGGCATCCTTGCCTTAGACCCACCTCATTTTTAACTTTAATTGATTCTATATTCCCTAATTGATATGTATAGTAATTATTTCCATATAATCTCTTAATAATATCCACCATCCATTCCCAAATTTACTAAACTTACCCATAACCTATTTCTATTTACTCTATTTGCCTTCTCTATTTGCGAGCTCTATATATAATAAAATAACCATATATAACTGTCTACCTGTATTTCTACTCATATCTATAAGCTGTGTGAACTACAAATAAACTATACCCTATACGCTTATCCGATCGAAAACCTCCCTGAATTTTTCCCACTATATTATTTTCTTCCAGCCATTTTGCGATCCTTCCAGCCACCATATATGTGAAAACTTTATATAACACTGACATTACCATTATCGATCTATAATTGATTTGCAGGCCAGCACTATCTGTAATAATATACACAAGTTCAAAAAGAAGTTTGTGTTGTTTCACAAATTCATCAAATGCCAAAAAAAAAATGTCTTCTCTAATTCTTCCCAATAATGATATAATTTTCAAAAGTTTTTCTTTAATAAATATCAAGCGAATAAATACCATTAAATGAGTAATATCAATGAAGTTGTTTGACTCATCAAATTGTCATGAAAATGCAACACATGGATGAATGTTCATTGATGGTAATTGAGTCTTCAGATCGGCACTTAAAATTTCAACACTTCTCATAACCATTGTTCTGGAAAGTTGTAAATCTTTAATATTAAAAATGATTTTATATTTATTTTTAAAATCAGAATATAAAGATTCTACTGCTGCAAAAAACGATTTTTTTAAAAAACTCTCCATCAGTAAAAGACTTTTTTGCTTTTGCTAATAAATGGCACACTTTCAAAGAAGCAATAGTGGCTCATATTAGTTTATTTATTACTTATGAAATCATATTTTGTTATCCAGAAAGTTCTGCCTTTAATTTTTATAATTTTTGATTTACATATTTCTTTCTTTAAATTTATAATATTTGATTGATATATTTTGGAATTTTTATGAAAATCTTCACCATATTTTACTACAGATGAATTTCAAATCAAATACACTTTTTATTTATCTCTATAAGGAAATAATCAATTTCTCATTTCTTGTGAAAATGACAGGTCTTTGATTTCTTTGATACATTCATGACTATCTTCAAATTTTAAAAAAACCTTTTAAATATTTTATTAAAATAAAAAATGTTTATAATTTATCAATGAGCGACAATGGTAAATCCAATGGTACATTTAGAGCAAGTAAAAATCAACTGAAATTCTAATAGTGGATAGTGCATGATGTAGTTATGAGTAAACACGATTATGAACAAAACGCATACGATTTACTTTGCTTATAATCATATTCACTGGGCTCACTGTATCACTTCCACTCGTCCAAATTAATTCATTTACCCATATTTATAAGAAAATTACTGACTTGACAATTTTAATAAAAAATAACACTTAAATAGAATTAAGAAATAATATAAAACAATAATAAATAAAACATTACGTTTTCAGTTTTAATTAAATTTGTAAGCAAGAAATAATAAACAAGAGATCGATCAACAATCGCTCTGCGATCAACATAGATCGCAATCAACGGGTTGAACACCATTGGGTTAGATATTACAAATTATTTTTTTTGATAATATAACATAAAAGTGCATTAAAAATAAATTTTAAAATGTAGATCGTAGTTTGTTTGTTTTTTTTCTACATGCTTTATTTTAATTTAATGAATCAAGAATCAGAAAATACTATTCTCTGGTTCCATAAAAAAACAAAATGGCAGACCATCAATAAAAATAATTATAATTTTTTTTAAAAAAAAAACCCACTGAAATATTTTAATTTTTTTTTTAAAAAAAAATGTTTAATAAAATATTTCTTCATTACACACATTTTTCAATTTAAAATTTATTTTTTTAATCAGATTTTTAAATATTTTGAATTTAAGTAACAAATATATTTTTTCTCTCATAGGAACTTATTATCAGCTTATTTTTTATACAAGATTTTGGTTTATGTCTGGGAAGCCAATTGAGCTTGCTAACCAAGGTAACGGTACATATATTTACAGATGATATAATGGTTAATCTAAAAGTTATCAAAACAATAATAATTTTCATATTTGAGATCAAGTCAGACATATTTTCAAGAAATCATTTGGCATGAAGATATTTTTTAAATTTCTTTCACTTTTCAGAACACAATACAAAAATATTCACTTTTAATTACATATCTTTTGATGTTCTTCTTACGCTAATATTATGACTTAGTTGTTCCTAACATATATTAATTCTTTGAATTATTTAATGCTTTTGAAATACCTTTGTAGTATACACTCAAATCTCAGAAAGATAAGTGCCATATCTCACCTTGAACTTCAAGTAATGGACTAGCCCAGATTCCTTTCTTACAGCAATTGGATTGAGCATTCACTGCTGCTAACCAACGTGCATATAAAGAGATAACACATTGTCAATGGCAAAAACAAGTGAATAAGCAATGATGCTCACTGAATCTGAATGTTTCCATTAAGGTTAGGGATCTGGCAATCGACCTTTTTTGAAGGTAAGGTCAGAGAAAGGTTGTTAAACCTGAATAATAGTAGCCTGGTTCTCCATATACAGTCAAGGGAACTTCTGATAACCTGAATAGCACAGTGCTCTTTCTCCAGAGTATAGCTATTTAAACTAATGGTAAGTAGTGATGCAAGTCCATTTCAGAACTGAAAACTGCCAGTACCAAAGCCAATTCAAGGCAAGCTGTCTTATAGCTGGAAGAGTTGCCATATTTACTCACAAGGCAGACTGTCAAATGTAGCTGGAAGCTGGTAGGAAATCTATAAGGGAGTGTACAGTCTCTTCTTCAACAATTCACCCTAGAATTGGGCACTATATATTATCAAATTGTCGCAGGGAGATTATAGCTATCTACAAATAACAATTGTAAATCGAGTATATCTTACTAATAAATATATTATAAAACATATGACAACAATAGGTGACATAAACAAAATCGAATATTAAATACTTTTCAGTCCATTCTATAGAGAAACTCAGTTTTATTAATTAAACTTACAGTTTATATTTCACCCAACCAAAATTACACTTGTTTCTCCACATATAAATAAATAATAATAAACAAGTTATATTACAATAAAATCAAAAATAAAATATTTTAATATTTTTAACCACATTTAAAAAAATTATCTGTATGATTTACAAGTAATAATTAAACCAACAATAATTCTTATATAAGATTAAATATGAATTAAAGTTACTAAATCATTGTCAGTTATACACACAAAAATGCATGGCAATTTATAATAGTTTTATATATTGAAAATATATAGCTATTTCTTGCTTTTAAATAGTTTAACGCATAGTTTACAATTTTTAAGTACTAACATAACTTTTTTACAATAATATTACCATAGTTGAACAAAGAAAGATAAATATTTGCATTTATATATATGTTCCAACAAAAATAATTATAATCTCCTTAGTTTATTAGCGGTTAATAATGCAGTTCAGACACCACGTTAGACAAATATAGTAAGTTTATTTTACTTAATTATTGTATAATCAATAGTTTATAAGATCAAATAATATTAAAAAGGCTTTTTAAATATTTTAAATGCATTAATCTGTTTTATTATATTTTTCCAACATATTTTTTTTTAAATTTCTCTTATCTTCTGAGCATTAAATTTACTAATCATTATTTTTATTTTATAAAAATATATACTGATTTTCTGCAAATAATGCCATATCAAGTTTTATACATTATTTAGTAAAGCCCTAAATAAACAATTCTGCTTCTAACTGCTACATTTTTAGGGAATATATGGAAGCATACACCCAGAGATAGGACAGAAATACATAAATCATTGGCTAGACATGCAAGTCATCAAAGTTGGCAGAATCCAAGTTATAGGAAATGCTTTATATTAAACAGTTAAGCAATAGGGAATTTAATTAATATTATCAAAAATGCTTAAGATAATTCAATAGTCAACAATATAAATGAATGAATGGCTCATACACTAAATTATAGATTGATCAGGGTAGTGTGGTTATGATTGAAAAATTGTAAAAAGTTGTAATATTTGAAGTAAATAATGAAGTAGAAGAACTGTGGTGACAGGAATAGCATAACATTATAATAGTCATAATATTGGCATTGAAGTCAATAACATTACATCTAAAGATAAAGAGATTTAATACTTGGGGTTCAATGTGAAGCATTATTTCTTCTCTATTAGATATCCATTTAATGATAATTCTGCAGTGTACGATTAAAATTTTACAATTGTATTGTCTTTAGAGTAGTAACTATTTTCCTGTCAATATTTCTCAATGATAACCACAGAAGATATAGATATATACACATAAGACAGATCTTTTCTTAGTCAGATTCTTCTAATATCCTAGTCACCAAGCCTATAAAAACTCTATTAAAAAGAAATCTACAAAAAACCTCTCAAACAGCCTCAGAATCAGGGAATTATAAAACCAAGCAAACACTTCAATAAATATACATCTCACAATATTGTCTCTAATTATGCTGCTTTGTTTGCCTTATTGCAATGATCATAAAAAATAGTGATTTAGTTCCCAACATTAGCTATATTGAAAAAAATAAAAGTCATATATCACACGACTCAATTTTTAAGCTTGTAAATAAAAAATAAAAAGCTCTGCTAATTTGATCTAACAAGCTTTGTTGACTACCCTAGAACCTCACTGAGGAATGCCAAAGCATGAAACCATTGGTCTGAGGCTAAAGAGTGGTTTTCAAGATAGAAATTTTTAAATGCTTTGTTTAGTTAGCACTTATCAATAAAACTTGTTAGAGCAAATTAGCAGAGCTCTTTACTAGCTATACTGCTTTTTGAAAAAGTGAATAATGTATGTGTATTTGAAACTGAATCATTTAAAATAAAGTTACTAGACTGCAATAAAAAATGATAACTACTTTGCCACATGATTCTATATGCATGTAATTACATTTCTCTTAACCTATTTTTACTAATGTATACATTTGTTAACAAAACAATCTACACTGAAAAAATTTAAAAATTCATTATTATTAGGTAGCAATTTGACAGTTTTTTTTTTTTTTAAATCTGTCACACATTTCTGATTATTATTAATGATTTTGTTAGCAAATAATAAAAAAAAATGTAACCAATTAATTATGATGTAAAAAGATTGTTTGTAGCTATAATATACACCTATTTCTCTTTTTACACAATTTTTTTTGCACGATTTTGAAATAACATGAATTTAAAAAAATAAAAAAACATTTCTCTTTCTACACAAGTTGTTTAAAATAACATAATAATAAAAAAATCAACAAAACAACAACAACAACAAAAACTCCAATACTTTGGGATTAGAGCTGCTGTGACATATTCATGATTGAAATGAAGAAACAAATATTATTGTCTGGAAGACTTTTAAAAAAAATCAAATCTTTCATTCTCAAAGTAATTCTTAAATTGTCTTAAGTTGTTATTAAACATCTTTTTTAATTCTAAATAACTTCATGTAAGTAATATAAAATAATTTGTTTTCCTTTTTAGAAGATTATAAATGTTTTTAATTCGATGTTTATTTACAGATTTGTTTATGAAGTCAAGTTCATCACAATTATGCCACAAAATTAAAGAAAAAACAAGAACGTTATATCTGGTATTATTGTCTAATTTTTTAAAAAAGTTTCATCTCTTTATTTATCATTATTTTAAAAACAAATATCCCTTTTTGGCAATATTCCTGCAAATGGAGAAATTTGTTTGTCTGGAAAAAAAAAAAAAGGATCTTTTTGCTATTGATGCTTTGTTTGCATTTTACAATTGATTTTTTAATCAAAACTTATCGATATTAAAAAAATTTAATTGATTAATTTGTTTAAATTTATATTTATTAATTTTGGAAAAAATCAATAGATGCTAAGTTATACATTGCAAGTTTTAGTGATAGCAATGGTATTCCAGTCATATGCAAATGTGTGCTTTTATTGTCAAACAATGTCAGCGAATAAAATCTCGGGTACATTTGTATTTTGCAGATGTCACCTGTATTTTTGATAAATGTACAGTTCCAAGGGCCTATAATTTCTCTTTTCGAATGGGTTAGTTATTAAATTAAAAATAATAATAAATTAAATGAAATAAAAGAAATAAATTTCAATAAATTACATTAATAGTCTTTATTTCAATTTTTGTTTTTTACTTATAATGTGGAGATGACAATATGCTTTGAACTTTAAAGTTTTCGATGGCTTGTATAGAAAAACCAACCAATGAGTGATACATTGTTATCACTTTCATAATTTTAATTTTTCTAATAAAATTTATGTTCCTATAACTCATTTTTTTATTTATGTTCAATGTGTATGATGTCAAATTTGATAGCACACAAAAAATATAACATTCTAATAAAATTTTTCATTTGGTTTATTTAATTATTTTCATTGATTTCTTAGGTCAGGAAATGATCTCCTTATTTTCCATATATACAATGTATGGTTTTTATACAAATTTCTTTCGCACGTAATTTTCGGGAACCAATCTACCGTGAAAAAAAGAGAATTAGGTGTATAAAGATTCCTTTATTTATATTCAACTAACACAAAAGACTAATAATAAAGGAAAAAAAAAATTTTTTTGAACCCTGATCAGTATTTATTATTAAAAACAATAATATGCAGCTTTATTAAATAACAAATAAAAATAAAGGCAAAGCATAAAATTGCAAAAATTGACAATCATTCATGAAATATTTCATGATAGCTCAATTACTTCCAGTCAGTGTTTTTGGAGATATGTCAGATTGCTCTATTATCATTATAGCTAGATGAAGCTCATGGATTTATTTTTATAAAACATAGTATACTTTGGTTAGAATTTTGTTTAATAGATGAAACTTCTTGTATTTTTAAAAAAGATGTATTTGTGCAATAGCAAAAAAAATTATACGAAGAAAAGCAATTTTTTCAATTAACAAAATTAGTAGATATAAGGTGCATAAGTTTTTCAATAGGCAAATAATTTTGTTTTAATTTATTATATATATATAATACTTAATAAATAAATGAAATTTATTTTCAAATTCAAATTATTTTAATAAATAATATAAAATTGTAACCATTCAATCATAGGGTTACTTTATTCAAATTTTTTTTAGCAATTAAATTGTAAAAATATCCATCCATGATGTTGTTATTATATAATTATATACACATCTTTTCACTTCTTTTTCTTTTTAAATTATAGCTCCATGATAATAAATATATAAATTCAACATTCCTTTTCTTTTTAAAACTTGTTTTTATTCCAACTATAATTTTCTTTCTCCTTCCAATACAACGTTTCAACTACATTCTGTAGTCATTATCAAGTTTCCTTAAAAAATAATAATAATAATAAAATAAATAAATAAAAATAAAAAACAAAAATAATAACACAAATAAATAAAATATTAATACATTCCAAATATATAATATTCAATTAAAACCATAATATTATTATAATCTACAAATACAATTATTTACCTCCTTCCCTATCTTTAATTATTTCTTTTAAATTACCTTTATAAATTAATACTCTTCTTATATAAATTTATTATCTTTTCTCTAAATCTTTACCCATTAACATTCTTTTTATAATCCCCCCCCCCCTTTTTATTTTTATATATTATTCCTATATTATCTTATTTTTTATCTCTATTTATTAACATTCTATTTAATACTGGTTTATACTGATCTATATATACTTCCTCTTTTTTTATTCTCTCTTTAAAATTTGTAATGCATTCCAATGGCCTTATATCAAAATTTTCATGCTTAAATTCCTTTTTATGAATATATATAGCAGATTTTTTATCATATAAATGCTGCCTTAATCTAGTTTTTAATTTATTCTTACTTGTTCCTATATAAGTCATATTTATATTACTTTTATCACAATCCATACATTTAATTATATATACTGAATTTATACATTCTAAAATATCAATTTTATCATAATCATTTATTAACTCACCCAAACATTGTTTCCTTTTATAAACAGGGCAAATTAATGTATTATATCTCCTATTAAAATACCTAAAAAATTTCTTAATTTTAAAAAATAAATATCTTGATACCCTAAATCCTATATTTTTTTACAATATATTGTAAAAAAATTGATATCTAATTATAATATTGAAAATATAAAAAGAAAGATTAAATTGAATAAAAATGGAGAAAATAAAATAATTTATATAGGATTTAGGGTATCAAGATATTTATTTTTTAAAATTAAGAAATTTTTTAGGTATTTTAATAGGAGATATAATACATTAATTTGCCCTGTTTATAAAAGGAAACAATGTTTGGGTGAGTTAATAAATGATTATGATAAAATTGATATTTTAGAATGTATAAATTCAGTATATATAATTAAATGTATGGATTGTGATAAAAGTAATATAAATATGACTTATATAGGAACAAGTAAGAATAAATTAAAAACTAGATTAAGGCAGCATTTATATGATAAAAAATCTGCTATATATATTCATAAAAAGGAATTTAAGCATGAAAATTTTGATATAAGGCCATTGGAATGCGTTACAAATTTTAAAGAGAGAATAAAAAAGAGGAAGTATATATAGATCAGTATAAACCAGTATTAAATAGAATGTTAATAAATAGAGATAAAAAATAAGATAATATAGGAATAATATATAAAAATAAAAAGGGGGGGGGGTTATAAAAAGAATGTTAATGGGTAAAGATTTAGAGAAAAGATAATAAATTTATATAAGAAGAGTATTAATTTATAAAGGTAATTTAAAAGAAATAATTAAAGATAGGGAAGGAGGTAAATAATTGTATTTGTAGATTATAATAATATTATGGTTTTAATTGAATATTATATATTTGGAATGTATTAATATTTTATTTATTTGTGTTATTATTTTTGTTTTTTATTTTTATTTATTTATTTTATTATTATTATTATTTTTTAAGGAAACTTGATAATGACTACAGAATGTAGTTGAAACGTTGTATTGGAAGGAGAAAGAAAATTATAGTTGGAATAAAAACAAGTTTTAAAAAGAAAAGGAATGTTGAATTTATATATTTATGTTGTTATTATTATTATCTATGACATTTAAAATAATTTATTTTTAAATTTAGTTCATACTAATCCCAAACACACACACAAATATATATATCATTTCTAATAATAAAACTCCTCTTAATTTTATATTGGATTATTCATCTACTGCACTCTCCATTTTCATAATTTTAAAATTTTATTTTTTATAGGATGAATTTTTAATCAGTGGCTCTGAGATTTTTTTTTTTTTAAAAAGCATTCTTTACCCATATGACAGCAGGTATAATCCAACAATTACACATGCATGTAACCAGATACTATATTTTTCAGACTATTTTTAACAATATATTATATACATTTCTATAGATTATTTTTATTTTTTTCACAAGTAGATCTGGAAACAGCATATATATTTTAAAAAATCGTCTTCTTTTGACCAATTTAATAAAAAAAAAATTAACAACGGCAAGGAGGGGATAATAAAAGTTAGTAATTTGAATGTGCACACAATGTATAATAATAAGCACATTTACAGGTAATGTGGTATTTAAAAAAATATGATTTTTAGCATTATACAATTACTATTTTGAATAACACGTGACTACACTTATCTCGTTGAATTAAGATTCATTAGGTTAAAATAACACAACTACAAAAAAAAAACTAAATTATCATAAAATACTTATTTTTTTAAACTATATCAATCATCTAATATGAGTATTGAATGTCTTTAGAAAAATTTAACTTTATTTAAATATTCCAAATATATTCAATTGTTAGTAATAACATACAGGTCAGTATTTGAACAATGTTTCCAGGTAATATTCTCCCCTCTTCAAATGTTGCTAGCCTGACCAGTAACCCTACTAGCATGGGAATCGAACCTAGATCCTTAGATTCTTGAGCATTAAATTTTAAGGCAATGCTCTAACCAACTGAGCCATTCTGTCAAAGGGACAAGTCAGTAGAAGTTTCATATAGTTATCCATCCTCCTGATCTCTCCACTTTTTTCTAAGAGCAAAGTTCATTAGTGGTTTCCATACATTACGTATAGTCACATTAGATTGACTTATGAAATTGTTTGCCATTATCATGTGAGCAGCTGCTTTAATTTTCTTCTTTGTAACTTTTCTTCTCTATCCAATATTTTTATATTTTCCCAATTAAGCATATGTTCATTAGTGCATATATAATCTGCTACCTTAGACACATTTGTTTTCTCTCTTCTAATCATCAGTTTGTGTTCTTGCATGTATGTACAGATGTTCAATTGAAAAAATACAAAAATATTGGATAGAGAAGAAAAGGTACACAGGATAAAATTTAAAGAAACTGCTCACATGACAATGGCAAACAATCCCATAAGTCTAAGTGGAGATATCAGAAGAAACCTCATAAATAAGTATATGAAATTTCTACTGATTATTGCCTTTGGCAGGATGGCTGTTAGTTAGAGCATCACCTTAAATTCAATACTCAAGAATCTAAGGGACCAGGTTCAATTCCCATGTTAGTACTGTCTCTGGTCAGGCCAAAAACACCTGAAGAAGAGGGGAGAATAATACCTCTCAAAACATTGTGCATATACTAACCAGTGTGCTATTACTAATAGATTAATGTATTTAATATTTAAATAAAGTTAATTTTTTCTAAAGACATTCATAAATAATTTTTTTTACCCCCCTCCTTTATAAAAAAAAACCTTTAAAATTTGAAACGCGGGAAAATTTATTAATAAAAAAAAAACCACAAACCAAAAAAAAATTAAAAAAAAAAAAAAAGTTAGATGATGGAAATAGTCCAATATATGAATATAATACCATCATCACAAATCTTCAGAAAACACTATCATAATGGACATTTTCAAATGTACTTTTGATGTGCATAATATTAAATTACAATTGGATTTTTTTCCTCTTTTTTTGGATTTATTTTGTTTCATTGTAGTTTTAAAAATGAAAGGGAATATACCACTACTTTTGCCAATCTTGTTTGTATTTTGAAAAAAAAAAAACATTTAATAAATTGATAACTTTATTAGTGCAAAGATTTACCAGTTACTATATATGATGACTGTGCATTTTTTAAACAAATAATCAATAAAATGTATACTTTTTTGTGTTTTTGTAAAGATGCTTTACATTTGCAAAGAAAACCTTATTTGCTTAGATATGTTAGGATTTCATATATATTTAATAACTCCCCTCATGTACAATTTAATGCAAAAATTTATTAAATATAATTCCTTTATTTTCCTGACAGTTTTCTACAATATAATGGTATAAACATACATTTAAAAAATTTTTGCATTAAAGTGTATATGAGGGGAGTTATTGTAAGTAATATATATGAATATATAAAGAAATGCAAAGAAAGTAAAGGAGAAGAATAAGATTATATTAGAATTTCTCTATTACAGACTTTATTATGAGATTCCTGAATCATAATTAGATAAGTAAATTGTATTTTTTCATATTACATTCAAATCATTTCATTACTATATATGATCAAAGTTTAATTTTAATTATGTACTAAATAAGTTATATTTTAAAATTAGATTGTATATCAGTGAAGCTGTGAACTACATAACATGAATGATATGCTAACCATATATGTATATATTGTACCGGTTCGAAATCCCATACGCCTTATCCATTTCAAAAAAAATGCTTCTATATATCTGTGTACATCACGAGCATGAAATGACGTGTACATTTTAAAATGGGAGATCGATAATAATCTTCGATAATACCCGGGTTTAAATATAAACAAGTATTACTTTAATAATTATTAGAGGAAAGAAATTTGATTTCAAATAAAATCAAAATCTTCCCTTGTTAAAGTACTTATACTTCCACCCCAATATCTATTTGCCTGTAGACATTTTCCCTCCTCTTCACATATCTTTAAAAGTATTGTATCTATTAGATAAAACTGTAGCGCCACCCCCAACATAATAAAAGAAAGCAAAATGTTAAATAATTTTCCCTTTTTTATCTATTGAGAGAGTATGCAAAGAAGATTTCTTTTCCGTTCTTGGACATATGTTTTATTTGGATGAAGAAAAACTGAGTGAAAAGTATATTATAATTCAACTCACCGATATACTATCCCAATGACTAGCTCAAATATAATTCCCTATCTCAGGTACTTTGGGCAAGTATTTCTATAACCTTTTATAGCCGTGGTAAGCAGATATCGCAAATAGGTGATTGCATTTTATTATTTTTTATTCTACAATAAATTATATGATAAACAAATAAATATGAGATAATGCCGTTTATTTAACTAAACCCCCCTCCACCACATATAGCTTTAAACATTATAATATTAAGTCATAAATTCATTATACGGTTTTCTATTCCAGATGTTACTATTCTACATATAATCACACAAGAATATTTGGATTTTTATATTCAAGATCTACATTTAGATTAAAACAAACAAAGAAAAAAAAATCCATTTTCTAACTTATACGTAAGTTAACTTATTTGCCATAAAATACAAAATGGTCAAAGATGGATGCCAATGGGTGTGGTCTATACTCCCCTCTCCCTGCACAAAATAACAAATGCTTCATTTTATAAATCCCCCAAAATAATGAAATAAATTATACACAGATCTAACCCCTTGAACTTTCCCCATTTGCTCATATAAACTTTTAAGATTATATACACCTTTACATTTAGGTATGTAAAGTTATATTTTACATATATATTATTCTTTTATATAAAAAAAAAATGTATAGGCTGGCTATAGATCACTCCACGTGAGGTGACACCGCCATGATTAAAATTAAATAAGATGTAAAGGTAAAATGAGGGGGAAAAACAAGAAAATACTAATCCAATATTTAGTGGATTTGAGTGAGATCTATGTATAAGCAATATTATTTTACAATATTTTATACAACAAAAATAATGATTATATCTTATAATGTGTTAGTAAATATAGTACAATTATACTTGTTATATCCACTCTAATAATACAAACACTAAACTAAAAAAAAATACATTTTCCTTTTTTGTTGTTGTACTCATCTCTATCTGCCTGCTATCCTGGTTCAAACTTCTGGGTGGACCATCTAAACTACCAGAAAGGACGGTGACATTTACTTTAACTCCTTGCCATCCTTGTATAATCCTTCAATCAGGATACACTGGGTCTCTAATACATACATCTTGACGATTACATATCTGAACGGGCGAGTGTACTGCTACAGTTCTTCTACTCCATAGTTTTTTCTGGGTGATTAGATGAAACTTGATCATCATTTGTAAAGATGTTTCTTTACTGGATCATTTAAAACAGATTACCAATACGGGTGACTTTCATGGTAAGCTTATTCTTCCTAAAATGGATTAAAATCTTCCTTCCTTCTTTTCGATTGATCACCGAACTGTGTATGACTAAATGATTCCCCTCATCATATGGCTGTTGGTGGCTTTGGTTAATATCTGTGCAAACCCCCGGGAAAGACATTCAACAGAAGTTTATGTTCATTCATAATCGGCAGGTCCCATAAACAAAAAAATTATATGCATCAAACTCCTTGAATTAAAAAATATATACTCTGCAATCTGGCAGCATATTGAGCCAAAAGAATAAACATCTAATAATCCCCACACACCTCACAGGTAGGTTCCTGTAGCTCTCTCAGTCCAATAATAATAATAATAATCCCCTATACCTCACAGGTAGGTTCTTGTAGCTCTCTCTCCGTCTAATAATAATAATAATCTTTTCCTACACCTCACAGGTAGGTTATATATATCCCCGTCCGCCCACAAGATACAATTGCTTACATCCCCCTTTGAACTATTGCGTCAGATAAATTTTACTTTTAGTACATTTTTTTTATAAATTTTGTTTCAAAAATCTCTCTCCTATTTTTCTCTTTTTAGGAGTTTCAAAACTCCATATTGGAGTAATAGACCACCCACATTCTTTAGATAACATGCTTGTAATTTGATTTACAAATTAATTAAAAAAATTTACTCTACCTGATTACATACAAAAAAAAAGTAAAAGTAGAAAGACAAAGATTAATTAAATCCACCTTTTAAACAGAAGATTCTTTTCAGACAAAAAAAATATTTTGTTTTTTTTTTAAAAAAAAAAAACATTTTAAAAGTTATCAAAAAAAAATAAATATACAGAAATCTTTATACATATACGTATTAGAACATTTGCAATAAATATGATACATATACTAATAAATATACACAAAGAGATAAATACATAAAATCTTCCACCACATAAACAAATGTTAATTCTCTAATTTCTTTACATAAATTTATAAATACTTTTGTCCAAAGGACATACATTTATAGTGTGTGTTAATTATGTATGCAAGGAGATGGGAATCTAGTATAGACCAACTCTCTTTTTTTTTATTTAACAAATTCAATATAGTTAGCTGTGTCAAATTATTGGCTACAGCCATCATGTGCATGGACGTTTTACGGTCTGGCACAATATATATATATTGTAACCAATTGGTTACATAGCTGTACTAAAAAAATAAATAGAGTTGGCAGCATATTCCTCAGGTTTGAGAATTAAAAAAAAAACATTATTTAATTAATGGGAAAAAATTTTCCAATACATATTTTTTTATGTGTCTTTATTTAACTAAATGTTTTAAGCCCCAACATGATAGTATGAAAATTCTCAAACATTTAATATATTTAAGAGTATTTAAAAAAAGTAAAAAAAATAAAAGAGAGGGAAAAACAAAAGATTTTACTACCTTTGTAAATTTTATTTTTAATTAATCAGAGTTGTTTTTCTTTCTTTATCTCTATTTAATGAAAAATAAAAATCAAAAGATTATCTTGTTTTTTTTTTTTGCAACAAGGTTTTTAATTATAAAGAAATGTCAAGAATTTTATGTCTTAAATTTAACTGATTATGCTCTGTGAGCGCCGTGGGAGCTCTTTGAGCATTCGTCAGATGACATGTTGTTTCTTTCTTTACTGACATAAAAAATAAGGCATGACGTCAACCAAAATGTGGCCATTTGATAGCTCAATGATGTGGCTTTCCAACGATGTCTACCTCAAAAAAATCGTTTGAAATTTGGATTTTTGGCAGCGGTTTTAATCAACCAGAGTATTTATTTTTTTTTTGTTTTTTAATAATTTTTATAATTATCACGAAGAGATAAAAGACAGAAATAGTTTACCGGCTGCAAGTCAACATTTTTCGCGTGTTATTCACAAACAAGGCCTACAATAGAGCTTCAACGTAATTACTTGTAAGTATAGAATTTTAATTTTTTTAATATTTAATTTTTTTTTTTTTAATTTTTAAAAAAAATTATCTTTTTTATTAATTTTACTTTGTAATTAGTGTGTGTTAGTTTGTAGTTATATATGCTCATATAGAATTCATATCTACCATAATTTTCTAAAGTTCTATCGCAATTTTCTACAGTTCTAATCAACTTATTTTATAAAATAATGATTTTCAAAAAGTTTAATAATTTATTATTTATAATTATGTTTATATAATATGTTTGTGTGTACAAATAATGAGTTATAAAACTAATAATTTGCAGGCATATAATCAAATTCTGATTCTTGCTTATGTTTTTGTTTATTCTTGTTCATGCTTTGGAGTCACTCTGGTTTTGCAAAATGTTTCATAACATTATTTTCAAGTCTATAGCTAACAAATGGACTATATGCAAATAAATTATATCTATATGATACAATAAATATAACAAGATAGCATCACTTCTGTGCATAAAGAATATAAACATCACTTGTGTGCATAAAGAATATAAACATCACTGTTGTCCATAAAAAATATAAACATCACTGATGTACACAAAAAATATAAAATGAAAAAATGAAACTCATTTTATCAGTGATATAGACAGTAGCCTACAATTTCTAGTTTTAGATAGACAAGAAGCCAATTGCTATGATGATTTCTTTTGTATCTTTTATTAGGATGAATCTTTTTCTTTATAGATGCCTTTGACATTTGGAACTGTTGAGGTACAAGATAAAAATGAAGCATTCATAACCAACTTCTTTTGGACATTGTGAAGCTATGGATTATCTCAGGTAAGACATGTTATACATGTTTAGAAAAATAATTTTGTGGGGAATACAAAGAAATTATCACTGAAGATGTCATTTGAATTTTAGTTAATGTTAACTTCCAAATCATGAACAAACAATAAAATAATTATTTTGCATGTGAAAATTTCTTTTTTTCCTTATTTTTTATATAGTTGTCACTATTTATTTTATGCTTATTGTTTTCCTTAGGTGTTCTAGTTTCTAGGAATGTAATTGTTTTTGCTCTAACATAATTAAAACTGAAGTTATTGTGAAAATTGTGTCTTAGGCCAGTATTTTAAAAAATTCAATATAGCTGCTTAGTCCCAAGCAGTTAAGTTTTTAACTTGTTTTCGTTCTCTACGATTAAGGAGAGAATTAGCTATTTTTATGAAATTTCATTTAATTTGTTGTCATGAAAATTCTCATGTAAAAAACAGATTGTAATTAGCTGATGGGCAAGATTGTTCTAGAAAAAAAATATATGTGGGGGTGTTAATAAGTGATAATACCCAAGTGTCTGGAGGGTTTATTGCTAACTTAATTGTTGGAGAGAGCAGTCAAATCTTAATGCTGCTGCAGATAGGAGAAAGTATTCCTAACTTAGCTGTTGAGAGAAAGCTGTGAAGTTTTAATCCAGCTACTGAAAAGAAGCAAAAGCCTTTACCAATCTGTGGCATAACACATCAGGAATCTTAACCAAGCTATTGAATACAATAATTAAAGTTTTTAATCCAGCTTTTAGGATCCTATGAGTTTAGCACTAAAAATGGTTTGTAGAATGAAAACCATGTACTAAGTTCAGCTAAAAGCTAGGCATCACCTTCCTCTGTGTATACCTTCACTGGAAGAAAATATAGGAAAGATAAAAACCTCTTTAAGCGGTCTGCAACCTGCCTTCAATCAAAAGAATGAGAAGCCTCTGCTTACACCTGGAAATTCAAGAGGAAAACTACATGGACAAATATTGCTATCTTCATTTATCTGGAACTGCTACAGACCCAGAAAATGACAAATTTAACCTGGCCCATATTTAGAAGCTTTCAAAAAGAAACTCCATTAGGAAAAACTAAAATTCCGGAAAGACCTCCTTAACAAGAAAGCCATGGCTATATGTATTATTTTTTTATTTTGTTTCATAAATGTAATGTTTTTTCTCTCTATTTGCCCTCTAGGTAGAACCAAAGATTGCTATCTTTGATTTTTGAAAATGTTTAACAAACTTAGATATTTTTAAAAAAATAACTTAATGAATTGAAAGTTAATCCATTGATAAAAATTAATTAATAGATTAATATAATTTTATCAAACTGTATATTTATTTATTTATTATGATGAAATGGATGTTTGAAATTATTTACTAACATGTGATTTTTTTTTGTTAATTAGATAATAAATAATTGTTTTAAAAAATATTCATTTTAGTCTTAATTACTTTATTCTATCCAATTCCTGTTTCATGAATTGCAACATGTGTGATCTTATATCATGACAGTTTATATTCTAGCATTTAATTTTTTTTTCTTGATAATCCCAATAAAACTAGTTATTTATAAGTAGGGGAAGCCCATGAATTGCTTAAGATTATTTCTTGCTACCCTGATCTAGATTTATGTATAACAGTTATATGAGATAGGGGTTTTATATTTAGTGTATGGGCATCCAGATGGTGATAATTCCTGGGTTGGTGTGAAGAGGATATTGTTCAAAGCCCATGCACTATATTCTACTTTAGTTTAGTCATAGAAATTAAGTTTATAGTTGGCCAGTACATAATGGTATTAAGTGGCCAATGTAGAGCATTGATGATGATCAGCATATTTTAATGTTCCAGCATTGTTTTTATGATTATGTATTCTAATGGATTAGCATTTAAATTGGTGCATCCAAATTAATGTTTAAATAATTGTCCAAGCTGGCAAAGACTCAATAGTTAGCCTGGTCTTCAGGAGACCCATTTCAAATCCAATCACAAGATTGACTATTGATTTATTTTGATAGATCATTCATGATGATGAATGATTATTACTTTTGGGGAGTACTGGCAAACTTATAGTTAGCTATGCTGATCTCTTAGAATGATCTATTAGGCTCATCCTTTTGAGATATTCTGCACCTTGATTCATCTATATATGATAACATAATCCACAAAAAATTTGATAAATAACATTATTTTTTTGCTTGACAGATTTGACATTTTTAAAATTATTCACTAACTTATTCATGTTGTTTGTATGTTTTGTGAATTTAATGGCAGTTGAGGAGGGTTAAGGAATTAACGGAACGCACTTCTACAGATTGAAAAACTATATAATTGTCAATTACCATTATATTTATTATTTTTGATATATATATATAATTTTGTGGAATGAAATTATTCTTCATACATGCAGTATTATATATAAATCATTATATTATTTATTATATATATAAACAAAAAAAAAAGTAAACCAACAAAGAAAAATGTATTATAATATAATGAACAATAAATTCAAAAAATCATTAAATAAAATAAAATAAAAAATTCTTTCACTAAGGAGTAGTAAGAAGTCATGTTCTGAAATCAGCCATGTTTCAAAAGAATAAGTCATCAATCAGAAAAATTATATATATATATATATAAAAAAACAGATTTGTACCACTGTTGTTTCTGTCTCTGAAACAGTTTAAGTTTAACTAAAGTAAGAATAATTTTTTGAATAAAGCAAAAAAGTCTTAAAACTATGGTTAAATGATATGAATCATAAGAACATTATTGTTGACAGTCTTGTCTTATGTCAGAAAGTCTTAAGTCTCTATTAAGAATTTTTCTAAGAATCTGGATCACATAATTTTAAATTAATCACTGCAAATACATACTGATTGTATAGATTTTGAAAATCTTAGTCTTATAAATATTAAAGTAGCCAGTAAAGTTGCATTTTCCAATGTCTAAACTGCCTTTATGTTTTATTAAAATGTAAAATAATTATTAAAGAAAAAACATGTCCAGAGCAGGTATTAATTGTGATGAAAACAGAATTCTGAATGATAGAACACACACACAATACTATATATACATGCTTTCTCAATTTATTATTAATAATATTATTATTTTTAAAAAATTGTGTTTACATTATAATCTTAATTTACATAGGCATATTACACACTTATAGTACAATAAATAATATTTATTTTGAACAAGATATGTCAACAAAATTTTGAACTATTATAAGATAAATACGCGTGAGGGAAGCTTAAAACAAAATATAGTATAGGTGCAGCTCCACTAAATTTGTGATTATAATACAAAAAATATTGAATAATGTTTAAATAATTTAAATTAGATTATGAGAATAATATTGCTTCCTTATATTAGCATAGTATAATTTCTGTTACCGTTAAAATAAATAGCTATTTGTTTATCAAAGTAGTGAGTACAAAATAATAATAATTACTATGGCTGAAGGTCATATATTCCTCGGAGGTAAGGACCTAGATATAGTACCTTTTTTTTTCTCATAGCAGAAAGATTATTTTTAACTTATTCCATGCACTGTTAATAGGATTTATTTTGATACCCTCACCCTAAGTAGAAATATAATATCACACTCAATTGTTAATAATGAATCTGGAGAATTTATTGCATGAAGTTTTTCAATTATTTAGCAGAGAATTTGTGAAGAAGAAAAAAGAAAATAATTGATAACTGTATTAATAATAAGACATTTGTGTACTGTTTTGGAAATTAAATGTTTTAAGATACCATGCTGTGACTGGTAAATTTAATCTCATTAGGAACCATTTTTGTGTTGAATATATATTGCGATGGTGCAGTCCGTATCAATCGTTGTTTAAATAAAAAATAAATAAATAAATAAATAAAACTAACTTACAGTGATCAAATTTAAATCTAAAGTCATTTAAAAATTACTTAAAAAGAGTACGTGTATTAATACACATATTAATATAAAGTTGATTTTAAAATAGTTTTCTGTTACGGCTTGTTTAATCAAACTTATTAAAAACAAGCAAAGGTGTTGATTACATTCCTGTCTCTTATTTTAATCAGTTCTAATTTAATTCTAAAAGTGGAGATTTAATTTTGTGTTGTTGTTTTAGTTTAAAATAATCCCTGGTTAGAATTCTTCATTAGATTGAGATTTGCCCTGCCCTCAGGAATAGAATTCGACAACAGGACAAGTTTTTGCAGGAAATTGAGTGTGGGTATATAAATAACCTTGAAAATTTCATGGATTATTCTAGTCTTGACTAAGCAAATACTCCATCAAAGTGATTAGTTTAGCTTCTTGTATTGATTCTGAGTAACCTCATTCCGTTAGCAGTTCGGCCATTTAAATTTCTTTAAAAGCAAAATTTGCAGTTATTAAAACAAGTTTGCTTTACAGGATGTGAAAATATAATACTCTACGTTTTGTCATCATCAAGATGCCATGCCAACTTAACCAAAGGATGTATCCCTAGCTTCCAACTCTTCTTCAGTCATCCCATGAACATCTAAAAGAAACCGGATCTCAATGCCCTTGTAGTTGCCATTGTTAAAACACTTGAAATATGAACTGAAATAAAAGTGCACACTCTACGCGAACTTTGTTTTACCGTAAGGTAAATATTTTTCTTTTATTCTAGCCAGGGTGATTCTTTTAATTAAACCTCCGCTCAATCTTAACATAAATCTGTATTCTTAATCAATATTTAACCTCATATTTAAAAATTGTTTTTTTTTTAAAGTTTGCTTTCAATTTTGCTTATTGGAGAGTGACTAGTGAGTTTGTATTTTTTTTTATGCCTAATTTTTTTTTTAATGCTTTAACAGTCTTGTGTAATTTTAAATGCTCATCTGTAATTATTTTATTAGCTAAAATGCTGTGTTTGCGCTTATGCAAACTGAAAAATCTTTTGGCTGGCAATTTTGTCATGTTTATTGTTCTAGTTTCTATATTTGGAGATTTCGTTTCTTTTTTTCTTATGTCACTGAACTATGAAACTGGAATTGTTGTTGTTTTTTTCTGAAGGTTTGTGATGATGGTATTCTAGCTGTATTTTTATATTGGACTATTTCCATCATCTAATATGTGTGTTGAATGTCTTTAGAAAAGTTTAATTTTAGTTAAATATTCCAAATGCATTTAACTGTTAGTAATATCACAGCAAACAGGTTAGTATATGCACCAACTGTTAGTAATATCACAGCAAACAAATGTTAGTAATATCACAGCAAATAGGTTAGTATATGCACTAACTGTTAGTAATATCACAGCAAACAGGTTAGCATATGCACAACATTTCGAGAGGTATTTTTCTCCCCTCTTCTTCAAGTGTTGCTGGCCTGACCAGTGACAGTACTAGCATGGGATTCGAACCTGGATCCTTAGATTCTTGATTATTGAAGTTTAAGGTAACGCTCTAACCAACTGAGCCATCCTGCCAAAGGCAACAGAATGTAGTAATTTCATATACTTATCTATGAGGTTCCTCCTGCTTTCTCCACTTTTTCCTCAGAGCAAAGTTGATTAGTGGTTTCCATACATTATGTATAGTCACACTAGGTTGGCTTATGGGATTTTGTGCCATTGTCATGTGAGCAGCTTCTTTGTACTTTTCTTCTTTTTCCAATATTTTTGTATTTTCCTGATCGAACGTATGTTCATTGGTCCATACATAGTCTGCTACCTTAGACACATATGTTTTCTCTCTTCTAATCATCAGTTTATGTTCTTGAAAGTACTTTTAAATGGAATGGCTGGTCTCACCAATTACCTTAAACATCAAGAATCTAAGGACCCAGGTTCGAATCCCATGCTAGTACTGTCACTAGTCAGGCCAGCAACACCTGAAGATGAAGGGAGAAAAATACCTCTCAAAACGTTGTGCATATACTAACCTATTTACTGTGATATTACTAACAGTTAGTGCATATACTAACCTGTTTGCTGTGATATTACTAACATTTGTTTGCTGTGATATTAATTACTAACAGTTGAATGCATTTGGAATATTTAACTAAAATTAAACTCTTCTAAAGACATTCAACACACATATTAGATGATGGAAATAGTCCAATATAAAAATACAGCTGGAATTGTTGTTCTGTGTAATCTTATAAATCGCCAGCAGAAAGATAATATTCATCCCCTTTATAAATTGCAGGTGGAAGAGCACTTCTTTCTGCTAAAGTATTTAATGCTATAATATTTTCTACTCATATCCACTCTCTGATAAACTAACTTATATAAAAATCTAGGAACGTTTATATTTTAGCTTGCTAGATTTATTTTGATCTTTTACATATGACTAAATTTTATCAGAGCGTGTAATCAGAACTTTGTAGATTTATTTGTAATTATTAGTTCACTCTCTTGAAATGCTTGGGCAGATGGAATTGCTTTTCTAATTATTTACTTGTCTCCTATTGAGATCTTTAATTATTATTAGTTTTGGTCACTCGTTTGGTTGGGGATTCGCCTGTTCTAAACGTCTGTTTTCCTTTCATCCTAAATCATATTTTTGTTTGTTCTTGGGATAAATCAATCATCTTTTCTTTGAACATAGTATAAGATGAGCTTCTACTGGCATATGACATTCTTGGTCCCGGCAAACTTTCCGGACCTAGAAAAGCTCGCTGGCGCTGGTTTCATTGATTTTATTTCAAGAATGTATTGTTTTCATATCTGTGAATGAAAAAATCAATGTTTAAGTGAATTCTCTGCTGAGGGTAATTTTCTTCCTCCCTGTATAGTTCTCTATTAGAAGATGAGTCTGTCTGCCAGAGCATTGAATTTTAGTCGTTCTGGTACACGCCTGAGCTAATTCTATTTGTTATATTATAAACTTTTTCTTATAATTTATATTTCCCATAATAAAATTTTAAAATTTGTTTAAACTTAATTTGGCTGGTGTTTGTCTTAGTGAAGTGTTTTCTCAATTGTCTGAACAACATTCATGAGCTTTTGCTCTCCCTGGGTTTAGTCCGGCACATTCATGTTCGTATATTCTACCCATTCTTAAAATAAATGTCTAGTTCCGATTTTCGGACTAGTGGCGCCCTTGTGGTCAGGATATACGAAACCAAAATCTTTCATCCGGTACAATATGAAACATCATGATAATAGTAATAATCAATAATAAGACTTTTGTGTATTGTCCTGGAAATTAAATATTTTGTTCAGATACTGTGGTGTTATGTGGCAGCTTAGCAGTCGTTTTAGGCTGAATTATATAAACATTATGAAATAGTCCACTCTATGAGAAGGATTTCTCAAGTATTTCTTTTTTAAGAAGCAGTTAAAAAAAAGATCAAATCATTAATCTAATCAAATTTTGGGTGATGAAAATTTATGATTTTACTTTCTTGATTATTTGTTCTCTATATTTCCTTGATAGCAATTATTTATAAGACTAATTTATCTGATAATCATAAGTTTGCATGGAATTTTTTAAAAAAAACTCAATTTAATCTACCCAGATCATGGTCATGATAAATGGATAAGTTAATCACAATGACACAATATATTTACTATTACAAATTTATATACAATATAAAATATAAATCATCAATAATCTCAAGATTTTTCAAAAATTAAATCGAAAGCTCAATATTTCTTCTTCAAATAAATTTTAATTATATAGTCAAGTTGTTTTAATATCATAATATATATAATTCTACAGAATTATTTTACATTATTTGCTACAAGTACAGCCTATAAATAAAAATTTTAAATGTAATTCCACTATAAAGCTTACATTTTGCTTTCATTTAAATTTTTTTTTTTAAAAAAGATAACGATTGATATATATTAATGTTTAATAATTAATTAACAATTCCTATAAAAGTATTCATTAAATTTACAATTTCAATCAAGGTTAAATGTCTCCAAAATTTATTTTATTACATTAAAAAAAAAAAAAAAGCAATGGAAGGCTAAAGCAACAGTATAATTTGATAATTGCTTTATTCCTCCTTCAATAACAATATTTTAATGATGTTTTACAGGAATTCTAATAAACGGTTAGTTGATGTGGGTGGAAGCAAAAGACCATTTTAAATTTCTCCTTTAACTACTCCTCCTACTAAATTTTTTTTCTCCATAAAACTGTTAATGGTTAATTCAGGTCTCAGTTAAACAGAAATAATAACACATTTCTAAACATGTAATTACTTGGTAAAAGATAACAGTTGAAAAATTAACTTTTTAAAATAATAATAAAACAAACAAAAAAATTTTTATACCAATGAAAATCAGTTACATTTTTGCTAATT
The DNA here is from genome assembly GCA_028023455.1 of Epiperipatus broadwayi. Lineage (NCBI taxonomy): Eukaryota > Metazoa > Onychophora > Udeonychophora > Euonychophora > Peripatidae > Epiperipatus > Epiperipatus broadwayi. The sequence goes on along the minus strand of JAQFVV010012487.1, from coordinate 1,383,489 downwards.
TGCATAAAAATTTCATAATTATGCTATTAACTGAATAGAATTATCTTTACTATACAACACTTAAATGATAGTAATATAGAAGTGGCATCATTTCAATCAAAAAAATTCCAAGGTATTATATATACAGTTCTGATGTGTCTAAAATTAATGCGAAAATAATTATTACATTAACGAGAGGCAAACTACTATCAATGACTTTTATTGTTTGATTAGCCCTCTCTCCCCCTTTACTTCTTTAACAACAAAAAAAAAAATGCAACGTTTTCTCTTTTAATTTAACAGCAGTAAATTTAAGATACAGCAAGATGTCACATAACTTTATATTTTAATATCTGAAAGGATCATCTTTCAATATTTTAATTTTTAAAAACAATTTCTCTTTTTAAAAAATAAATCAATTTGCAATTGATTAATTTATAGAAATATGTAAACAAACAGATTGCTTTAACAAAAAAAATTTTAAATTAAATATAAATTAAACAAAAGATTTTAATATTATATAAATAAATGTGAGAAATTCATAATTGAAAAAAATGTTTGGAACAACCTGGCCTTTTTGATACATTTCAGAAATGTACCCATCAATATATTAATAAAACTAAAATAATAAAGTTAAATTAAAATGTAAATATATGTTATATTTGATACGTGAATCTGACAACTTTACCGACAACTGCTTCATAAAAAAAAATTGTTTATTAATGGTGAAATTACTTCATTTGCATAAAATGCTTGTAATATAAATTACAGTTTAGTTAGGTATAGTTATTTATTTATAAAAACATTTTTTTTTCCACAGCATTATAGACAAACATAATAGTTTTGTTTAACTGGTTGTGAATTTGACACATGACAACCTTTTCGGACATTCACATGGAATCACGGGTTAACCTTATTGACAAACATTCACATGGATTTTATATACAGAAAGAAAAATAGTGGAGCAAATATATATATACACACATGCACAATAACTATAATAACTGAATAAAAAGAGGATTTAATTCTTTAACTGGCTGACATTTACTACTGTTAGCTCTAGTGGCAATTTCTGTCTTATTTTAGCATTTGATTTTAATATTAAATATTTATTCTATATCAGAATTAAATAAATTGAATGTGATTCATTAAACATATAAGTTTACAAATTAAAAACACTCTAAAAATCATATTAGAACTTGTCAAACATTAAAATAATACTAATAAACTGCTTATGTAATGAACACAAATAATTATTTCATTATTTGAAGGTGGGCAAAAAAAAAGGAGACAAGCGAGTACTCCAGAAAATCATTGAAATCTTTATTGATTGGAATTACTTTTTAAAATCAGAGTAAAACTATAAAATTTGGTTTTAAAAATAAAATCTAGCATGGTGTCTGTAAAAATATTTATCATGGCTTTCTTCATAAATGCTAGAATTTGTTGACTTCTATTTTTAAAGCTAACAAAATAAAAATATAATCAAGTATATTTTTGCTTTTTAATAATTAAATAATTATGACTCTTTAACAAGCTATGTACAAAAAATCAACTTTTTTGATATTCCAAAAATTTCTTAAAATAATCTCGCAAATATCTTCTTGAAACTGGATTATATATATAAAAATCCAACAAACCATGTAGAGACATGATTAAATTATTTTGACTTTGCTGTCTATTAGAAAATACTGACCTCTTGAAATTTTTTTTAAAATTAGCACATCAATATTACATTAATTTCATTTTCTACCATCAAATGAGCATGTGTACCAGAAAAATAATATTAAAGTTTATGCAGAAAAGTGGTTTCAAGTGGAAAGACTACCATTACTGTCTCTAAACAAATACCTATGTAACATATCGAGCCTCTTATTAATACAGTTAAAAAATACAGAATGACATCTATCTTGCAGAGACTCATATATACAAACATGTATATAAGTGCACACTCTAAAATATTATTATAATGGATATTTTAACAGAACAAATTTCAGTGCAGTTCAAATTAGTTGCATTTACAAAGCTGCATGGTCAAAAAAGTTTAAAAAAAAACCAAACAATTATGATATAGTGACTAATAAATTTATATATTGCCATGTGTGTGTCAGCACGCATATCAAATATATATATAACTAAATTCCACCATTTTAAGAAATAAAGAGAAATAGATCTATAAAGTTAATCATACTATTAAATATTTAATTGAAAAAAATTGGTCTATTGAGTTAATCATATTACCAAATATTTTATAAAATAAATTTTACAAAATTATAATTAATAATTACATAATTCATGTAATAAAAGGCAAGAAAGAAAAATTAGATTATTTATTGAAAGAGAAACTAAATTTATTCAGACTTTAGTGTGTGCAAATGAATTTGACTTGCATAGTTTATGAAAATGTATTATATTTTCAATCCTTTCAGATTTAGCTAATGGTAGGGGGTTTAAAGAAATAATTTGCCTTTTCTTATAGTAAATTGAATGGCAAATCTAAGTACAGTGTTAAAAATTATAAAGCACTAAAATAGAAAAAGTTATAAAACAAATTTCAAAGTTTGGTAATGATTTTTCTTTCTTCCAATCATTACAATAAATGAATTTTAAAAATGCTATTCTTTTTATTATATAATCATTTATAAAACAATTTAAATAATGAAAAAAATATTTATAAAATATATGTTAACTCTTGTAATTAAATCTGGATAAAAACTTGTTTGTTTTTATAAACAGTCTGATATGAATAAATATAGATTTGATTACATATCAGGCATTTTAAAAAAGGCATATTGTGAAAACATATAAATAGGTCTGGAAAAAAAACAATAGTCAAGTTTAAGACTTTGCTCAAGAAGAAAGCAGTGCAGGATGATACCTTGAGGATAGGTGAAAACAATGATTAAAACAGTCTCCTTCAGAATAGCTTCGAATAAATTGTGCCTTGATGCTTTAAAGTATTTTTCAATATTCTATCTGTTTTAACAAATATGATAGCATTAACTAGCCAAGAACTATTGATTATGTGTGGCTTATACAAAAGCATACCAGTCAAAAAAACCTGAAATTATGCAATTGGATGCAGACAAATACTGAAGTTTTCTAAAATATTGTTACCGGCTTTAAAGAAGAAAACCATGCCATAAGAAAAGTGAATTCTGCCATAAAATCCACTGTATATTTCTAATGGAATTCACCTAAAGGGTTTCTTGTTATGATCACCCAAAAAGAATAATCATAATGAGGATAAGATTGATAGAGACTATCGATAAAGATATGCACATATATAGTACACATATGATATCTTCAGAAAACCAACAGTTAAAATTTTAAAACATTTAGTAAGATCTTAGATTTATATTTATCCATAAGGCCTTAACTTGTAATATTTATTATTTATGATTTTTTCTTTCCAATATTTTGTATTGTATCTATCTGGTAGCAGTTGCAAAAATATGAGCAGTGATTTTATATTTTATTTATTATAAATAAATTTTTAGCATAGTTTTATTATTAAACAACTGAATTTGTTTTTGCTTTTCGAACTCATTCTAAACATGTTGTTAATATCCACTAATCCAGAGAAATTATTCAATCCATTGGAGGGCATGCAGAAATAATGGTAGTAATTTAAAATGATGATGATCAGCAGTGTTAAGATTTTCCCAAAGTAGGCTTTCTATTTAGAAAGTTTGTCCCTGAAAATTAATTTTAAATTGAATCTAGAAAAAGAAATTTAAAAAAAGATTTTTGAAATAATTACACATGCTAGGTTATTTGATCATCATAATAGCAGTAGTTACATTAAATGGATATATATAAGTTTGTTAATTATTTTTAATCATTTATATTATTAATTATATTTATTATACTTACATATTGAATATTATATTTGGCACATCAACGAGGGCCTGAACATCACCTCAATTCTCTCAACTTCATTTCTATACATTTACATATTGTACCAAATATTAAAATACAAGATGCACCCGGTCTTTTAAAGGCTAGCTTATCTTTTAATTGGTTGCTTTAACAATTTTTTTCTAAAGATTTAAAGTAAATTAAAGAAAAGATTTTAATGTTTTAAAAATTAATGTGAGAAATTCACATTTGAAAAAATTGAAAAAAAAAAAATATTTGGAACAACCCAATCTGATTGATACCATTTCAAAATTGTATCCAGCAAAGTATTAATAAAGAGAAATTAATAATGCTAAATTAAAATTTTTAAATATACTTATTATATTTAATATGCAAATTTGATAGCATTAGACAACTGCTTTGTAAAAAAAATTTATTTATTAATGGTGGAATTACTTCCTTTACATAAAATGCTTGTATTATTAATATAAATTACTGTTTAGTTAGGTATAGTTATTTATTTATAAAAACAAATTTAAAGATTATTTTTTGATTTTTCAGTTGTGAATTTTAAGTTAATTTTTTTTTAATTGGTTGTGAATTTGACACTTGCCAGCACTATGGATAAACATTTAGGAATTTTATATATAAGATAAACAAATTGAGCACATAGTGAAATATAATCTAAGTGGTTTGCAATCCGTGTGTCTAAATTGGCTTTAAAGTGTTTGGTATGAGAAATAAGATTAACATTTATAAAAATAAATTTACTAACATTTTAATATATTAGTAATTTGTGTATATGTAGTTAGGGAAAAGCTTGATAAGCAGCAGTTATATTTAGATAAAAATAATAATTAATGCAGGTATATCATGTTATATACTAGAGAGAATTGTATAGGATAGGTTGAGACTCGTGTATTTAACTAGCAAATCTGAAAAAAAGAAAGTAAGTAAAACAGTGATGGGACAATCAACAAAATCATAACAGAATATTTAGTTACAGATAACAACGTATTAAATACAAGGATTAAAAACATAAATATGGATTAATCAGCTATAAAAAATGCCAGTATAGCCAATGGAACCAGAGTTGATAAAGCAAGAATCCAGTCAGAAAGTGCAAAAACTATGCTGTAATGAATTTATGAAACAAATGCAACAGAGAAATGAAAAAACACAACAGAGAAGTCAAGAAAGGCTGCAACAAAAATTTAAAGAAATCTGACAAGAAAGAGATAAAAAAATTTATGAAAGAAATGCAATCAAAATTTTAAAAAAGAAAAATTAACTATATGATATAGTGCCTTGATACCATGAAATATTTTCAGAAATGCCAGATATAATTTCAGGAAAGGTATATCATATTAATATCATGGAATGCAGACCTTATCAAACCAGTCCAAATCCTATACCCCATCAGTATTAGGCCAAGGAGTAAGGAATAATTTTTAAATGTTCATCACTCTATAATATTCCATTAGTAGTTGCAAAGAAAAAAGATAGACCTGTATAATTATGCCAGGATGCCAAACAATTATGATTCCTGATATGAATATTCCTTCACTCATCTATCATTTATTTATCGAATTTCATGTCCAGCAAGTTTTTACTACATTTGATCTCGTATAGAGCTACTGGATATTGCACTTCATCAACATGACCAAAAGTATACAATATTTCAATACGGTGGCTAATCTTATCAATTTCAATGTATGGCATGTGGATTAATAAATAGTGGAGCTGGTCTATTAAAATGGTTTAATCAGATGTTATCAGATTAAAATACTTGATGACTCTGTACATTAGATGATCATTTCCAAAGACCTGAAAGAGCACTTAACTCATCAAGAGTACATTAATGACTGCTAAAATTATATTTTTAGACTTATAGTAGGAAAGGATGGCATAAGGCCACAAACTGATAAAATTAGTGCCATTAAATATTTAAATACTAATAGAACACAAAAAAAACACAGTCATTTTTGACTTTATAATTTCTATCATAGGTTTTGTCCAAATTTAGCTTTTATATGGACTCCATGCTTCAGTTATTAAAAATATATATAACATAAAGATGGATGCCCAAACATGAAGATTTGAGAATATTAAAAATGAAGTTTTCTAATATCATCGTGCTATATTATCCCAATTTCAACAAGTCTTTTTATGACTAACAGATAACAATAGCTATGAATTGGAACAATTCTTTTTTAAGTCCAAGAAAATAACAAACAGGGAATTCTCTATTTTTTTTAAGTAGGCTGCTAAAAAGAATAGTGCTGAAGCATGCTGTTACAGAAAAAGAAACCCTAGCAGTAGTAATGGTTTTCTAAAATTTTAGCAAATTCCTCTTGGGCTCTGAGGTTATTGTGATCATGGTTCATAAAAACTTTGAAATTTTGAACCATAGCTACCTAATCAACAATTCATTGATTCAGTGAAGTTTGTTCCTTCAAGAATTCTATTATTCAGTGCAACTTTTACAAAAATCACAAAAAAAATGTAGCTGACATACTCAGTTGATATGCTCAGCAACAATTAAGTATTGATGACATATATATTGCAAGACTGAATCTGACAGTTGATGAACTGGTGGATGATAGTCTAAAAATCCTCTATCAATTACAAAGAAATGATGGTAAATGTAAAGAATAACCTTATGGAAGAGGGTTCAGATATGCCACATGACATTCATAAAAGACAAGAGAAGATATCATCTCAGTACTGAATTAGAGATGTTGGAGTATCAAGATAAAGAAGGTATATGGAGAATAACAATATCTTATGAGATTAGAATTATGCAGTGTTTATGATTCTCAAAAGAAGAAATATTTATTATGTAAGCTATTTCATTGGCTGAAAATGTACTGTAGTATAATTTCTAAGTTAATCAATTGTGAATTGTGTATACAGACTAAACATATGCCAGTGCATTGTAATCAATATTATGTAATCAAAACCTAATGAAATGCTCATGATGTATTATTACAGTCCACTGCCAGCATATCAAAGAATAATGTATCTAGTAGTCACTTAAGATATCTTTTTAAAGTATGCATCTACTTATTCTATCAACATAAGCTAATGCAAAAAACACTATCACAGTAAAGAAAAACCAGCACATTCCAAATGGAACATGATGGATCATGAAATATTTATGTCAGCAGAGTTGCAATGTTGAGTATATAAAAAGAAAATAGCACATATTATCCAACAGTAATCCTCAATCCAATGTCTGTGAGAAAGTTATGGAAGAACTGGGAAAATTACTTAAGAGTATATGCCGAAAACAACCATTGTGGTGGGTGATGCAAATAGGTCGAATTATGTTACATTAACTGGAAGTGGGATGAATCCATTGGCTTTGGCCCAATCAATCCTTATTTTGGAAAATCTGCATCAAACTTCATAAAAATTTCACTAAACATAAAACCAGATGATACCAATATAAAATCTGATCAAGAGAAACAGTGACCTCTTAAAAATAATTAATATATATATATCACTATTATATTAATTTCATTTTCTAGTATCATATGAATGTGGATACAGAAAAAATAACACTAAAGTTTATGCAGAAGTGATTTAAAGTGGAAAGATTACCACCACTATCTCCCAACAAATATTGCCTAACTAATATTAATAGAGTTAAAAATACAAAATTCATCTACATTGTAAAGACTCATACATACATACATACATACATAAATACATACTTACAACATGTACACATTCTAAAAAATTAATATAATGAATAATTATAATATATTCATGAATCCGAATAATTTTAGCATTTGCAACCAAACAAATATGTAAACATATACACCTTTATCTCAATTAGTGACAGACCTTTACACAAAGGTTCATCATAGTGATCAGCATCAGTTTGTACTAATTATTTTGATTTGCAATCAATTATTTGCTAATATAATCTTTAAAAAAAATTTTGAATCTTTTTTTTAAAAACTACTGTCATTTTTTTAAAATGGTGGCCATTTTGCAAGAATAATGACATCATAGGCTGCAGAAGGAAATATGCTGTTAATTGAAAAAAACCCTTTGATTCCTGTTACAGGTCTTAAAGAAACCAAGCAGAGCAAATTTCTAATGACCACTCTATACGTTCTTGTCATTGCAGCTGTTACTACTGTGTGATTATTCATATAGTATATGAACATAGATGGCCCACTCACCAACATGCATTGCCCAACATGGTAAGTTTATTGGCTTTTTAGCTCTGGGTTTAAGATCAAAAAACATCATAGTATTTCTTCTCAATTGCCTGATAGCTCTTAACTGAAATATCAGTCAAATTTTCTTGAAGGCAGAGTGAATGTGTGTGAATGAATTTTTTCTCTCTCTCTTCTAATAGATATTTATGATCATGACAGATAAAAATAAATCATGACCCTTATCCCAGGATGCTGCAATCGCCAGCAAGGCAGTGGTTGATGGCCAAAGGCAGAGGGTGATTGTGGGCCCAGGCTGCCATTTGAGATTATCTTTTATTTAGATACAACTGCAGATCACTTTCAAGTGAAGAAAGATTGCAAAAATTAGAAGAATAACTGTCTCATATTAAATATAGCATTATTAGATTTTGTGAAGTTAGAAAAAAGGTGAAAAGAACAATTGATTTAAAAGATGGGCATGTATTGTATTACAAAGGAACAAACATTGTAAGTATAAGTGGAGTAGGATTCATTATCAATAAAAAGTGGAAGAACAACATTGTGGGGATTGGTGGTGTAAAGAGTAGAAAAATTAGTTATTCAACTTAATAGCAGATATCAAAGACAGATAATTCAGGTTTATGCCCTATCAATTTCTTATTGTGATGAAAAAATAGAGGATTTTTATATGGATGTACAAAAAGTTTTTGATCAGACCAAACAACAGTTAAATTTGTCATGGAGGCTTTAATACTAGAACTGGAAAACAATTAAAAGATGAAAGTGCTGTAGGTAAATTTGGTTATGGTTATAGAAATGAGAGAGGACATAGACTTGTGGAGTTTTCAGAAAAAGACCAACTTTATATTATGAAATGTTAAATGCAAATGGACATGGAAACATTCGAATGAAGGTAAAGCAGAAATGGATTATGTTTTGACTAACAGAAAATGTGTATTTCAAGATTGTAATGTTTTTTTTATAAATTCAATACAGGAAGTAATCATCAATTAGTAAGATGTAAGATAAATGCTAATGTAAATCTAGAGAGAGAAAAAATATTAAGAAAAATAATATTAACAGATGATATTACTAATTTTTAGAAATATTCCAATGAATTAAATTAGAACTTGCAAATCATTTTCAAATATTAACAGATTTTGAACATAATTCAAATTTGAACAAATCCAATAGAAAGATAATTGATATACTTTTGAAAACTACAACAATGACGGCTGGTACAAAAAAGGTAGCAATTGGCTAATAAAATTTCTTCTGGGACAAGACAATTTATGAAGAAAAGAAAGATATGAAAATATATTAAAAATGATGCATTAAGAAAAATTGAATAACTCAAATTTCATAAAGTGATGTAAAAAAGAGTTCATAATTATATAAGAAACTATAATTGTGAACTAGTACGGACAGTTACAAAGGAGAATAAAAGTCTCAAGAGTGTACAATAACATCTTGGTATTGATAGGAAACTTATTTTTGCAATAAAAAAAAAGAGAGAACTATTACTGAAAAGAGAGATGATTTCATGAAATGTGTAGAAGATTCTACCAAGAATTATATAATAATAAAGAACAGGGAAAAGTACCTCTTATAACTACTATATCTTCTGAATTGCCCAGGATTTTAAATGAATTAGTGAAAAATGCAATTAAATTTATGAAGAAGAAAAAAGCTCCAGGTAATGATGGAATTATAATTGATATTTTAAAAGAAGCAGGTGAAGAAATAGAATTTTTTTGACAAAGTTATATACCAAATGTCTAAAGATTTACCAGATGAATGGAAGAATGCAGTATTAATATTTTAAAAAGGTGATAAAGAAGATATTAGAAATTAAGACCTATTAGTCTTTTATCAATTTTATGCAAAAATTTTACCAAAATAATTACACTTCATCTGCAAAGAACTTTGTATTTCAACCAACCAAAATAACAAGCTGAATTTAAAAGTGGTTTTAGTACAATAGATCATATCCAAGTAAAAAAAGTTATAGAAAGGACCATTGAATATGAGTTGCCATTATGTTTTGGATTTGTAGATTATGAAAAAACATTTGATTCTATAAACATAGTTTCAGTGATTAAAGCATTAGATCATCAAGATATGGACTCAGGATATTGTCATATTTTGGAAGAATATTTACAAAAATGAAATAGGAACATATTCGATTACATAATGATACTAGGAAGATTAACAGTGAAAAGGGTGTATGACAGAGAGACTTTATATCTGCAAAACTTTTTATAGCAGTGCTGCAAGAAGTATTTTGTGGCTTAAAATGGAAAGCTAATAGGGTAAAAGTAAATAAAGATTATTAAAGTCATCTACATTTTGCAGATGGTGTAGTTGTTTTTGCAAATAATGCTTTAGAGCAGGGGTGGACAATTATTTTGGTTCAGGGGCTACAGAGACTGGTGGAGGGCTACATTGGGGGCCACTTTGGGCCACACCTTTTTTTCATGACACAATAAACACACTGCTTTATTCCCTGTATTACCAAAGAAATATTTGTTTGTCCACTCTTCATTAAACACATAACATTCATCACTGATTTTACATTTTTTCGGAGGATTAATGGTTTCATTAGTTAGAAATGTATATATTTGCTAATGCAAAGATAAAATGAAATTAACCAGATCAACTGGAAAAGCACTGCACATCATATCTACACAGTACATGTGTATTGATGTGGCCATCCTAGTAGAAAATATGAGATGAATCTTTGGTCGCGCACGGGAAGGAAATCTCAATTCAAAGTGGATTTTTGATTGTTTTGGCAGGCCGCATGTGACCCTCGGGCCCCTATTCCCACCCCTGCTTTAGAGCTTCAAGAAATGCCGCAAACTAAGAAAATAGAATTAAAAGTAAATGTTAAAAAGATTAAAGTAATATTCAATGCATTTTCTCAAACAATGAAAATAAGGATTGGTAATGATGAGTTAGAAGTTAACAGCCACAAATTCCTTGGTCAAATTAATACTGGATGGAAAAATAATGGATTATATTAGTCATAGAATTAAACTTGGTTTGAGTGCTTTTGGTAGAAATAACAATATTAAATGGAATTATGCCTATGTGTTTGAAAAGGAAGATTTTTAATAAATGTGTTTTACCAGTTCTTACTTATCAGTCTGAGACTTGGACACTTAAAAAAAAGGCAATATAGACACTTCAGACTACTCAATAGAGTATGGCATGGTCTATGAGAAGAATAACAAGAACAGACCGAAAATGAAATACATGGGTTAGAGAACAAGCAGGTGTTACGGACATCATTGAAAGAATTAAGATACTGAAGTTGGATTAGACACATTCTTTAGAAAAGATGACAATAGATGGACCGTTGAAATCAAACTAGATTCCAAGAGAGTGTAAAAGACCTAGAAAGAGAGCCCAGCTGAGATGGATGGATGAAATAAGGAAGTGTGCTGAGATCATGTGGAGAAAAGAGGCTAGAGATTGGAGATGAATTGAACTTGGAGAGACCTTTATCCTGCAGTGGATTGATAATGGTTAAAAATGATACTAATGAGGACAGTAACTTCAATAAAGCCACATTATCTGAAAATAAAATGGTGATGTTGACACTAAAAATGTATAGAATAGTACAGAATTTATTTGTTATACAAGATAACATGTTGTTTTAATGATAGAATTACAAATATAATTAAGGTAGAATTTATTTGATTTTTATCATGTCTCTTTGCAAGGCAACAGTGATTTTGTTTATAATACATCTGAAGTAAAGATTGTCATCATTAATGATTAAAGCAAAAATATCCCAGTTTCATTCAGTATAATAAGTTTATAGACTAAATTATGAACATTATTTTGCTTATGTTAAAAATTACATATGTTAATTGTAAAATATTACTCATTATAATTGTAAATTATTTTGAGAGAAACAAATCATTTCATGCATTATGCAATTATAATCAAAGATCACTAAACATAAGTTTAGAATATTTATTTGCTCTATTTTAAATCGATTATTTTATAATTTGTTTCCAATAGTGGCAGCTGTTAAAAAAATACACATTTATTATTGGCAAAAAAAAAAAAGATTTTCATTTAGATCAGGGGGTGGACAATTGTTTTGGTTCAGGGAACGCAGAGGGCCACATCGGGGGCCACTTTGTGGAAGTGAAGATTAGCGGAGGGCTGCACCTTTTTTTCATGAGACAATAAACACACTGCTTTATTCCCTGTATTACCAAAGAAATATGTGTTTGTCCATTCTTCATTAAACACACGACATTCATCACCGATTTTACATTTTTTAGGATGGTTCATGGTTTTACTAAAGTTGGAAATGTATATATTTCCTAATGCAAAGACAAAATTGAAATTAACCAGATCAACTGGAAAAGCACTGCGCATGTGTATTGACACGGCCATCCTAGTGAAAAATACGAGATGAATCTTCGGTCACGCACAGGAAGGAAATCTCAGTTGAAGGTGGATTTTTCTGATTGTCTTGTGCGGGCTGCATAAAAACTCTTAGTGGGCCACATGTGGCCCTCGGGACGCTATTTGCCCACCCCTGATTTAGATAATTAAAACTTCAGCAATCAATTGTACATCACATTACTTTATTAACTTTTTATTTATTTTCATTGCATTTATACAAAGTTAATATAATTCATGAAGCCTTTTATATAAAATAAAAAATTAACAGAATTACAAAAATAAAAGTCTTTGATAATAAAATATAAAATATATTTTAAAATATATATTGTATTAATTTTTTTAATTTTAAAATGTACATTGTAGTCAATAATTTTTTTCTCTTTGCCTCATTTTAATAAATAGTGAATTAAAAAATATTCTCTCACTATTAAAAGAAAATAGAATGAAAGCCTATTAAAGAAAAAAAATTTTTTTAAAAAAACATTATACCCTATCAAAATATTTTTATACTGTATTAATTAATACTTTTTTTTAACTTTGATTTTTTTAATCAAATTTTTGGATATTTTGAATTCCTCCATAGAAATTCATTATAATCACTTACTTTTTATATAAAATTTCTAACTTACAATGCATTTTGGGGCACAAATTATCCTCAGCTGGAGAAAGATGAGACTGATTGTTTAGTTTATTGTCATTTGTTCTATTGACAATTAAAGAAAACATTAAATTTAATCAAAAAAACAACAACTTTTTTTTGTTTCAAAAAGTGGATTTTTGTTTTAACATATATATACTAAACAGTTATGTAATTGTAATTCTAACATTTTGAAATATTTGTATTTATGAAATAAATAACTTTTCATATAGAATAAAAAATATAATACACTTAGTTCTCTTTTTACACAATAGATTGGTTCCTGAAAAGAAAATTATGTGTAAAAAAAAAAAATTGTGTAAAAAATACATTCCATATATGGAAAATAAGAAGACTGATTCCAAACCTAAAAACCAATGAAAATAATTAAACCATAAGAAAAATTTTATTAGAATGTTATATTTTTTGTGTAGTATCAAATTTTACTTCTATGAACATAAATAAAAAATTAGTTATAAGAAGATACATTTCATTTAAAAAATAAAAAAAAACTTGAAAATGATAAAACTTATGATGAAGCACTCATTGGTTTCTCTATACAAACCACTACAACTTTAAAGTTCAGAGCATAATGTCATTTCCACATTATATAAGTAAAAAAAAAAAATTGAAATAAATATTATTAATGTAATTTATCAGAATTTATTACTTTTATTTCATTTAACTAATTAATTTTTTTTTTAATTTAACAACTAACACAGTTGAAAAGAGAAATTGTAGGTCCCCAGAATTGTACAAAAAATACAGATGCCAATTTGCTTGCCCATAAAACAGAAAAGTACTCAAGATTTTATTCACTGTCACTTTCTAACAATAAACGCATATGTTTGCACATGATTGGAATACTGTTGATTATCAGTAAAACTTGCAATGTATAATTTACCATTTATTGATTTTTGGCAAAATTAATAAATTAAATTTAAACAAATTAATCAATTAAATTTAAACAAAATTTAATTTTTTTAACATCAACACCAACAAGGATTTTTTTTAAACCAAATGTCAAAACGCAAACAAAGCATCAATACTAAAAAGGTACTTCCCTTTCAAAACAAAATGACAAAAATGTTACAATGCAAACAAATTTCCCTGTTTGCGGGAATATTGCTAAAAAATGGATTTTTATTTTTAAAATAATGAAAAAAGAAATGAAATCTTTTTAAAAAAAATTAGATGATACTAAAACAATTTATTTTTTTTTAGTCTTGTAATGTAATCACGACGAACTTGATCTCAGAAACAAATCTGTAAATAAATACCAAATTAAAACATTTACAATCTTCTAAAAAGAAAAATAAATATTTTAAATTACTTATATGAAATTTAGAATTTTTTTTAAAATGTTTAATAACAACTTAAGCCAATCTAAAAATTACTTTGAGAATGTAAGATGATTTTTTAAGCCTTCGGCAATAATATTCATTTCTTCATTACAATCATGAACAAATCACAGCAGCTCTAATCCCCAAGTACTGTGTTGTTGTTGTTTTTTTTTTTTACTGATCATGTTATTTTAAAACAACTTATCTAGAAAAAGACTTTTTTTTTAAACTCATGTTATTCAAAATCGTGCAAAAAAAATTCATGTAAAAATAGAATTAGGTGTATGTCAAAATATGAAAAAATAAAAAGATTGGTAAAATAGTTGACCCATTAAATTATAGATATATAACTGAAATTCTAACATTTTGAAATATTTGTGCTTATGTAAGAATTGATAGTATGGAATAAACAATAGTTCCTAAATAGTAAAAAACTGTAATATTTCAAAACTTAGGGGAAAAAATAGAAATTAATAAAATATTTGATACAAATCATCAATCAAAACTAAAATTTTTGTATTCTTTTATTATGTAAAGAACAATAAAAATATTTATTACACACCTATTATATTGTGCAATAACAAAATAGTATTGAAAGTAATTTTTTTTAAAAAATTGACATTTCTTTTGAACTTAGGAAGAAAATAGATTTTTTTCTTCTCACTTTTACACAAGCTAATTATAGAAAAAGTAAAAATCAAGATTGCTCTCTAATTGTAACTGTCATCTATAGAAAATTAATGAAACAACAAAGTACTGTAAACATATTAATGAATAAATTTCTAAAAATGTGAGATTCAGACTAAATATTAGAAAGAAAAAATGTCAGTCTTATAGATGCAAACTGTAAATAGCAGATAACATTCAACTACACCACTACAAAGTGCTTTGGTTATATTTATGAGAAAGTTAATAAAAATAATTATAATATCAAACAAACTTACTCAAACAATTTCATATAAATCATTGTTTTATTTTTATACAATAAATTCTTACTAGATATTATTAGAGTCACCTCAATGTTTTAGAATTATACACAATTATTGTACTTATCTGCTCCAGGAGTGGACTCTGTCCCGAAGTGGAATTTAAACATCTTCAGATTAACTTTCCCTGTCTTCCCTTAACAATAATAAATTCTTTATTTGATGAATACTATTTACTGTATCAAGAATGTAGCATTTTATAATTTTTTTTTTTTAAATTTATGTAAAGGCTCATTAAAGTTTAGCTCTAAATTTATTAATTTATTTATTACAATTTTTTTTTTTTTAGATAGCTTAAATATTAAAAAAATATCACAAAAGAACTTGCTGAGATTCCAATCAGGATATAGAATTCTCTAATGGTTCTATTATTTTAAGGTCCTTCTATTCTGCTACTGTATTCACAAATTTGATAATCATTAATTATACATTTCATGGTTTGTATTTTACCATATTTACATAAATCACCGACTGTCCATTTATGAAACAGATGAGTGCAATGATCATTCTTTATTTTGATTTTATTGATGAGACTTAGTAATTGCTAATAGTTCAAATTTAGTTCAAATTGAAATACTAGAACAAATAGAATAAAGAAAATGATAAGCAATGGTAAATTATTACATAAGTCAATCAAGTGTTAATTAATATCAAAACAAAGATAATCAAGTGTTATAATTGGCTTCATGCAAGCAAATAACTTAAATACATACACACCAATTTGATGTGCTACAATAAATTATTTAAGAGTTTGGCAAGATATGGAAAACTATTACTTATGACGATCAAAAGTTAGAATTGGATTCCTGCAAGGAAAGATCTTAACATATACATAATTTTGCAAGTTTTTGTAAAGAAATATAACAATTCATCATCTTGAGCGACAGTATTATAAATATATACACACAGAGAATTTTTAATCTATTAAACGTGTTATAATTATTAATAGTATACAATTTGAAATGAAAACGATGGTGCCATTACTTAATACCAGATTAAAGCAAATTTCAAAACAATATATGTCATAATGATTTACTATTCCTTAAAGCAATGACTAATTTTTAATTAATTTGTATGTACATCAAATAGCGATATTAATTGTTACAACTGTACTATTAAAAACTGGTTTTAATATTTTTTAAAAAATTCATTCAAAAAATATGAAATATCCATTATAAAATATTGAATCACATTTTTAGCAAATAAATAATTTTTTGCATGTGTGTGCGCCATAAAAACAAATGAAAGTATTATAATAATCTTCAATTTTTGATGTGTGGGTGTGTGTCTATCATTACATCTGACTTAACAGTTATTCTCAATTTTCAGGCTGATATTTATTTTGGAATACTATAGTATGTCTACTTTACAATATCATTTCTAAGGAAATCTGATGATGAAGATAAAAAAAATTGATGATTTTTAAATATGTAACATTCGATTGTATATACCTATTTATTAAAAAAAAAAAACAATGTATATTTAAGTATAGTGTATGTACCTCTGCAAGGAGATAATTAAAATTAATAAAATAGTTATTTCCTCCCCGCTATATATAATTAGTGGATGTAATATTATATTAGTAGGAACATAAATAAATGGAAAGATGTTAGTCTCTAAAAAAAATCACTTGGTGATAAATTTATTTGTGGAATGCAAATTACTCAATTAGGATTAAGCTACTAATGGATGGCACAGCAGCATTCAAAACTGCAATATCCCTAACCAGCACGCATGAGGAAACTTAACCAGTTTGCAACCCTAGTCAGCAATAATAAAACATGATTAAATTGATGCAATAAAGGCAAAGTCTTGAAGCAAAAAGTGAAAACATTTGAGCAAAATTCAAACCAAGATGTTATCAATGTAATCGTAAGCATGACTCTCATCAATGCTCATTATTTATGCAAAGCATATGCTATTATTGTCAAAAAAAAAGTATCTTATTCAAATGGGCATGTAAGAATAAACAATATAATATCAGGAAAGGTGATACTAAAATCCACAGTCAACCTAAGAAAATGTTAGCAAAGTATAAATTTAATAATTTTACATAATTCTAAATGGACCTATCCCAAGCCTGAAACCAAAACTACCAATAAAAGTAATAATACAAATATAAATAATATTATGAAACATAGAATCATTCCAGCAGTTTCAGATCAAGTAATCATGAATGGACTCCCAATAATTCTAGAAATTGACTCTGGATTAGCAGAATTCACAGTACAATATTAAATAAATCCTGGCAAACAATAATTCTTAAGAAATTCTCAAGAAAAATCTATTGAACTAATAGCAGAACTAATTGTTAAAATAAGATGAGGCTGAACATAGTTCAACTACCACTAATAGTGTCAAAGAATGAAAATATTTTAGGCTGAAATTGGTTTACATCATTAGATTATGCAGTAATCCTGACTAGGCAAACTAATAAGTACAACAAAAGCATATTGCAAGAATTATTTGCCAATTATAAATTACCAAAATACATGCAATTCTATGTTTTCATCTAGAAAGATCAAAGATGTCAACCAATCAACAATAATCAATCATACTTCAACACTATGAAAACACCTACAAAGACGATGGTTGGAAGAAAACTAAGAACACATATGATAGATATAAGAATACCACTGTTCAAACAAGTAGTTTACCAGCCATAAAATTTTGCTAGCAGATCTAATATTTTATGAGAATGTATCCAAATCAAAAATGGATACCTATCGCAGTAATTGATAATACAAGGAGATATGTAATTAATATATAATTTATTTATCCTAAATGTTTCTTGTATATGTGATTAGAAGGATATGAACACAGGATTTTTCAGTCTATTCATCCTCCATTCCGTCTCAAGCAATTGATACACAAGACCACACACATTTTAAAAAGATACATGTTCCCTAATATATGTTTTTCATGTAGAACCAGCACTCATCAGTTGGGTCAGATCATAATCTCCCACACATATATACAATCAGGGCTCAGTTTATATTAAGATAGCAACTCTTCAAACTTTAATGGACAGACTTCAATCTTCTCACCCTTCCATATAATAAGAGCTTTGAGCGTTCCATCAGCAGTTTTTTGATATAATGGACAGTTGAATAGTTGGAAGTATGAGAAGATTGAAATTCTGTCCATTAAAGCTTGAGAAATTGCTAACTTAATATAATAGATCAAGTACTGATTGTATTGTATACATGTGTAAAAGATTATGATCTAGCCCAATAGATGAGTTCTGGTTCTGCACAAAATATGTATATTGGGAATCTTGTATCTTTTTTGCATATATGTGGTCATGTGTATCAGTTGCTTGAGATAGAATGGAGGATGAATAGACTAAAAAATCCTGAGTTCAAATCTGTCTAATTATTTGTACAAAAAACATTCATTATAAGCAAATTACATACTGCCTTAGAATTAAATATTGCTGGGGAAATACCTTAATATAAATTCAGCCCATCCCTTTCCTATTAATATATATGGTTACATAATGATCAATAATATAAGAGGTTAGATTAATGCAATGTCTACATGGATATGACTACAATATCAAACCCAATAAGGGCTTTGAGTGTTCTATCATCAGTTTTTCAATGAAATAAACTGTTGAATAGCTGGGTGAGAAGATTAAAGCCTATCCATTAAAGTTTGTGGAATTGTTAACTTAATATAAACCAAGTACTGATTGTATATATATGCGGGAGATTATGATCCAGCCAAAATTGATGATTGCTGGTTTTGTATCAAATATGTATAGTAGGGATCATGTATATTTTTTATATGTGTATGGTCCATGTGTATTGGTTGCTCGACATGGAGTGGAGGAGGAATAGACTAAAAAATCCTGAGTTCAAATCTCTCTAATTAAATACACAAAGAAATATCTACTAAATGTGAAAATGCAGGAGGTCCAGATCCATAAAAGTCCCAAGATTAGCTATTTTCTAATTACAACACATTAGAAACATATAAAGATGATAAGCAAGAAATTAATTAGATAGCCAAGAAACTGATCACATACAACCAAGAACTAAAAGAAGTAGAAAGCTATCAAAATATTTGCAAAACTCTGAATTTGCACATTATATAGAGACACTAAGTAAAAATTATTTACTAAAGAGACCCAGCTAAATGAGAATAATCAACTTCCTTATCTAAGTGCCTCCATAGCCTCCCTGCTAAATTATAACAGAAGAAATATCATATTAGTATAAGCATAATTAAACAGAAACATATTAGTTTCAAAAGAAACAAAAATTCACAGCAATTATAATTAATCTGCCAATTAGAAGTAGCTTATAAGAATTAACCACTCAGAAGAGATGACAGAGCTTACCTTTTGGTCCGAGATGATGATGATGGTCAACTCAATCCAAGTAAAGTGTATATATATTCAATCTTAATACTTGTTAAGAGGCTAGTCATGAGCAGATAGGAATTGTTAAAGATTATTTTAATGTAGCAGTTTAACATAGTTTAAGTGTAATCTACTAACAGTCTATGAATGATCTACAAGTGTGGAGAAAAATTAATGTGCAGTCTACAAAAGACAGTTCACAGAAGATAGACTACAGCAGAGTAAGAAGTGTATAACAAGAATTCTTTGAAGCATTGAACACACAAGGACAGAAGCAGTAGCTGAATCTAATAAGAACAAGCAGAAAGAAGATAGTTAATGCCGAAATTTTCCTCTGAAACTCAAGTTGCCACTTAGTAGTGATTTAACTTCCATTTCCAAATATATGTATAGCTCTAACCAATTATTATGTGTACTAATATAGATTTGAATTACTTATAAATTTCTCTGTAGCTCCAATACAATATTAAGTAAATTGTAGTACTGCTAATTTATAATATTTCCTGTAAAATGCTTGCACTGCACAATTATATATACAACCCTATAATTTATTCATGCAGTAAATTGCCTTTATGCTAATATACAAACCTTTTTTTTTCCCTTTTAAATTTCATTTAATATCATCATGGAGGAGACAATGAAGTTCTTCATTTATATGAATTTTAATTTTAAATAAGTAAATTTCATCTAATTTATCTTCACTTTTTCAATAATAGCACTCATTCACAAACTGTCTAATGATTGTTTTATGATGTTTGATTGAAAGCAATATCAAAAAACAATATTTTTTTTTTTATTCTTTTGTGAATAAGATTCTTCATTCCTATTAGTAACCATGAAACAATGAAGAACAATAAATTGTTTTGTAATAACTATAAACCATGAACTATAAGTATATCCACATATATCATATTTAATCGTTAGTCTGTTAAGAAAATATTTTTAGAGTATTTTAATTGTTTCTGAAACAACCTTTTTTTTTTTTCAAAGACAATCAATTTTTTGCCATATTCTCACAATAAAAGTAATCAATGTTTGTCTCCTTGGTGCTATCTATACATCATATGTATTGTCTGCTTCTTCCACTTAAAAAAAAAAATGTTCAAGTTCATTTTAAAATATTTCTTTTTTAAAAGTCTATTATTCTTCAGCCCTTTTATATGTCTCTTCCAATGAGGATGTAAAAACTGAGAATTCAATATCAATATATTCAGCAATATAAATAAAATAACTAATCACAACTGCATTATGATTTTTAAATGAAATATTACCAGGATCTTTGCATTCAGTCAATAAGAAATCAAAATATGGACTTCAGTATAAAAAATTTGGCAGGATAACAGCACTATATGTAGCTAATGTAGTTAATCAACATAATATAATTATGAAAGTTCACATTAAAAAAATCTGGAGTTGTGAATGATGTGATAAGGAATCCATGAGTTGAAGTCTTGAATTCTGGTCTTGAAAGATATCATATTCGCATTTTACATCTATTCCCAACATGACAAACAATGGAAGCAAGACCCTAGGTTGCACCATGGGGAATGAAGATAAGTGGATTTAGGCAACTGAGCCCATCAGACTTTTGTCAAAATGTTCCACACAAGTCCAAACTTGGATATTAGAGAAATACAAAATCCATCAGAGGTCAACCTAAAATTAAGAAATTTAGAAAATCCCAGTTGGCTTGATTGGTTAAGAAATGTTGGTATTGAATTTTGATATACTGACATCATATAGTAAATAAATAAATACATAAATTATAAAAGTTGGGTTGCTGTACAAACTCTAATGCGCTGCCGTTATAGCAATTAACAAGTTGAGGAACAGAATATTTTATCAAGGTGTAATGTAACTACTTTATCTTTTAACTGATTAAATTTAGCAGCTGATGCATCCCAACATCAACATATTTATAGTGATCAGAATCTAAAAATGATAACCATTTAAGCAAAAAATACTAGAAATGTTTCTTCAAATTTAACATTTTATAAACATTAATTATTAAATTCTTGACAGTTGCATTCAATAATCCTTACTAACATTCTATACATTCTCCTTTAAATAGGCAGAAATAGCAGAAAAAATAAAGTTATTGGGTTTACTTTTAATAAGTTAAAATAAAACTTCATTACAAAACTTATTAATCACCATAAAGTTTGGAGTTAGTATATATTAATGTTAATAATTTTCACTTCAGTTGGCTTAGATTTTCGATCGGTAATAATAATATTTCCTCTCACACCAGCATGTTTCCCAAAAAATAGGACCACATCTTATATTAATTTTTGCTTCAAAAGATACTGTAGAGCTTATTTTCAGAGTATGGCATATTTTTCCATATACAAAATTCTATATTTATTCAAAAATGGAAAGAAGTTTAATCCATTAGGCTGCTTTTTACATATATTTAAATAAATCATATGATATATCTTTATATAACAGCAATAATATATATAATAACAATAATCATACACATAAAAGCTCTTTTGGGCAAATATTAATTTTTGCCTTTTCAATGTGTTGGAACTATTTTACAATTACGATCTACATTGCATACATAGAGACATCTATCATATAAAATTAACTATAACATATAACTATAATACATATATACAAAGCAGAAAAAAGCCTATATAAATGTATACTATATAATTTTCTATTAATTTATCATTAGACAATTATTATTTAAATTAATTTATGTTTTATATATATTCATACAATTATTTTTGTTGTAATTAATGTAATCAGTTTCATATATCTTCCTTCTATTAGGTTCTTTAATATAGTTTAAAGGTTTTATATTCTTTATAGAATCTGTTTTATGTCCGTATTTTAAATAATAAATATATTCAAGTGCAAAAATGTACATTTATTTAAGAACTTCTCTTTGCAGAAAGCTGTAAGATTCTTACCCAGGAGCCCCCACAATTCCTTTGTAGTACTCACTGAAATACCTCTTTCTTTTTGCACTCATCTTATCTGGCAATCAGAATATTATTCTGTTTGAATTTGCCATCAAATCAAGTATTAATTGAAAACTTGCGAGACAAAAAAAAAATGATTACAGTCAAGAATGGTTTGTCCACACAAAAGCAACAAAAAAAATGCAAGCATAAAAACTCAGAAAAATCCTTATTTTACACATGCACATTAAGTATGTCCATTAGAACATATGGGTATTAAATTGTGGTGATTCACATATGATTCAACTAAGTCTATCTGTTATTAAATGTACACATTGTAAATACTTTCCAAATTATTTGTATAGTTCTGCTTAGACATTCTTTTTAAAAACTTTTTTTAGGAGAAAGGTTGGTGATTTAACTGAAACTAAACTCTTCCATCATTTTAATAAAATCTTTTAGTAATAAAAAAAATGTTTAAGAAATCAAACTATTTTTTCTTTTATCATGAATATTTTAAAAGCTACCTGCTATATACATGTATAATAATTAATAAGTTTTGTTAAAATAAGTTATACGTATATAATAATTAATGTTTTATTAAAATAAGTTTTATTAAATGAAATAGACAATAAGAAAGGAATTATGTAATTAAATTTGGTACGCTACTGATCAGTTGTATTAAAGATAGGCGCCCCAGATTAGAAACTAATTAAGCAGCTAGATTAAAAGTGCTGATTTCTAAAAATAGACAATAGCCAATAATTAGTTGGTTTCTGCCTTATCAAGAATAAAAGGGCAACAAAAAATAACTACGGAGCACTTGCAGCGGGGAACTTATTGAATGCACACGAAAGTCAAGAGTTTTAACTTAGCAACGAAACAAACCCAGTGAACTCCACCACTGAAGGTTAAAAAGTGGACCTAGGAACTTTGCAGGCCACACCGGTCTATATTATGTTTTTCATATGCCTTCATGGCCAGCATTCGTAAGTTAAAAATAATTGTTTCATAACTATATATGTAATATTATTATCCGACTAATAATTCTATTAAACTATTTGTCTAATCATCTAGTTTCTGCCTGTCTATTTACCCGATTGTTAAGCCGAGTGAGTGGCTGTACATAGCAGAAAATTGGTGCAGTTAATCGACAGGATACGTTCCTGTAGAAAAATCTGGTTCAATTTAGAAACAGTAGTGGATTCAAATTGAATTGTATAACGAAGAGAAAGCGACAAGGAAATTGAGAATCGAAGTACAGGTGAATATCGAATTAGTAGTCGGAAAAATTGTTTTAGTAAGCGTATTAATAGTAATTTGTTTTGGTAATGCTTATATTCGGAAAACTGAAAATAAGTTCCCCGCTGCAAGTGCTCCATAGTTATTTTTGTTCCCTTTTCATTCTTGATATGGCAGAAACCAACTAATTATCGGCTATTGTCTACTTTTAGAAATCAGCACTTTTAATCTAGCTGCTTAATTAGTTTCTAATCTGGAGCGCCTATCTTTAATACACCTGATCAGTAGTATACCAAATTTAATTACAAAATTATTACATACGTATAACTTATTTTAACAAAACTTATTAATTATTATACACGTATATAGCACTACCATGATGAAACTCTAAAACTAATTCAAGCAATCTAAATCTAAGTATTAAATAAAATTAAGCATCTAATATATATATATAAATAAAATTATAAATTGTCTAATATACTTACTTGTGATAGATAAATTGTTTTTTTACACTGATAGAATTGTTTTCCAAAAATTTTCAATGGGAAAATACAAAAGAACCACATAATTTATCTTACCATTTATTTAGAGCATTAATGACAATAGTAGTATATATTTATATATTCATTACTTTATAATATAATATGTCCATCAACCATCTATATGGCACATGTCTTAATTAGAGCTTATATTTGGGATAGGGCTTACATTATAAATATCCTAAAAAAACATGCTAGGACTTATTTTCTTGTTAGGTCTTATTTTTGGGCAACCATGGAGTTATATAAATGCTGTTTATATGAAAAAACTTTCATAGACAACTATCTATTTTCAAACATTACTGCAATTTTTTTTATTTAATGGAATCAAATGCTCTGAGCAAACTGATAAAAAAACAATATATAAATAATATATTTACTTAAGACATTTTTCTTCCGTGTTTCTATTTAAAAAAAAAAAACCCCTCTGTATTTATAGTGAGTCTTGATTTTATAATCCATCCATAATGAGTCACTGCTAACTATTTGTCTATAACTGTATACAATCTATTTATTAAAATTTCTTTAATATACTTTGACTATGATGGATAACAGTGATGTTACAAGACAAATGTTGCTGTCATGTCTATCATTTCATTTTTATAAATTGGAACTCAATCTTTAATATATGGTACTTCTTAAACCCTCTGTATTTATAGTGAGTCTTGATTTTATAATCCATCCATAATGAGTCACTGCTAACTATTTGTCTATAACTGTATACAATCTATTTATTAAAATTTCTTTAATATACTTTGACTATGATGGATAACAGTGATGTTACAAGACAAATGTTGCTGTCGTGTCTATCATTTCATTTTTATAAATTGGAACTCAATCTTTAATATATGGTACTTCCTTTTCCAATAGTCTTGAAAGTAACATATTACTACCATCTATTTAAGATTTCACTAGGGATCTTATTATAATTCACATTTCTTGAAGGCTACTTTAATCAAGTTGGATATATCACTAAATATAATATAGAAATTACTGCAGCATTATTCAAAATCAGAAGAAAATACTTTCTCCATCTGTTTAAAATGATATATTTATTATTTGAAAAAACAAAACAAGTACCAGTTATTCGGCAGCATAACTAAGAATTTTTGATATCTTTAAACAACAAATAATTTTGGGGACCATTACAGTATATATTTATGATCCGTGGCGATGTAATACAGTGTCCTAATTTACCAAGACATCTGGGTTTTGCTTTTTTCTGTTGATAGCTATGTCTCTGCATTCAGCAATTTAACAGAATAATGGTTACTATTGTTCATGTCTATATATTAAAGCCAATATCATTTTTTTAAAAAGTCAAATAATCACAATCAGAAAGTTTAAATCTACCAATCACTCTTTAAGACTTCGCTGTCAATTGCGAAACTTCTGCTGTTAAATTCCTATAGTGCTTAAGAAGCTTCATTATTGTTTATTATTCAAGCCAGAGAATGCAATTTTTGTTTGAATCAAGTCATTAATAATACAATCATTGTTTAAAGAAAGACTCATGCTTTTTGTTCTTAATAAATCCAAAAATAAACATTCATGTTCATAATGCTTTCTTTACAAAAATTCCATGATTCAATAATATGGTTAATTGCAAATTATAAACTGGTAATTTTACTGTTTAACAGTGTTTGTAAAGAATGACCATTGAATTTCTTAACAACATAATTCAAGTACAACCTATTTTTTCAAAAAAAAAGAAGTAACAATACTAAACAATGATTTACAATTTTCTATAACTAGAGTTCTATCAATCAAAAAATAAAAATTAAGGCAGTTTAGTACTAAGAAATAATATTTACAGGATGTCCAGTGAACCTTGTTAAACACACACACAAACAGACACACATGCACATAATTCTGTGACACTACTTTTGTGGCAATTTCATTTTATTATAATATTTGTGAATAGTAAAAAAATAATAATAATAATAAAAAGTTAAATATGAACATATAATTTGACATAATGAGAATATTAATAATTACACATAAAAATTTGATGGATGTGGGGGGGGGGGTGCAACCCTGAGATAAATTTATTGACACAGATTTTTAAAAAAATCAATAAATATTAATAAGTACATAAAGTTTAAAGAGTGTGTGTGTGCAATATCCTTAAGATTATTTAATAGAAATAACAAGCTCTTTATGAATATTTATTGCTTGACTGACAGACAGTACCTTTCTCAGATAAAATCTAGTTGCTGGTAGAGATGGATAAGCTATGTTATAAATAGGAATATCTGAATAGCACAATACTCATGATATTGCAATCATTCAAATGAACATCTAATA
This sequence comes from Epiperipatus broadwayi, assembly GCA_028023455.1. NCBI lineage: Eukaryota > Metazoa > Onychophora > Udeonychophora > Euonychophora > Peripatidae > Epiperipatus > Epiperipatus broadwayi. The sequence goes on along the minus strand of JAQFVV010012487.1, from coordinate 1,356,717 downwards.
AAGTGACAAATGCTTTTTATATATGTACATGATTATTTGTTGTTTTCTTTTTTAAAAATAAAATAAAATAAATAACAGCTTTACTTGAGATTGTTCTCTTTTCAAATTAATCATCAAAAGAAAATATTTTAATACCTATCACAAACGTAAGGAACTCATAAGACCTTGAAGTATTTATATTTTTATGTTAAATATTCAAATTTTTTATTATGATTACCCTAATATATTTATACAGAATACAATGTGCTTGATTTATTTATCTGAATGCAAAACATATAAAATTATAGACAAAACTGAACCAATTATTCATATGGGGAAAGGAAGATAAATATTCAATAATTCAATTTTTATAGTATAAATTATTCAAAAATAAAATATACACAATTAGATTTTCTGTACTTTTTTTGAATTAAGCAAAAATTATTTTATAAGAATTTGTATAAAATCACTAAACATCATATGATCACCATTCTTTATGCTTATGCAAGCTGTTTACACAGAGACAAAAGTCTCTGTACAGTTGTGCCACTCTGTGCAAGCCAGAGTAATCAATGGATGCATGCAGGTTTGTGCATAAAAACCCTATCTAGTGCCCACTCAACCAATATCCCCAGACTAGTTAGTTTCTAGCTTGTGACTTTCATCAGTGAGTAGCCTTGGATCTGAGAGCACTGCACCTAGATCTCAGGAAATAATGCAACTATCCAGCAACCATCTTTTATTTTATTATCTAATAGTCAATAATATGTTTAAAAATACATATATACAAGCAACAAAGATTACAAATTATAAAATTATCATAGAAAAGCTTTTTTCGGCAAATTATGTTTTTTTGCCCTTTTCAATATACCTCCAGAATACCATATTTAAAGTACATGCAGCGACATCTATATCAATACACGAGAGAAGACAGATAAAATGAATATCCAACACGATCTATTACATGATTTTTTTTTTTCAATCCTACTACAAAATTACCCTGTTATATATATATATATTGAATGGATATATGTCCACATATATTAATTAATTAATAATCCATTCTTTATCCATTAACCACTTATTATTCAACTTAATGGATGTTTTGTATATATTCATACAGTTATTTTTATTATACATGATATAGTTTGTTTCATATATTTTACATCTATTAACATTTTTAATATAATCTAGAACACTTATATTATCAATACAATTTATTTTATGTTCGTACTGCAAATAATGAACATATAACACAGATCTATCTATCATCATTCCTAGAAATAGCATCATTGTGTTCTTTAGCTATTTCTCCCAATTGCTTTGCCGTCTGGCCATAGTAAATCATATTACAGAAATTACATCTAATTTTATAAACCATTCCTCTCTTATATTTTACATCATCTTTCATTCTACAATTAGTTATCGATTTATCTAAATTTTTGCTATTAACCCATCCCACATTAATGTTTTTATCTATATAATTTTTTTCTTTTTTATTTAATATATTATATACACTAGGCAAATATGAAATTTTTATGCATTTCTTTTGTTTATTAGTCCTACATCTATTATTATTCATACTATTTACCCCATATCATGAAAATATATTGTCAATACTATGCGCTGCATAAATAAATAAGGGATGGGTAATGGGATGCGCGATTAATGGGCTTATGGCATCTATGTTCATTAATGACATGGAAATCAATATTATAAAAGGCAGTGTAATTAAAAAAGAAGTACTACATTATTTTAGATATGTAGATGATAGTTTGATAATTGGTAATAAGAGGGCAATATATAAATTATATAAACAATTTAATAATAATGTTGATAATATTAGATTTACTATGAAAGAAAGATAATGAAATAAGGTATTTAGATATTGAAATTATTTTAAATCAAAATAATGATATTATAATTAAGCATTTTATTAAAAATTATAAATTAAGGAAAATTATATCAATTGATTCAAAACAACCATGGATACAAAAGATGAGTGCAATAAAGAATTTTAAATATAAGAACGGTAGATTTAACACAGATAGAAATATTGCTATGTTACAAAAGGACAAATTTAAACAAACATATATGGGATATGGATATACAGTGCATAGTATTGACAATATATTTTCACGATATGGGGTAAATAGCACGAATAATAATAGATGTAGGACTAATAAACAAAAGAAGTGGATAAAAATTTCATATTTCCTAGTGGATATAATATATTAAATAAAAAAGGTAAAAATTATATAGATAAAAACATTAATGTGGGATGGGCTGATAGCAAAAATTTAGATAAATTGATAACTAATTGTAGAATGAAAGATGTTATAAAATATAAGAGAGGAATGGTTTATAAAATTAGATGTAATTTTTGTAATATGGTTTACTATGGCCAGACAGCAAAGCAATTGGGAGAAAGAGCTAAAGAAAATATGATGCTATTGCTAGGAAAGATGATAGATATGTGTTACATGTTCATTATTTGCAGTACGTATATAATAAATTGTATTGATAATATAAGTGTTCTAGATTATATTAAAAATGTTAATAGACATAAAATATATGAAACAAACTATATCATGTATAATAAAAACAACTGTATGAATATATACAAAACATCCATTAAGTTGAATAATAAGTGGTTAGTGGATAAAGAATGGCTAGTTAATTAATTAATATATGTGGATATATATAACAGGGTAATTTTGTAGTAGGATTGGAAGAAAAAAATCATGTAATAGATCGTGTTGGATATCCATTTGTTTATCTGTCTTCTCTCATGTATTGACATAGATGTCGCTGTATGTACTTTAAATTGTGGTATTCTGGAGATATATTGAAAAGGGTAAAAAACGTAATTTGCTGAAAAAGGCTTTTCTATGATAATTTTATAATTTGCAATCTTTGTTGCTTGTATATATGTATTTTTAAACATATTATTGACTACTGTATACTTGAAGTGCAACATAAAAAAAAAATTGGTTTTAATTCTGATTCTTTTTCTGTATAGTAGTTTATTAGCTAACTACAAAGCTTTGAGTACAAAATGAAAACACAATAATGTTTTCAATTCAAGCTCATTAGTTTGTAGTCAATTCAGTTCAATATCCATACTCACTGCAAAATTCTCTGAGAAAAAGTTCACAAGTTAATTATTGCATAATTGGTAAAATCCTATTTCCCAATTATCTTTCTAAAAAGTGCACTAGTATTCTAATTATATGAGTTTCTCCTTTTAGATATAATAATTATGATTTGCAAACATTTGTTCATCTACATAACGAAGTGGTTTCTTTCTTCTTTATAATCCAATGTTAAGTATGCTTCATTACACAGGCAACCAAACATGTGCAAATATTAATTACAAATATAAATGAAGAGAAAAAGCAATATTATGTAATAATAATAATGGATTATTCTCACTCTTTTTCATTATTACCTAACCAGCTTCTAATGAACATAAAAACGTTATCTTATTAAACATTTTTCATGATTACTATTGCGTATACTTTTCTTTTTTTGTTAAATATTTTATGATCTAAACTAGCCATACTCAACCTTTTTGTGCATGCCATTGATTGTAACTCATTGTACTATATCTTATAATTAACAGGTTGATAAAACATAAAAATATTTAGACATGATATGTTGGACTATTTCCATCAGCTATGAGTGAATGTTGAATGTATAGGAAAATTTTAAACTTTATTTAAACTTTCCAAATACAAGCAACTGTTAGTAATAATGCACAAATAGGCAACACAGGTTATATTCGCTTAGAGGTTGAACTTGCACCTTTAGATTCTTGAATATTGAATTTAAAGCAATTGCTCTATCAACTGAGCTATTCTGTCAAAGGCAACATATAGTAGACATTTGACATATTTATTTATCAGGGTTGGTTCAAATCCTCCTGAGTCCTTCAATTTTTTTTTTTTCCGCAAGACTAATTAGTTGTTGTTTTTTTATTATTGTAATATTTTTCCTAAGAGCAAGATTAATTAGAGGCTTCCATATATTGTGTATTGCCACACTTGGTTGACTTATAGAATTATTTACCATTGTCATATGAGCAACTTTCCTTGAAAAAAAAACAACTAATTACTTAGACTTGCTCAAAAAAAAAAAAAAATTGAATGACTCAGGAGGATTTGAATCAACCCTCATATATAAATATATCAAATTTCTACTATATGTTGCCTTTAACAGAATAGCTCAGTTCGTAGAGCGTTTGCCTTAAATTCGATATTCGAGAATCTAAAGGTGCGAGTTCAACTTCTAAGCGAATATTGTCACTGTTCATATAGGCCAGCAACACATGAAAAAGAGTGGAGAAAACACCACTCGAAATGTTGTGTAATTACTAACCTGTGTTGTCTATTTGTGTGTTATTACTAATAGTTGGAAAGTTATTAAAACAGTCAAAATTCACTATACACATATATTTCGTTATTTGGAAAGTTTAAATAAAGTTTAAAATTTCCTATCATTCAACATTCACACAACGTATCACATCTAATAATATACCATCATCACAAACCTTCAGACAAATACATAAAAAACCATTATTTGATCAAACATTTATTCAAATATTAATGCTATTTTTGATAGTAGGACAAACTTTTAACAATTTTAGATAAATCAGGTTTATAAGTACAACATGCTACTTACTCTTAATATATCAAGGTGTGAAGATGATTCACAAAGATATATTTATGTGAACAGTGTGAGCAACATTTGTGCATATTTTTTGCCAGTTTTATGCTTTTCAAGTCCTAATGTCCAAAATTCCATGTACTCCATTCCCTCCCTTTCATCTTTAAAAATGACCTCCAAATTCATGTCATTTTTAATTCAATACATTTATCCAATAACCTAAAATAATCATGTCCAAATGCACCAATTGTGTAATAGTTAAAATTTCTAAGTGCCAAGGATTTTGTATAAGAAAAAAACAATTCTTAATATTTTTTAAATCTTGAAATCTGCTTGTAAATTCTTTCAATAAGGTAGCTAAATAATTTGAAATGATATAGGTTTCTGAAGAAATATCAATACCATCTTGCTTAGCTCTAGTTAACATTGGGAAATATTGTAGTATTTGGTTTTGTATTTCTTGCTAATAAATATTTAGTTTTTTTTCAAATGCAAATAATTTAGTAGCCATTTGTAAAACAATCTTATTTCCACTTTGTAAAGTAATATTAAGATCAGAAAGTTTTTCTGTGATGTCGCATAAAAAAGTCAAAAGACACCACTATCCATCATTGTCAAGCTCATTATAAACTTTATTGTTTTCCAGTAAAAATGAAATAATTTCATGCCGTAATGAAAAAAAGCAATACAAAACTTTATTTCTGCTTAGCCATCACATGAAGTATGCAAAAGTCATCATCATAATTACTATTTATTTCTTCCAATTAAATTTTCTGTGGTTCACTTCCCAGGCTCGAATATAATTCACAATGTTTACGATGGTTTTCATCAAAACATATATTTCTTTTATGGATATATGTGCTCCCAAATTTTCTTGGTTAATTAAACAATGAAATGATAAGAGATTTATTAAACTGTATTTCCCTTTTCAGATTCGATCATTGAAGGATATCCATCAATGCACACAGAAACCAATTTTGTTATTTCAATACTTTTCCAAGAAAAATACTAATATTACTGAGAAAATCACTACCTCTGGTTTGGTCCTTCATAGAAAGAAATTTCAAAAAATCTTCATAAATTGAATTCTGTTCAGTACAATATCTGATAAAGATGGCACATTGTGACATTGCTGAAATGTCAATGCTAGAATAACAGCCAAACAAAAATATTTGTAATTTTTAAAATCTATTATATTATCAGAAAGATGTATTGCAATATCTTCAATGCATCTAATGTAGGCTGAATATAAGATTTGGAGTTTCTTAATTTGTAATATTATTTGATTTTTTTTTCCATATGTCATAGCATCGGCCGGAATGCGAACCCACAACCATCTGCAACCAACTACTTTCTTGCTAGGCAGCTGCGATGACCTCTCGGTTAACAACGCTTGACTATATAATACATTGGAAGCATTTAGAAAACATTCTTTTACACTATCAGCATCAGTAAATGGTTTTATATTTTTGCCAAGTATGTAACAAATTTCATATGATGCTCTCATGTTACCGCTGCTTCTTGTGAGATTGCCATTGACATAATATTTTTTTGTTATTGCAATGATTTCTTGAAGAAAGCATATTTTTCACTTCTTATTAAAAACCCATGAGAAAAATTATCATTTAACGTTACCACTTATCTTAAAATATTACATTTTCATTAAATATTTTTCATTTGTTGTTTGAAGACATTATTATGAGTGTTTAATTATAGTTTGATATAAAATAGTATGTTACAAAACAACTACAAGTTTTTCAATTCATTTATGATAATCATGTCATAAATTTTGAACTAGTCCAAATTTCTTCTTATAAATGTATTTTACACACCAGTGATAAAACAACAACTTTGGCATAGCGCGTCAATAAAAAAAAAATCAAACACAAATAATTACTCATTAACTATAAAGGCAGGTGCTTTCCCATATGGTTGTTTTAAATTAAAATCTTATGAAAAAACTAAAAATTCTCATTCTTGGCTTTAACTCACTTTAACCACTATTTTAATGTTTATTTCAAGATTTTCCACTCATTTTATAGGAAAAACTGTACTGAATAATAGCCTTCTTTAGACTTTTCTTTAATTAATAAATAAATAAAATTTAAATATAATGCAATTACAATGGCACAAGTATAAGCCTTCTAAGACTTTGATTGGTAGTTTCTTGTTCTCTTCACACTAGAGCACATGTCATCAATTTTGACATTCTCTTTCTTTGTTACAATTTTGAAAATGAAAATGTATACTTGCTATATATTTTACACAATTATCATTTCTATCACAAAATATTTGTGAAATAATAATTATTATAAAAGAATAATTTCGATTTTAGTAAAAAATATTTATTTTTATATGACAAATTAACACAGAAATCAATGATGTATGGCTATCTGAAATTGGATGACAATTATACATTTTATATTGACAGCTATAAATTATTTTCATCAATTATAAATATAATTTATTTTTTAAAAAGCTTTTTTACTTTAATAATCTGAAGAATTATTAATTTGCATTTTAGAAGCTAAACTAAAACAAATAAAATTTTAAAAAATAAATATACTTTTACTGCTAATTATGTAATTGACTTATCAAAAGTTGCCAATAAAGTAATTCATGCCCTAAAGGTAAAAATTGATAACTAACATTAATCAATAAAAAGAATTAAATGCAAGTGGGTACTTATCAACAATAAAGGCAGGTTCTTCCCTCCATGATTGTTTAGATCTGAAATTTAAAAAGTGGCAGCTACTAGAGGGAGCCAGGGTCTCCAGTTTACTCTGTTACTGAGTAACCTTTTAGGTTCCTTTGTACACAAGAATTATGGCACCATCAGACAACAAGTAAGTGTGATTAAAATTTTTCTTTGGAGCACTGTTAAAAATAACTGACAGTCATGTAAATTTCTAGATTTCTATTGAAAGACTTAATTTTCACGGAATATTTTGATTCAAGGCAGCTTTGCTGACTGGGTGAGTGTCTGATTGTTGGGAGGACCTCTGAGGGCCTGAATTCTAGTTTTTGTAAGGGGCGGAGCTGGGAAAAAGGTGCTCTGGGGATCATTATCAGAATTGGATAGCTCATTTATTTGTTAGCAATAGTAGCGTTGTTCATTTAGACTTTAATGCTTGCTTTTTAAACCTGAGATTTTAAAGAAAGAATTTTTCCACAATAGTAAATTGTTTCTCATTGTACCTGATCATTTATTTCAAGTGTTGCTTTATCTTTTATCCATGCAGTTGATGCTGGATCACTGATTATGTCTTTTAAAACGTTTTACCAGATTTGGGTAACTCATTCATTTGTTTAAAATGACATCGTTATTCATTGCAGTTTTGTGCTTGCATTTTAGACCTGAGATTTGACTTGTGAAAAGATTCTTTTCTGCTATAGTGAATTGTTTTAGACTGTATCTGAACATTTGATTTCAAGTGTTGCTTAATTATTCAACCTTACCTTCTATGTTAAACTTTTTTTTTTCTATCTCGAATGCTGAACTGTACAAAACGATAATTTTAACATTTGACTATATGGATTAGTGCTTCTAGTTTTCATAGTTATCAGGATGCTGAAACATGATGGACACTGTTCACTATGTGATTTTAATGGATATATTACTCTAATCTTTGGTTGCTCTATAGATTAGAATTATATTGTCGTATAACACATAATGCAAGCATCTGGTTACTACATATACATTAAAGTTCTTGATTTTGGAAAGTAATAGAAATTTTTTATGCAAGGCGTTGGAAATCCTGGAGATTTGCACTGTGATTTTAAATTTAGCAATTATTATGACAATGGATTGTTAACACTTGTACCTCATCATATGGATTGTGCTTCTAGCTTTATCATTTGATTTTTACCATTAGTTAAGGACCTCATGGATTATGGCTTCTAGTTTTTTATAAGTTGTCTGGAAGCTGAAACATGATGGACAAAACTAAAATTCCCAAAGAATTTAACTATTATTTGAACTTGGATTGGGACTACTGTGTCACTTATCTTTGTGGTCTTGAGGACTGAGTCTGTTGCTTGGAGAGCTCCCATGGCTTGCTTCCTGGTTTTGGAGGGGGGCTGGGATGTGGGTGTATTGGGTTCTAGTACGGGCTTCAGATGAGAGTCTGGAACTTGGGAAGATTCCTGGGGTCTGAACTCTGGTTCTTATGGGGGGGGTGCTGGGATGTGAAGTGTTAGGGGGATTAGTACGGGTTTCATCTTTCTCATCTTCAGGGCAGTGGAGATGATGTGATGCTTTGTGGTTTTAGTCTCTTTGTTCTCTATATGATTCATAGGTTGGTTATTAGACTATGTGATAATCTGTAGATGGCATATGATATAAGCATGTGAGATTTACATTTTATTTGTGCTGCAGCACTTGCTTGTCTTGGCTATGAAGATGAAAGAATCTCATGCTTGGGTGACTCAGGCCAGAGAGTTCTATTATGGTTTAAACTTCAAATCGGGGCTGCTGTGTCACTCATCTCTGCCATCTGGATGGCAGGTTCTGGTGCTTGGAAGGTCTCACAAGCCTGAGTTTTAGAGGGGATCTGGATGCTGTGGGGATTAGTAAGGGCATTGGATGAGAGTCTGGGCTTTGGAAATATCCCAAGGCCTGGTTCATAGTCCTTAGGAGGGGGGCTGGGACATGGGTGCTGCAGGGATTAGTACGGGTTTTCACTTTCTCATCTGGATGGTGGGGATGATGTGATTCTTGGTAGCTGTGATCTAGCTAGTTGCCATTAAGGCCAGAGATTACTTAGTAAACTATGAGAGAAGCTATGAATGGCAAGATATATGCATATACAATTCAAGGTTTTTCTGTTCACTCGGTAAATCAAGTTCTGCATTGTAAATCATAGTTTGAATCTTGTATATCACTACATATAACATGTAAATTCAAAAATTAATACTATGTTAATAAATCATATTTTGAGGAAAAAAAAAGTGGCAGCTAATGTTATTAGTGCATCTGTAAAAAAAATCCATCACGGGTCTTTTTTTTTTCTCTCATTGCAAAAATAAAGATAACATCCGCATCTGTTAACTCTTAGTCAACTATTGGGCCACAAGTAAAAGCTTGGTAAACCCCAGGTTGAGTGGGCAAGTCTAAACTATAACTTTCATAAACTCTACTTAATATTTCATTTAAGCCTAGTCTCTCTATTTCTATTTTCTGTCACGTTGAATTTTCTTTGTACCAGTGTTTTCTAACATGTGTGTCCTGACCCATTTATGTGTCACAAGAGTTCCTCAGATGTGCCAGTAAAATATCAAAATTTATACTAAAAAAATTAATACAAGCTTACTATAATTAAAAATACATAAAATCTAAAAAAATTGTGACAAGCTATAATGATGCTGAAAAACTACTCCATCGCCTCAGAATGAGTTTAAGTGTTCAATTCTTGCTAATTTGTATGTTAAGCTACCCAATAAAAATATGTTGATTTCCTGCCTGATTCATAGTCATTAGCAGTCGTAAGATTATAAAGTATATTTTACTGATTAACCATTTCATCTTTGGTCCCATAGTAACAGTTCTATCATTATTACTTGTTATTCATTACAGATGTATAAAGTTATCAAAGATGTGCAATGTGTTGCTTATTTATAAAATTGTGAAATTCAGTAGCTTGATATGGTGAACATTTATTATTTACAATTTTTAACAAAAATTTAATATATTTATTTCAAAATTTAAACAGACATTAAAATGGATAATTTTTTAAATCAAGAAAAATCAAAAAGTAAACATAAAGGAACTGATAATGACAACGGTACTGAACTGGAACCTTCTGTTAAGAAAGCTCAAATCATATAGCAAAGATATGATGAAAAATGTATGATGAAAAATATATAGCATTGGGATTTTCATGTGTAGATGATAAAGACTAAGGACTATCTACACCAATTTGCATTGTTTATAATGAAAAACTTTCCAATGCTTCTTTGGTTCCTAATAAATTGTCATCTAACTATAAAATATCCAAATCTATTAACAAAGTCGCCTGATTATTTCAAAAGACTTAAATTCAAAAGGTAAACAAGTACAATCATTTACAAAATATCTCAAAACTCTGACAAAGCATAAGAATGTAGTTACTTTAGTTGCTGAGCTAATAGCATAGAGAAAAAACCACTTACTATTGCTGAAAATCTAATCTTACCAGCTTGTCATCTCATGATGAACACCTTATTAGGGAATGATGCAGAAAAAGAAATTCTGAAAATTCCTCTTTCTAATAATACACTATTAGCAGACAAATTCAAAACATCCTGAAGATATAGAATTCAAATAACAGAATATCTCAAGCCTGATCATATATTTGCACTTCAAATTGATGCATTAACAGATTTAAATGGGAAAGAGTAGTCAATGTCATCCATCAAAATTATTATTAACTGCGATAAGATCAATCAATTTTTTTGTTGTAAAGAATTGCCTGAAAGAACAACAGGGAAAGATATTTTAAAAATAACAAATGATTACATAAAAAGTTATAATTTAAGTTGGAAATCTTGCATAAGAATTTGTATTGATGGAGCAAAATCTATGACTGGTACAATAAAAGAATTTGTTACTAAACAATACAATCTAGATATTATTTCAACTCATTATTTTTTACATCAGGAGAGTTTAATTTCAAATAATGACTTGCAAATTGTTCTGTAGCAGGTCATTAAAATGGTCAATTTTATCAAAAGTAAATGTCAAAAAAATTGCCTATTTTTTAGTATTGTTATTGCACCCTGAAGTGTGATGAGTAGCAAAACACAAAGCATAATAAGCACGATTTTATAAATTGCATAGAGAATTGTTTATTTGTTTTATAACTGACAAAAATGAGTACAATGATTATTTGAGTAATGAAATATAGTGTTGCTCAAAATTGGCATTTCTGGTAGATGTGTTTGATTATCTGAAAGAATTAAATTTAAGATTGCAAGGAAAACAAGAAAATATTTTAGTATCAAGTGACAAAATTAAATTCTTTAATAATAAATTACGTGTGTGAAAAGGGGAAGACAAAAACATGTTTCTGCTAAGGTCAAAAACTAAATATAAGATTTTAAAGTTAATAATTGGAACACAATATTAAAAGAAAAAATTCAGCATTATTTTCCATCTTAGAATATTCGTGAATATGACTGGATTAGAAATCCTTTCTTACTTATCAAAATTTTTTACCAATCTTTAACTATATCAGAAGAAGAGGAATATATAGAAATAAGAACTGATAGAAAATTAAGAATATAGAATTTAATAAAACAAATATATCAGCATTTTGAATAAAAAATTCATCTCAATTTCCAAATATATCAATAAAGGCCTTAAAATTTTTACTGCCTTTTTCTATTTCATATTTATGCAAATTGGCATATTCATCAATGACCAAAATTAAAAGCAAAAAATGTGAGACTACTTTTCATGGAATAATAACTTATCTACAATTGGTTCTAGAATTAAAAAATTATGGAAAAAAACAACAAGCACAAGTATCACATTAGGATTAAAACTTTTTTGATGATTTTTAAAATAAATATAAATATTATGTGACAAAATTTATTTTTTAATAATAAATATAAAATATTTGTAAAATTTGTTATTTTTTGTCCTAAAATTTATGGTGTGTCGCAAAAATCTAATTAATTTTTAAGTGAGTCGCTGGTAAAAAATAGTTGGAACCATTGCTTTAAACCAATACCATTTCTATTCTTTTCTAAACAAAATAAATAATAACTTTATCTATACAAAGTTGAAATTTAAGTAAATATACTTAAATGTTATATAGAGCTATAAATAAATAAATCATTAACCTTTAATCTTCTATCCTATTATAAATATTCTATTATTTTCCTGAAGGTAAGTGAGTGATGGTGTTTTGGTTGTATTTACATGTAGGATTATTTCCATCATCTAATATTAGTATTGAATGTCTTTAGAAAAATTTAACTTTATTTAAATATTCCAAATACAATCAATTACATATACTAATCTGTGTGCTATTATTAACAGATGAATGTGTTTGGAATATTTAAATATTCCAAACACATTCGGAATATTTAAATAAAGTTAAATTTTTCTAAAGACATTCAATACTCATATTAGATAATAGAAATAGTCCAACATATAAACATTCTATATTTATACTTTTGCCCTTCAAATCCATACATATATTTTCATATTAAAATATCCAAAAAATAATTCATTACAAGACCATATGCTTTAAAATGGTAATTCAAAAATTAAAGGACTCTGGAGGAAAGTCAATCTCTCATTTCCAGTTCTCAAGTGTCACATGTTCTCTGTGAGCAGTGTGCATGCTCGTCAGATGACGTGCTTTCTTTCTTTACTGACGTAAAAAGTATAAGCATGACATCAACCAAAATAGGGCATTTGATAGCTTAATGACGTGGCTTTCCAATGATGTCTACCTCAAAAAAATCGTTTGAAATTTGCATTTTTGGCAGCAGTTTTAATCGACTGGAGTATTTAATCTTTTTTGTTTTTTAATAATTTTTGTAATTATCACGAAGTGATAAAAGACAGAAATAGTTTACCGGCTGCAAGTCAACATTTTTTGCGTGTTATTCACAAACAAGACCTAAAATAGAGCTTCAACGTAATGATTCGTAAGTATAAAATTTTAATTTTTTTAATATTAAATTTTTTTTTTAATTTTTTAAAAAAATTATCTTTTTTATTAATTTTAGTTTGTAATTAGTGTGTGTTAGTTTGTAGTTATATATTTATTTATGCTCATACAGAATTCATATCTACCATAATTTTCTAAAGTTCTAATCCACTTATTTTATAAAATAATGATTTTCAAAAAGTTTAATAATTTATTATTTATAATTATGTTTATATAATATGTTTGTGTTTACAAGTGATGAGTTATAAAACTAATAATCAAATGTATAGAAAGATTGCATACGCAGGCATATAATCAAATTCTGATTCTTGTTTATGTTTTTGTTTATTCTTGTTCATGCTTTGGAGTCACTCTAGTATTGCTATATGTTTCATAACATTATTTTCAAGTCTATAGCTAACAAATGGCCTATATGCAAATAAATTATGATCTATGTGATACAATAAATATAACAAGATAGCATCATTTCTGTGCATAAAGAATATAAACATCACTGTTGTCCATAAAGAATATAAACATCACTGATGTACACAAAAAATATAAAATGAAGAGATGAAACTCATTTTATCAGTGATATAGACAGTAGCCTACAATTTCTAGTTTTAGACAGACAAGAAGCCAATTGCTATGGTGATTTCTTTTATATCTTTTAATAGGATGAATTTTTTTCTTTATAGATGCCTTTGACATTTAGAACTGTTGGGGTACAATATAAAAATGAAGAATTCATAACCAACTTCTTTGTGGACATTGTGAAGCTATGGATTATCTCAGGTAAGACATGTTATACATGTTTAGAAAGATAATTTTGAGAGGATTACAAAGAAATTATCATTGAAGATGTAATTTGAATTTTAGTTAATGTTAATTTCCAAATTATGAACAAACAATAAAATAATTATTTCGGATGTGAAAATTTATTTTTTCCTTATTTTTTATATAGTTATCACTATTTATTTTATGCTTATTGTTTTCCTTAGGTTTTCTAGTTTCTAGCAATGTAATTGTTTTTGCTCTAACATAATTAAAATTGAAGTTATTGTGAAAATTGTGTCTTAGGCCAGTATTTTAAAAAATTCAATATAGCGTTTTAGACCTAAGCAGTTAAGAAACAAAATACTTAATTATTGTTTTAAATGCAAATTTTTTGCTCAGATAAAAATTATCGTATGTTTGGAGTTCTACAATTATCATGTTTATGTATAACATATCATTTCTTTTTAAATAATGCTAATAAAATTGGTACATTGTTAATGTGGTAATAAAATGATCCCTAGAACTAATTAGTATAATCTATGAAGCCTTTACAATCATTTGAAAAACATGAGTGTACATGCACTATCATATTCAATTTGCAAACAACAATTTTGAGAAATTTAACAAAATCTATCATTTATGAAAGCAAACAAAATAAAGATGCATTAAAAAAAAGATTGTGGATAATATTAAAAAGTATATCTTCATGATTATATGAACTCCAGGTGAATAAAAAATAATTAAAACATTTGAGTACTGGAAGTGAGAGAATGGAGTTATGATCTATAGATCTTTAGTTTTCAAATCCATCACTCTACCATTGCTCTTAGTAATACAAAAATGAAATTTAATTTGGCTTTTCACATTAAAATAGTAAAATTAAAATTTATATTTTCCTGCAGATAAAACAATTAGCTCTCAAACATTGAGATAAGATGATAATTAGTTCTGCTAAGATATATTCTGACTTAAAAAAAAACATAAGCAATCAATCACATTGTTAACTTATTGATTGCCAAGGAGTATTTGAGTTAATCATTTTATACAAATGTCATGTATTCATCACTGAAACTTATTTTTGGCATAAAAAAATAAAAAGCCTCATCTTTGACCATCTTGATAATATATATAAAACCTAAATACTTAAGGACAAATTAATTAGCTTGTAATTTCTTCTCGAATTTATGTAATGAATAAAAAAAAAATACTATTTTGTAAATGAATAAATAAATATAAATGCTTTTATTTATTCTAATATGCAATAAATTAAAAATTGTAAAAATTACCTTGTAATGGAATATCTGAGATAGAAATTATTTGCAAATTAAAAATGATGGCCTCCATTCTACTTAGCCCAATAATGATGGACTCTAATGTTAAATGCATCTGAATTTAAACTTAACCTGTTATTTCTATTGCTTGAATGTCACATGACTTCATAAGCAATAGAACATTTCAATATTTTTTAAAGAAAAAAAAATAACATTTACAGTAAAATAGGCTACTTTTTAATATTACCATGTATAATTTTATAATGATCAAAATTGACTAAAACATAAATGAATCAAGAATGTTATATAATAAGTTTTGAAACAATCACAATATGCAATGAAATAATATATTATTTATAAATGAGTTTGTAAATAATTCACATCTTTTCAGCAGAGTAATAGAACTGATATATTTGATAGTTAAACTGTAAAATATTGAAAATTTGTTTGTCTGATGTACTGTTTATTTTTCATTTCTGTAAACAAACATTTAAACTTTTTGATGGCAAGATGGTTTTAATATTTTATATACACATTATTCATAGATATTAGTAGACAGTGGAATGATTTTCATATATATGGATTAATTGCAGATTAACAACCAAACACTTGATTTATAAATAGAGAATATAAAACAAAAGAACATTCTGATAGAGAATAACATAGTAGATCAGAAAATTTTGCCTCTACACAAAATTTTTACAAAAATGTTCATTAAAAAAATGGGAAATCAAATCAATCATCTCAAATAAAAATGGTTGTATAGACTTAGAAGTCAATATAAACGTAAAACAAAGCGCTCATATCATTTTAGACTTGGCAGAATTAATTTCTGTAATATGGTTTACTATAGCCAGGCATCAAAGCAATTGGGAGAAAGAGCTAAAGAACACAATGATGCTATTGCTAGGAAAGATGATAGATCTGCGTTATATGTTCATTATTTGCAGTACGGACATAAAATAAATTGTATTGATAATATAAGTGTTCTTGATTATATTAAAAATATTAATAGACGTAAAATATATGAAACAAACTATATTATGTATAATAAAAACAACTGTATGAATATATACAAAACATCCATTAAGTTAAATAATAAGTGGTTAATGGATAAAGAATGGATAGTTAATTAATTAATATATGTGGATATATAGCCATTCAATATAAATAATAGAGTAATTTTGTAGTAGAATTGAGAAAAAAATCACATAATAGATCGTGTCAGATATCCACTTGTTTATCTGTATTCTCTCATGTATTGATATAGATGTCGCTGTATGTGCTTTAAATCGTGGAGGCATATTGAAAAGGGCAAAAAATATAATTTGCCGAAAAAGGCTTTTCTATGATAATTTTATAATTTGTAATCTTTGTTGCTTGTATATATGTATTTTTAAACATATTTGACTATTGTATTATTATTAACAAAATTTTAATTTTTTTAATAGTGCAAACTACATTGCTAAATTTATGAATTTAATAGAACTAAGATGTTGCATCTCTTGCATTTTATCATTATTAATTTTTTGATTAAGAGAATATAATCACATATGTACAAACTTAAAAATTAAATTCAATCCTGTATGTATATAATATGTGAATATTTAATCTCTCAATTTACTCTAACTGCATTATAGTTTGTTTTTTTCTTTTTATAATTATATCTGGCATCTTAATGTACATAATTTTAAAATTAAAATGTATCAAATATATGTATATTCTGTATATTTGCTACTACTGTTCATGAATTTCGCTACCTGCATAAGGTACCTGCCGTTGGGCAGAAATATAAAGGTCCTGTTTCATTTTTTAAAAGATGTTTATAACTAGTAACAAACATGAAATATGCATGAGGGGTCATTGGGAAGCAAATTTATCAAATAAAAATAAAAAAAGATTACCTGAAAAGCAAATTTGTTAATATTAAAAAAACAGAACTTTCTTGCAATGGGAATAAAACAAGGAATATGAAAATATTTGATAGTAGCATTTTAACATGATATGGATTTTAGATGTTTGCTACTTTTATTGTTATCAATTACAATAAAAATATTTTAAAATTTAAATATCAAATAAAATTAATACTATCACAATATTCTATACAAATAATTTTGTTTTTTTAAAAAAACCAATAATATCTAAATAATTAGAATGGGGTTGAACCCAGATTTTCAAGCTTCCTTAAGTCATCCATTCCATCTTATACAACTGATATACATCACCACATACATGTAAAAAAAAAAAAAATGATCTCAATATACATATTTCATGCTGCATCAGCACTCATAAGTTGGTCTGAATAATCATCTCCCACACATATATAATCAGTGCTCTATTTATATTTAAGATAGCAATTCTTCAAACATTAATGGACAGGTTTCAATCCTCTCCACTCTCTAACTCCTCAGACATACAATTCATTGAAAATCTGGTGATGGCATGTTCAAAGCCCTTGTTCGTCAATTTGTTGTCATACTCATGTTGACCGTAAATTATTCTGACCCCTAATACGCAGGACTATTATTATTATTAACAAATATATGTATATACTGTATACATATGAAATGTGTGTTTCTCTTGACGTTTTAATTTAACAATAATAATAAAACATTTTTAAAACGGCTACAAGTCAAAAAGATTTATTATATATAGTTGATTAAACGTAAACATTTACGTAAAGATATTGTGTTTACATATATATATTTAATGATCTCGTGTTGCGAATGAACTCAAATATGAAGTACACACTGAGGAAGTACTATAATGAATACACCATCACATTCTTGTACACTTAAAAGTGATAAGTAAACGTGCCTTGGCACCATTCCAATCAAATTGCATTTTTCTTTAATTCTTCTTTTACAAAACGATCCCCGGTCTCCCATTTTTCCAGGGGTGTTTTTTTTTTTTAAAAAAAGGTAAGTTTCCTTACTTCCTGGATAAAAAAATAAAATAAAATGAGAATACTTTCTATTATTAGATTAATTTTTAAAGAAAATATATACATTATAATTTTGCTGATCTCCAAAAATGTAATAAAAACCACTTTAAAATACAATACAAATCTAAGATCTTTCACATTTAAATTATATTAAAAAAACTATTAATAAGGAAACAAGTAAAATAGACTTTATTTAAATACTTGATTGAAGTTAAAGACTTCTCCAATAGTCTTCTTTTTCTTCTAAAAAAAAATAATGAAGAACAGGCAATTATTACTATTCTCTAGGCTTGAAAAATTGCTCTTCAGCTAAGAGTAACTAACTAAATACTATCATTATCATTTTTAACTATTATCAGTCCATTGCAGGATGAAAGTCTCTCCAAATTTAATCCAGTTTTTCCAATCGCCAGTATCCCTTCTCCACAACATGAGCAAATTTCCTTATTTCATACATACATCTCACATATGATCTCTTTCTAAGTCGTTTACAATTATTTGAGATCCAGTTTAAGAATTCATCTTTTTTTAGTAATATGTCCAGCTTAACTACACTTCAGTTTCCTAATTCTTTCAATGATATCAGTGATATCTGTTTGTTTTCTATCCCATGCATTTCATTTTCAATCTCTTCTTGTTACTCCCAACAAACTCCCTCTGTATACTTAATTGAGAGGTCTAAAGTCTTTGAATTGCTCTTCTGTTATCTGTTCAAGTATTATATTCATAAATAAGAACTGGTAAAATAAAATTAGGTAAAAACTTTTCTTATTTCTAATAAAAAGATACCATTCAAGTTTAATATTTATATAAAGCTATATATATAACCTTAGTAAATGCACTTAACAAGAATTAATATTTACAATTTTAAATTGATTCAAGTTTAATATTATGATCATTTGATCCATTATGTTTCTACCTATAATAATAATTTGATCAAGGTATTTGTAGTTAACTACTAATTTATAATTATCAATCTATTTTCTGAAAAATCCGCTGAATATTACTTTCAGCTGATAACTCTTGTAGCATTTATTGATGTTCTGAAGCATTATTTGTAAAAACAATCACATCATTTGCAAAATCTAAATGACTTAAATAATCTTCATTTATTTTACTTTTAATCCCTTACCTTCCTATTTTAATTCACAAAATATTTCTTGTAACTAATATAAAAAGTTTTGGAGGTATGGGTCATCCTATTTATATATAGCATTCTTCTTTAATCATCATGTAATCTAATCATTGCTATTGCATTTTCATAAATATTCTTCAGAATATGACAATATTGATAATGTTCTGCATATGTATCTTAATGATCCAATACATTAATCCCTGTAGAAATACTTATAAAATCAAATGCCTTTTCATAATCTACAAATATAAACTATATTCAATAATTCATTTTATATTTCCAATCAATATTTGGATCTGATGCACTGTGTTAGAACCTCATTTTAATCCAGTTTGTTCTTTTGGTTAGTTAAAATCCAAAGTTCATTGTAGACGAGTTATAATTATCTTCGTAAAAATTTTGTACAGAATTGATAAAAGTGTCTGTTTTTTTAATATCAGTATTATTACTACATTCTTCTATTATCTGGTACATTTTTTATCATTTAAGCACTTGATAAATAATTTTGCAATTTTTCTACTTTTTCACCTACTTTTTTTATGATAAGGACTATAATCCCATCATTTCCTGGAGCATTCCCCCTTTTCATAGATTTAATTGCATATTTCACTTAAATTCAGAATGTATAATAACTGTTCGGGATAATTTGTTTTCTTGTTCTTTATTACTATATAATTCTTTATAAAACTCTTTCACACATTTTATGATGTCAATTCTCTGTTTAGTAGTAATTCCATCTTTCCTTATTTTTCCTTCCAATACCAACATGTTGTTTTACATTTTTGAGATTTATTTGCTTCTACAATTTTCTTTCCTAATTGGCAATTAAATTTTCTTATATTGTTATTAAATCTTTTTTATACCATTTTACAAAATTCTAGATATTCATTTTTTCTTAATGAATCATTTATATATTTTATATTGTCTCAGTAGAAAGTTTACTTATAAATTGCTGCTTTTTGTACAAGCTATCTTTGTTGTAGTATTAAATAGTGTATCAGTTATCTTCTTACTGATTACATTCAAATCTTAACCTTCTTCAAAATATGTTAATATTTTTAAATGATTTTCAAATTCTAATTTAAATTCATTGGGGTGTTTCTCAAGATTAAAAATATTTTTTGTCTTTTTTGTTTGCATTATATCTCATTAATCAATGATTACTTCCCGTGTTAAAGCTATTAATAGCATTATAATTTTGAAATAAATATTTTCTGTAGTCAAAATATAATCCAATATTTCTTATCTTCATTTGGATGCTTCCACATCTGTTTCAGTTTAGCTTTTTTTGCTTTCTCAAAGAAAAATTATAATGTACCACTTTTCTTTTTCTTCCAAATCCACAATATGGTGTCCTCTGTCACTTCTATGTCATAACCAAATGAACCCATAGCATTTTCATCTTTCAATCATTTATCAATTCTAGCATTAAAGTCTCCCAAGACTGGCCAATACTGGATAGCTACGCTAGATTGGCTATGGATCAGTTTTTGAAAAAATATTTGTTTTACTATACTAATATTTAAACCCAGGTGATAGTCATAGCAGTCAGAAATGTTATCTCTATATCAAAAAGCAATATGTGTAAAAAAAAAAAAAAGAATATGCAGAGATATTGTATTATATTAAGAGATCAACAGTGTGCAGATTTGTTGAATACAAAAAGTCTCAGATAAAACAGCAAGTAATTTAACAACTATAATCAAATGTTTAATTACTCAGAATTATCAGATGATATTGGAAATACCAGAAGTAACAGATTTAGTTTAAACCCTGGGTCGTTTCACCACTGAACCTTAAATAAAAAAAGCATGTCATTGTTAACAACATCAGTAGTTTGCATTTATTTTGTATATTGATTAATAAAAATTTTGGGATTTATTCTTTTTTATAAAGAATATAATTTTTTAATTCATATAATTTTTAAGATAGATAGAAAAAAATATTTTAGAAGGATTAAAAAATATATTTTTTGATTTTTTTCACTTTATTTTTTTTAACAAGATTAATAAAATAAATAGTTGTTTATATACATATATTGATTGGTGTCATATATTAACCAATAAAATAGTAATAAAGTAACTATATTTTATTTATTAAGCAATTATACAAAAATAAAACAACTAATCTATTATACATAACTTCATATTCTACCAAATTTTCGGAATTGAACACAATATTTCCAAGTGAATGCTGCTTTAAAAAACACACACACACATTTTCAAATCAACAATCAAAGTATACAACAAGGCTTAACAAAGTATTGAGACATGATGTAAAATCAGAAGAATATGTTTGGAAATTTAAGAGAAAAAAATAGAATCACAGAAGTGTGTCAATAATTGAAAATAAAAATAGCAGATAATTGTTAAAAAAAAAAAAAACAATAGATGAATGTAAAAGATAGGGAAAATATATAATTGATTTATAGGAAAGAAATACTAAGCATTTAACTTTATTACTAAAATAGGTTTGATAGATGAGTGCAATAATATATATAAAAAAAGACTTAAGTGAAATGAAAAATAGCAAAGTACAAAAGAGGCTTTGGAAAAAAGTGTTAGAAAGAATTAGTTAATATTTTCTAGGATTTATATGGGCTATTAGAATTTCTCTCATCAATTTATGATCATTGTGGGAAAAAAGTTCTATAACAATGAACTGTAAAGATTTTAGAACAATTAGCTTAATCTTTAATGCAGCTATGATATTGTTTAGATTTAGTAAAAATAGAGATGAAATTAGAATATTGAAAATAGAACTTGATACATACATACATACATACATATATATATATATATATATAAAAACAACACACACACAACAAAAAAACACCTTCTTCATATTATTTTTTAAAAAACAAAAAAAAAAAAACCCTTCCCTTAGGTTTTAAAAAAAAAATGGGTGGGAGGGTTTAAAAATTTTCTCCCCCCCTCCCCCCCCTTTTTTTTGGGTTGTGGCCCTTATTTGTGGGGGGGGGTTGGGGGGGGGGCCCCCCCTTTTGTTTCCCCCCCCCCCCCCCCCTTTTTTTTAAAAAAAAAAAAAAAAAAAAAAAAAATTTTTTTCTATATTTTTTTGTTTTCCCCCTACTTTTTTTTTTTCCCACCCCCCTCTTTATATTTAAAAAAAAAAAATTTAGGGTTTCCCCCGGGGGGGGGGTCCCCAAAAAAAAAAAAAAGAAGGGGGGGGAAAATAAGTTAATCTTTATTTCATAGATCTTGAAAGACATTTGATAGAATTAATTGGATTGTATAATTACTATTTTGAAAATGAAATATGTAGACTGAAAATAAAAGCATTGAAAATAAAACATATTTATTAAAATATCCCTACATATGAATCTGAAGATATTAATATAAAAAAGTGAAATATAGATTAGTGTATATCATCTATTTGTTGAATATATATATTTAGATAAATTAGCATTAATATTAACTCAATAAAATAACAATGAAGTCAACCAAAAGAGTTCATTATATTAGAATTGCTGATGACATTGCACTTTATATAGCAAAGATAAATTTTAAAATTTTTTATCTAAAATTAATAGAAATTGTACAAGGCTTAAATTGAAAATAAATGCAAATAAACCTAAAGCGATAAAAATAAGTGATGAGCTGAATAAATTATCAAAAAGTATTAGAAGTTACAGAACAGACTAATATTCTTTATAAATGATGTAAAAGTAGTAATAAAAAATTTAAAGCAAAAATAAAAGCTAGTAAGCCTTTAATCAGGAAAAGGGATTGTTTTTGTTGGCTACAGAAACCATATTTATAAAAGAGGTTTGCTAAATATTTGCTTTATTTAGAGAGTTGTTTTATACAGTAGAGATGTAGACAATTAGAAAAAGAAAAGATAATCAGTTGAAAAGATGAAATTAAGAATGATAAAAATTATAAGTAAAAAAAAAATTAATAGAGCATGTATATCGAGAAATAAAAATTATGAAAGATATATTGAAGAGATCTGGGAGAATTTTAAAAAAGAGGGGGGAGGGGGGTAATAAATGATTTTAAGATAAGAATTCATTATAAGTTCTAGGTATTTAATAAGTAGAGTAAGAGGTAAAAATGTTTGGAAAAGATGGCTGGCTTTGTGGAGAAATGATAGGTCAATAAAGAAATGTTACTAGTATAATATGTGCTCTAGGCTCACTTTTCATTTCAGTTGCTGTTGTTATCCATTGTGTAGAGCCACTAAAGCCATATTGTGAAAACTAATCAATAAGATCAATATTTTTTTTTTAATATAAAGCAAAATTAATTGTAAATTATTTATTTAAAATTTTCTTATTAATTGTAAATACTATATTTTTTTATTTTTCATAAAATAAATTGCTTAACCTAGCCATTCATCTTAGTTAAATGAAGTCTCTTATATGAGAAATCAAGAAATTCAATTTTCAAGAATGCCCATCTATTGAGAGATTTTGTTAACTTGTTTTTCCTGTATGTTAAAATCCACACATATTTTATTCTGATATTTTAATTCCAAAAAAATTCTAAAGTTGTCCGAATAATTGAAAATGCAGCAAAATGATAGTCTTTTCAACTCCACTCTTATAACTTTATACTCAGCCTTAATGACACTGCATTTTTCAGTCTTGAATTTCACTATATTACTTTGAGAAAATATTACAAAGAACTAAAAACTTGATTTTTTGGGAAAGTTTGTTATGATTCATGATTATTTTTGCACAATAATTATTAAAAATCAAAAATATGTATTATTACTTTATCTATTTTGTACCCAAATCTTTTACTTTTAATAATAAAAAGTTATATTTTTCTGAGTAATGTTAACAATTAAAATTACAAAATTATGTTTGCAAACTGGCTGCTTTCATGTCATCATAGCCAGTTTGTTAGAATTTATTACAATATTGTAAAAAATATTAAAAAATTTCTAAACTTTTGAGGAATAACTTGGTATATTTATCAGATATTTATATTTATGCATTCACATTTTAAATACTAACATCAAATAAAAAATATTTTGTTCCTTTTCTGAAATCAATCTATTCCTAACTAATTAACAGCTGAATGACAAAACTGTGCTTTGTTTTGATTAAATTCTACTTTTTTAAATAACTGTGAAATTGAAATATGATTTTTTAGAACTTATTTCTTTTCTAAACAAAAATATCTACAAATGAAATCAAATTTATTATATTCTGATATATAATAACAGTTTAATATTAAAGTTGAAACCATACAGCAAGTGAAAGAAAAATGTCACAGTGCAAGAGGTTTAATATCAATATATTGTACAATAAAACAATAAAAATGAACTAAGTAACAAAAAAATAAAAAAGTAAAATGTACATTTTTTTTTTATTCTTGGTGGCAACAGAATGAACATTCCAATGAAACACTAAAAAAAGATCTGTTTCAGTGCTGTTTAGTTGAAATATTTTCCAGAATATGTGATCCAGATAAAACAATAATAGTTCAGGGTACTTTTTTTTCTGTTTGTCCCCTTTCAGATCACAAAGACTTTCACCACTAAATCCCTTGACCGATGAATAACAACATTTGTGAAAAATCATCCTATTTATTCTAAAAATCAAACAACATTTTACTACTATAACAGTACAAATATATTTATTTTTACATTAAAAAACTATTTAATGTTATGGGAAAATGTTTTATTTTCAATTATAAAATAAGCATAAATGTTGTAAAAGTACAAAATCTATGATCCATTATTTATTTTTAGATTACTTTGTAAAAAGTAAAAAACTATTTAACATTAAAGAAAAATTTTCAATTTTTCAATTATTGAAATACATGTAAATATAAAGTATGCTCAATCTTCAATTTATTGATCAAGTTTTCACAGTATGACTTCAATAGTGGATAAAACCAGAAACTAAAATGAAAAATGAGCAGACTACTAAATTTATTTCTGAAAATTTTACAATTAAATATATTTTAAAAAAGAAAAAAAGTCTAATATTATATAGATAATTAAATCATAATTTAATAATTATTACAAATGCATTTCCAGATATATTTATATTGTCAATTAAAATTCAGAACAGTAAATAATTAATATGTGTAATTTTAATATCTGTTGAATATATATTTATAAAAATGTACTTTATATTGCTTTATACAATTATTTTACTAACTGTGAGCATCATTATATAAAAAAATAAATAAATAAACAAATAAACTTTGCATGATTGAAGTTTCATTATCTTTTTATATTTTAGTTTTCTCTAGTCACATTTGTTATGGTATTTTGATGATATTCAAATAAACAACAGTATTAGCTATCTCTAGAATTGAAGTATTACCATCTCACTCAAAAAAAAAAATAAAATAAAATAAACACAAAGAACAAAATATTATAAGAATGAGTATTGTAATGGTGATAATCTTGTAATATTTCCTGCAGCAAACTTTCTATAAAACTTCAACACCTTGCAACAATTATAGTTCTCCATTATATCTTCAACCATGTCTTAATAAAAGCAAGTAATACAGCATTTTTCTAATCATTCTAGTATATTCTTATGATTTGCATATTTTCTATATAATAACTTCAATAATAATTTTTCGATTTGCTCATCTGATTTTCCATTCTTCATAGAATAAATTGTATGCCTCACTCTTCATTTAAAACATGAAGCATTTCAGAAGATACTAAAAAAATATAATTATATGAACTATTTTGTTTCTTCATTTTTATTAATTTATAATTCTTTGTAGAATTCTTTTATCCTCCTTTTTAGTAATAATGTTATCTTATTATTATAAAATAACTCAAATATCAAAATAACATTTTAAATCTCTGATTTTATACCTTTGAGACTTTGTTTCTACAGTTTACTATTCCATAGTTCTATTTCCCTGTGTCACTACTGATTCTTTTCTGTAGCATTTTAACGGCAATTTTCAAGTTTTTAATTTTTCTAAATGAGTCATTAAAAAATATTTTCTTATAATTCTTACCTGTATATGTTTTATCTCAATGGCAATTTTATAGTTTTCTTTTTATCTTCTAATTATTTTGAAATCATCTATTTAAGTGCTAGTTTGTCTTTTATCTCTCAGCTTTGCTTTAATATATATTTTACAGCACAATAATTTACGATTGCTTATAGTGTTGAATCTATTATTCACATTATAATCTTGAAATATATAATTTAGTCAAGACATAATTTAACTCTTCTTCGAATTTTTCTCTTAAAAAAATTCATGTCTTTGTCCTCTTTTATTTCTGATTCCGTATTAACATATGTTTACATACTTTTATCATTTGAATGCTTTATACTCTGACATTAAAATTGCCTATGACAATTTTAAAATATTGTTTAGTCTATGGAAAGATATCTCAATATCTCAAAATAAAAATCCTCTACTTCTTTATCAGAATAAAAAAATTTTGAGGGCATAATACTGATTTAATATTTTCTATTGAGTAATTAATTTGGATACTATGTAACTATAATATGATATATCATCATTCTCCACAATGTTGATTTTCCATTTTTATAATAAATTCTATTTCATTTGTGCTTCTAATAATTATGCTTTTATAGAAA
This sequence comes from Epiperipatus broadwayi, assembly GCA_028023455.1. Classification (NCBI taxonomy): domain Eukaryota; kingdom Metazoa; phylum Onychophora; class Udeonychophora; order Euonychophora; family Peripatidae; genus Epiperipatus; species Epiperipatus broadwayi. The sequence continues at coordinate 1,329,746 of JAQFVV010012487.1, read as the reverse complement.
AGTATACTTTTTAGAACATCTTATCTTTTGGTTTCTTAAAGTTAAACAGTGATCCATTTAATATGAAATATTTTTTCTTCTAATTTATTCAAACTTTATCAATCAGAGTCAAAGGTGATTATCATCAAATAGCTATATATATGTATATATAATTAAGATTTTTAACAATTCTTATTTTTATTATCAACTCTTGCCATAAGAAATAATTTTATATTTTCAGGATATGAGGTCATAAAATAATTATGTATGTTGCAATTGTGATTATATATACTAAAAAGTTCATTTATACATTGATCCATATCTTATATTTAAGAAAACCTGACTAATGTCTCACTTAAGGATTATCAAGCATCTCTTGAATATAAAGAAGTAATAAATTGATAAACAATTCATCCCATATTACCTTACCATGTGAACAACAATAGTTATAATATCTGCAATGATAGACAATATTAAATTTCTTTTCGAAACTGTATATACACTTATATGTTATATAGACAGACACAACCATACTAGATGAAAAATATTAATTCTCTTCAGATAAGTTTTATGAAATAAAAAATATATTCCTATTTTATTACAGCATTAAAAATTTATTATAAAACTGAAAATGAAGGTACCGTGTATATTTTCTCTTACCTTTTTAGTGAGCAATAATATATATATTGTAATGCTAGCGAGATATATTTTACAAAATTTACATACATCTGAGTTACATATTTCATAATAAAAAAAAAAATTATGATCAAATTTATTTGAAAGAATAATTAAAGACACAATTATTTAATGTAGTTTTGTAAAAATAAAAAATGTGTTCACATTTTCTTTTAAAAGAGAATAAAGCTTTTATTAATAATGGGATAGGGAAAGAATTAGGAGAAATAAAAATTTCAAAACTTACTTTCCTTTTTATAAAATATAAAAATAAGTTAAAAGAATAAATATCTAAAAATAAGTATTGGTGAAAATCTAAAATAAAAAAGATTAATTAATTATCTCATGGATGATAATGATATTGAAAATGTAATAATTAAAAACTATGTAAGCTATCTCTTCAGGATAAAAATAAGAGATAGATTAATCTAGAAAAAAAATAGATTTAAAAAAATGTGAAAATCAATAAAATTAAAGAAAAATGTAAAATTTAATCAAAAAACAGATTTAAAGCTATGATAAAGAAAAGAACAATGGGAGAAAAAAGTATAAAAAGTCACCTACACCTATTATTATTATTCCGCTCTTGAGTCTGTAAGTCATTTCAGTCTTCATTTTGTGCTGTTACATTATTCATTGCTCCAGAGATTTAGAAAGCTAAGCACAGAATAGTCAGTCATTATTGGTATGGAAAATATTATTGCAGAAGCCACAAAACTATCAACATGCATTGCTAGACATCTTAGAAGTGTTCAACTGAGCTTCATCCCCAAAATCCTCTGTGAATCAACTATCCCGCATGAACTCACACTGGAAACTGATGCCATAATGGTGCAATAGATGCTGCCATAAATGTTCTCTCTCTCCCCCAGAGTCAAGACAAAGAAATGAAAAACAAGCCCTAAAACAATCGATGGGGACCAAAAAGCCAACTGGTTGGAAATTAACAATCATGAAAATCTAGGTAAATATATTTTGATCACTGTCTATAGGCACTTTATATTTTCTAAATGAATAAACTTTAACAAAGGACTCAGCCACAATAAGGAAAGGTGGTCATGTTATGTATAAACTAATCTGACCATGGGTATCGTTGATGGCTATGCTATCAATTGTATTCTCCCCTCTGCTTGAAGGATTGGTCAGTTCCCATAGGATTAAAAATATAAAATAATAATTACCAAGTGTATTAAGCATGATAATAAGCTTAGATAAAGTCGAGAGATATTAAAGTAAATTTTAAAACTTATTAAAGCCTAAGATTCCATAAGATATTAAAATTATATTAAAAAGTATTTAAAGCTAGTTAATACGGTAAGATCGAGAGACTGGTACACATACAATTGATTGAATAATTTAATTTAATCTTGGGAGGAGGGAAATTCATTCATTGGTTTATGACAATTATTTTTTTTAATGATTTTGTAAAAAAAATTTACATATATAAATCATGTAACATGTATTAGTTTATATCTGCTTTGGGCTTGAAAGATGAAAAATAATAAAGTCGGCATGAGTATATGCTTATATGTATACGTTTTAACAGAACAATTTTTAAAAATCCATATAATTTCACTGTACAATGCTTATAACTAATAAGATTTAAAATAGAACAACAAATACACGTTGATTTTTATAAAAGTAAGGTACATCAATACTAAATTTAAAAACCAAACAAATATAAATGGGTATTAATGTGTGCAAATGTATTCTAATTTATATAAATGTTTTTCTATCTGGAAGCAAATCGTTATATTTTTTTTTTTCAATTATATTATAGCTTTTTTTTTAATTACTAATTTAAAATAAACATTGATTTCACATCAAGTAGTCTTTCGACTATTAATTACTATTTTTGTTATTATATTATCTCCCAAATATTACAAGATAGTGTAAACAACAAATATTTCCAGTATTTAATATCAATAGCTGTTATTAGTCCACTATAGATTTGTGTAGCACAATTCAAATATGTTTTTTTTTTAAAAATAAAAAAAAAGTTGTTGAACCTATTTATTTTTTAATTCAATCGAAAATGTTTTGTAAAATTTTTCTTTTCCGTAATTCTGCTGCATAGCCATTAGAATGCATAATGAAAGGTTCAATTCATTAATATTTTGTACAGTATATTCATTTTTTAACTAACTTAGCAATAACAGATTACAGACTTTTTATTTTTATTTATTTTATCTCTCTAATCTGCAATTTCCATATTTTTGTATTTAGAGTTCAAGTTTCACAAAGTAAATCTGTTGTCAATACTATTCAAAGTTTAAAAGATTAATAAATCATTCAAACAATTACTACATCAGTCCATTACAAATTTGAAGAATATTATAATCGGCAAAAATAGTGTTTCATGCGTGCACTAAAAATTTTAATAAAAAGTTTAATATTCTCAAAATTTTAAATGACCATTTTTAAATATCTGCCTAATAAAGATATTTGTACAACTTTATTAATCACTGCATTCTCCCCATACAACTTAGATAGTTTTCTTAATCCATCAATCAACAACTACAATCCTCAAACAGAAAAAAAAAAAATATTATACATATACAAGAGATTCATGTAGCAAATAATTAAATTAATTCTTTGCAAAATATTTGATAATGGCAGACATTATGTCTTAAATCTTTTCCTCAATCTCCAACTCTATACCAAAAATGAATACAATAATCCTCAAATCTTAATTGTCATTTTGCAAAACATTCCTTTTGTAAAATTCAGCAACATTTGTATAAATAATTATGCAATGTGAATTTTATTTTCATAAACACTTTTTTTAATGTATGGATGTTTTTCTCTAAAATTCTGTATTAAATTTATTTCAAATCCTCTGGAATTAATTTATATCATATATTCTATTCTTTTATAGTATCCAAGTAAGCACAAGTTATTTATAATTGTATTATTTTTGGATTCTTCAGAAATGTTATTCTTATGACTTACATTAAATTTATTTCAACTCCATATGCAAAGGTGCATTATTTCTTCAAAGTATTAAACTACTAATTTTATTCAATTAATTATTTAATTTCTAACTTGCTTTATTTACAATACTTATTCTTGAATTGTTTAAGATATAACACTGATGAAAAAATAATTTCTGAAAAATAAAAGCAAATGTCATTTTTTTACTTAATTCTTCATACTAAGAGTACATTATTTATAATAAAAGCTAAAATAGGATAAGAAAAAATGCAAAATCCAAGATTAATAAAGGTTATGGTTTTTATTAATTTGCAAATTGTAATGAAAAATACTGCAATATTATGAGAAAAAAAAATTCTTTTTATAGAAATCTACATACATATGTAGAGTTTATCCATACTTCACCACATTTACCAAATGGGATCAAGACATTTTCATATATAGCATGACATCCTAGCTTCTCTTAATATTTATATTTTAACAATACCTGCACAGTTTGATGCTGTTAGGATGTCCTAGGCGCTCATAGTTCTGGTGCTCAAACTTCGTATAAACTCTTGAGTAATAAAGCCATTAGCATTTTTTTCTTACGCTGAGCAGTCTGGTGCAGTTGGTAAAGCATCCAACTTGGAATAAGGAGGTACCGGGATCGATTCTGGTGCTCAAATGTCTTTGGAACTCCCAAGCAATAAAGCCATATGCGTTTTTTGTAATAACAATTTTTAAAAATAAAGATGATTTCATTCATTTACATTTAATTTGACAGCACACACATAATACAAATATTCAATAGGCAATGGGTGAATAAAATTTTTGGTTGAATGACAGTATAAATCTATATAATTCAAATATGTTAGTAAAACCAAATACAAATTAATAAACAGATAAAAATTAATTTACATCCATTCAACACTCATTTAAGTATGAACATATATTTATATCACTTCAAATATAAAGCTGTATATTAAAAAAAGATATATAATCTCGATATGTCATCGTACTATCGAAATTGCCAGATTTCTGTCAGTTCTATAGAGAGAGAAATGAGAAGGAAAAAAAAATTTTAAAGCCTTTTCTTTCCAAAGAGGGATATAGATTAACATACTCCTATAGCATTTTATAAATATAGAAAAACAAGAATAGAAATAGTCTTCTAAATAGCATAAAATATTAATTTCTTTTAACAGACTATCACTATTTATAAATCAAAGAAAAATTAATCAAAACTATGCAAAGATTATGCACAGTGTGATCCTATATATATACACATAAAAATGTGTTTATATAAATATTAAGCAAGCGTATTTCTTTACAAGCTTGTATATAAACATATGACAATAAATAGTTGTTGCTATCAATAAAATAAAAAAATGAATAAAACAAAAATACGAATAAAAACTACTACTTATTATTCTTTCAAAACTAATTTTTTTTCCAATTATGAAACTGCTTATTAAATCAACTTATTAAATCCTAAACAACCAATCAAAATCAGTTTAAAATTCACCAGCCAAAACTTGAATAAAATATGCAGGATGCTACTGAATGAGGAAGGGGAGGCTGAACAAATACTACAACAATTGTCAAATCTCAGTATTCAGAATTAACTGGCATTGCAAGACTAAGATTTTTTTTTTTTTTCAAAAGGAAAAATATATAGATTTCTGACTAACCTGTACCACCCCCTATCTTCCATGGGATTAGTAGGAGGAAGATATCCATGGACATTAGAAAACATGGCAAACTTTTAATGTAAAATTTTTATAATCAGATTCTACTTTTTAAAAGTCCAATTTCTCCCCCCCTCCTCGTTAAGAGCATGTGGTGTGCACTTCAGGAGTTGCAGCCCCAATTTTCTAAACTAACCAACCAGCTATCAGAAAATGTGAGAAAGAGGTGCACCCCTAAAACGTGTCAAAAGTTATTTATCTCTCTACCCTTATAACTGATGGCCAGAGCTGTTCCATTCAGCCAAGATGAGAATACAATGCTCACATGACTAATTAATTTTCCTTAAATCTTTTTTTTTTTTTCAGTTTATGTCAATATAGTATTTGATTTATATATTTTCTATTTCAATTACAATTACTTCACTATAGAAATTCTGTTAATATTTTACTTTACTTTTTTTTACAAATATATATACCTGTAATTTTATTGCGAATTTTAAAACTGATTAATGGACAACAAACACATTTATACAACACCAGTCTATATTAAACTCCCTCATTTTCACCGTGAGATCATTTATAATGTTTTTTGTCAATTATTGGAATGTTGTTAATGATACAGTTCTACTTCACCCCCTTTTTCCTTTTATGTTTTGATCTTCATTTATCAATATTGTAAGGTAGAGAAGACTATTATGTTGACTTTGATTTATACATTTCCCTCCCCCCTCCAAACAAAATTAATATATAGAAAAAGATCAGCACAACAACAACAAAATATATACGAAATATTATTAAAAAGTTAATAAATTTAGGATAATTTGATTAGTAATAATAAATAATTATTTTAAAATATGTCAATGAATATTTATGATATTTTATTCTAAATACTATTATCATAATTAGCACATATCAATTACGATTAATATATATATCAATATTCTGAAATGAATTCGAATATTGACAGAATATAACTTGGAATTTTTTTCATTCAATTAGTAAGAAAACTGACAATTTTAACTAAAGGAAAAAATCAAGGATGGAAATATACTCAAATTCTTACAACTTGGCAATTGGCCAACTTGGTAATACTTTTTTTTCACAATTCTGGTATGAAGTACTATTGGAAAAAAAAAGTTTAGTTCTACAGTGAAATATTTAAAGGCTATTAATTTTACCATAAAAAGTTCCAAGAAACAATTCACAGCAAAGGAAAAGTCCTTGAAAATACATTTCCATAGATATCTAGTGCAATCTTTCTTAGTCCATATTAATCTCCATACAATCTATTTGATTTCATTAACTATCTCAAATACATCTTTTCGTAAGACATTCAAAGTAATGTAATTGAGTCATGCAACTAGACAAAATGCTGAAAAAAGAGGGGTCTAAAGTGATTTGAAAAAATTAAAATTCATAATTGGAATGCTATGAAATTATTGCCCAATATACTTGTAATGTTTGAGACAGAACTGAAAACATTTCTTTCTAATTGCTTAATACAAAGTTATTTCTTATAAAACACTTTTCCTCTTGATATATTTTTAACTCATCTTCATTTACAGTTTTAATTTTTACAATATTATTAAACCAGTCATGATTCAAATTCTTTTTGTTTTCATTTTTATTTACTTTTCAAAAACAATATGCTTCACAACCATATATTAAAAAAGATTAAAAGCACACATAACTTAGAATAAGTTCTGAGATAAATAGAATGTGATTATTAAATATAACAATAGTTTGTATAAGTGAAATGACTGCGTAAAAATACAACCACAGCTCAGGCCTTTAACAATAAGCAATAGTGGTTTATATTGGACACTGAAATAAATACTCCCCTAGAATATGTGGCAACAATATTGGACAAAAATCCATGTTTAGCAATTACTGATTTTAGTAGAGTTTAATAAAAACTAGAACAGCACATAATTAACCTATTAACATTTTTATATCCAATACATTGTTGAGGAAGTATTGTTGTTACAAAAAAAAATTTAATGAGATTTTCTGGTATTAAAATGTAAATGAAAAATGCTTAATGTTTATTTTAATAAAAGAATATTAAATAACCTCATAACCTCTTCCTTGTAAACAATACTATAAGTTTGTATATATCATTTAACAAAGTTTTATATAAAATAAAACTAGGTCTGTATTTCTATCTATTTTCATTTTATTTACTTCCTTTACATTCATGCTTTTAGAAAGTAACTTAAAAAATATCATAGAACTCCATTTTCTTTCCATTATTTAAATAAGTATAATGTTTCAGGTACTTGTTCTTTATAGTAATAAAGAACAAGTACCTCCTATATCTATTACATCTTCCGAATTGCCCAGAATTTTAAATGAAGAAGTGAGACATGCAATTAAATGTATGAAGAAAGGAAAGGCTCCAGGTAATGATGGAATTATAATTGATATATTAAAAAAAGCAGGTGAAGAAATAGAATTTTTTTTAGCAAAGTTATATACCAAATGTCTAAATGATAAAGATGTACAGGATGATTGGAAGAATGCAGTAATAATATTAATATTTAAAAAGGTGACAGAGAAGATATTAGAAATTACAGACCTATCAGCCTTTTATCAGTTTTATATAAAATTTTTACCAAGATAATTACAACTCGTCTACAGAGAATATTGGATTTCCACCAACCAAGAGAACAATCTGGATTTAAAAGTGGTTTTAGTATAGTAGATCATATCCAGGTATTGAGAGAAGTTATAGAAAGGACAAATGAATATGAGTTGTCATTATATTTTGGATTTGTAGATTATGAAAAGGCATTTGATTCTATAAACATTTCTTCAGTGCATTGGATCATCAAGGTATAGATCCAGGATATTGTCATATTTTAAAGAATATTTATAAAAATGCAACAGCAACAATTAGATTACATAATGATACTAGGAAAGTCAACATTGAGAAAGGTGTAAGACAAGGTGACTCCATATCTCCAAAACTTTTTACAGCAGTGCTGCAAAAAGTATTTTGTGGATTAAAATGGAAAACTAAAGGGGTGAAAGTAAATGGAGATTATTTAAGTCATTTAGATTTCGCAGATGGATGTAGTTGTTTTTGCAAATAATGCTTCAGAGCTGCAGGAAATGTTGCGTGAGTTATCAGATGAAAGTAGGAAAGTAGGACTAAAGATAAATGTTAAAAAGATTAAAGTAATGTTTAATCGATTTGCTCAAAATATGAAAATAAAGATTGATTATGATGAATTAGAAGAAGTTAATAGTTACAAATACCTTGGTCAGATTATTAGTATAGATGGAAACATAATGGAGGAAATTAATCATAGAATTAAAATTGTTTGGAGTGCTTTTGGTAAAAATAACTTGATACTAAAAGGAAATATGCCTATGTGTTTGAAAAGGAAGGTTTTTAACAAATGTGTTTTACCCGTTCTTACTTATGGATCTGAGACTTGGATACTTAATAGAAGAGCAATACAAAGACTTCAGACCACTCAAAGAAGTATAAAGAGATGTATAGTGGGAGTAACAAGAAGAGATCGAAAACACAATGTATGGGTAAGAGAACAAACAGGTGTTACTGACCTCATTGAAACAATTAAAAGATTGAAGTGGAGTTGGGCTGGACATATTGCTAGAAGAGATGATAATATATGGACAACTGAAATTTTAAATTGGATTCCAAGAGATTGTAAAAGACCCAGAAAAAGACCACATGTGAGATGGATGGATGAAATAAGAAAGTATGCAGGGGTGATGTGGAGAAGAGAAACTAAAGATCGGAGAAGATGGATTAAACTTTGAGAGACCTTCATCCTGCAGTGGACTGATAATGGTTGTTGATGATGATGATGAGTGTTTCAGAGCAAAACAAATGTCAAATCTTTTTTTTTTTTTGGTTTTTTTTTAAAATTTATTCAAGCTTAATTTCAAACCATTAAATTTATTTAACAAATTATTAATTTCATTTCATTAGATGTTGCTGGAAGGGAAGAATAGAAATATCTAATATTTATACTTATTCCCTATTTTCTAATCCATACTTTCAATATGGTTTGCTTTATAAATGCAGTTGAAGTAATGGTTTATTAATGATTTATTTAGTCCCATGAATTTTTTTTTAATTAATATTATTTTAAAATGTAATACTTATTTAATAATTTACATTATATTATCGCATAATTTTTTAAACTTTCATTTGACAATTGTTGTTTTTTAAAACATATATTTTTTATTTTAAAATAATTGAATTGTGATTCCATCTTTCGTTCATTATTTCTGGCTGAATTAGCTAATTATTTAATATTAAGTAGCTTTTAGAATTTGAATTTATTTAATGATTTTTTTTTTTTAATTACAGTGTAAAATTACATCAATAATACTTTATGTAAATCTAATCTTAAATACATTTTGCATACTTGAATATTAAGCTTCATAACAACCTACAATCCATGGAAACAATAAAAGTATTGCTTTCCTTAATAATTATATCTTTATAAATAAAACATTTTCATATGTTTAATACTTTATAAGTTTTTCCAACAGTTTTTCATAAAAAATGATAAATCAAATATCTATCTATACATTAACTTTTTCATAAAAATGGCAAAATTAAGTGCTTATTTTTCTAGCTAGTTGTTGGATAATGCATATTGTTTCCAGAATGCACTTCTCTAATAAAATTTTTGTCATGTGCAAGAATGAGTGGAAGTACTTTCTGACTCAAATCCATATAGTATTAAGAAGTTATGCCACTATTTGCCATTGTGATACAATTGTTCAAAGAAATTGGTAATAGCCTATTAAATCCACCTAAAAAGTTATATAATGCATAACAGTAGTTCAGAAATATTTGAAATAGTTACTAAAGCATTTTGTCTAGTCTCCTGAATAAATTATATAATATACTAGATTTGCTATTATTTTTCAAGTACAATTACAAATATTTTTACTAAAATTAATATATATATATATATAAGTAAGATTAATATTACAAACTGTTGATTCATGTTTATATTATATTCTATATACATTTTAGAGCTATGATAATTTCAAGATGAGCAAATCTATTGATAAATATTCCATAATTGATTCTTTAATGTCAAGATTGTCTGGATCTTTGAGTTTTGTTGATAAAGAAAAAAAATTGAAGCAAAAAAAGGAAAGAAAAAAAAATTAGAATTTACAAATTTGAATACAAAAATTCATATCTATAATTGGCATTTCAATTCTATTATGACAATACAATGATTAATGAATATAAAAAATAAAATAAAAAACAAATTTTTGTTAGCTACTTTTAATATATATATATATTCAACTGGTTTTAATGATTTAAACAATCAAACAACATGGAACATCATTAAATCACCTAAAAGTGGTGATTTCATTTAAAACATTTATTTCATTTTATACTTTGATTTATAGTGGAAAATTGAATTACTTCCTCTCTATGTAATCTCATTACATGTAGTTCTGTATTAAATATTATTTTTACAAACATTTGTTTTATTATTGAAGACAGCCAGAGCTAGAAACCAGTCTGAGGATAGGGATATTCAGAAAAGCTTGTTAAAAGCTATTAGCACGCTCATTATATAACATTTGTAGTACAAGCTTCCTTGCAAATATTTGTTTAGCATTCAAATTTTAATAAATTTCTTCATATATGTAAATTCACCATTCACATTTGATATACAATTTTTTTTCTTCTTTATGCTGTGTGGATTTATAGAAGATTATTACATGATCACATTAATTGTTGATAAACAGAGCAAAACTCTCCATACAGTATTGCCACCTGTGCTAAACAGAGTAATCAATGGATGCCAGAAGGCTTGTGCATAAAATCCCTATCTAATGCCTACTCATCCAATATCCCCAGATTAGTTTCTGGCTTGTGGCCTTCGTCAGTGAGGAGCTTTGGATCTAGATCCTAAGATCTAGATGCAGTGCTCTCAGATCCAAAGCTCCTCACTGACGAAGGCCACAAGCCAGAAACTAGTCTGGGAATATTGAATGAGTAGGCATTAGATAGGGATTTTATGCACAAGCCTTCTGGCATCCATTGATTACTCTGTTTAGCACAGGTGGCAATACTGTATGGAGAGTTTTACTCTGTTTAGAAGATTATTAACATGCAAACTGCTTACATAAAATACTACTTGATAATATTAATAATATATGGTTAAAATACAATCATTTAAAACAGGCAAAACTCTCTATACATATTGCCACTCAGTGCAAGCCAGAGTAATCAATGGATGCCAGAAGGCTTGCGCATAAAATCCCCATCTAGTGCCTACTCATCCAATATGTTAATTACTATCATTTAACTTGAAATATTGATTATTACAAAGAATGTTTGTAGTGTCATGCAAAAAATCTTTCTTATTAACATAAAATTAGAATAATTGTAAATGGGTGATGTTTGTTAATTTGTCTTTAACATTTTGAGCAACTGTTACTGACAATTTTATTATGGAAGTGAAAAACTAAAGTTAAAAAAAAAAAATTGAAATCGTCTAATACAACTTCAACTATTTAAAAAAAAACAACAACAACAAAAACAGCATGTGCCAGCTGTGAATATGAAGTAAGAGAAAATGTTTCAAACCAACAGGTGAGAGGGGCGGGGGATTGCCTTAATAGACTAATAAACTTCCTACTGAAAATTTCCAGAACATATTTTATGATAGGGAATGTGTCAAATCATAATTTAAAGTCAATGCAAATTAATTACTTACAATTAAAAAAAATATATGATGATAGCAGTTTTTTTTTTTTTCAATGAAATTTAAAATCCAGGTAAAACACCATTATTGTAAACCCAAACTTGGCAAATGAAGAATATGTATAAAAATATAAAAAAACTCATTACATTAATTTTATTTGTAAATGTGCTTAAACTAATTTATTATTTGTAAATAGTTAGTGATCACAGTTGAAGTTTTGTTTGGATAATAAAAGTTTTTGAATGAGAAATATTTAGTTTTTTGACATTGTATCAATTTATTAAAAAAACAAAAACATTTTTTAAAAAATTTCAATTCAACTTTTAAATTAAAAAATGAAATGATAATATTAAAAAATAAAAATTTTATTTAATGCATTAAGACTTTTTAAAACATTAAACTTTTTTTTTAATAATTAAATTGTATGATTAGCACAAATTATTTTTTGTTTTAATTTGAGAACATTACTACTTTTTTTTAGTAATAAAAAATATAATAAGAATGAACATACTGGACATTTGTTTCATGTTAATAAGATACAACATATAAGTAAATGTGCAAGGAAAAAATTAATATAATTTTTAAAAATGAAGAAAGTTATACCATCTCTAAAAATATTAAATTTAGAACTGGTGGACAAAATTATATAAAAATATCTATAAAATATTTTGGAAACAGTCAGTTTCCTGGAAAAAGCAACAGCAAAACTGCAACAAAAGATTATTTCTCATAAACCAGCTTATCCATAATAGATATAATTAATAAACCAAGATATTGGAATTAAATAATATTTCATGAAAAGGTATGTAAAGTAATTACACAATAGAAAATGGAGAATTTATCAGGAATTAAATAGAAATAGTTAGATTATTACATATCTTTTTGAAACAAGATATAAGGGCTATGTAAGAATTTAGTGTTCTGGAGATAGCAATAGACACAATAGAATAAGTGACTTTTAAGCAAAAATAAAAAGAATTGTATAAATAGCAATAATGAAAATGATGCTGTTACTAATTCAGATTAATAATGTTTCAAGAGATTTGCTTTTAATAAAATTTACTTACCAACAGGTGAATATGGTGAAGATGTAAAAAAAAAAATCATGATTCACTTATGTTTTATATACAAATATTTCTATTCATTCATGAGCATGCTTATATAATAAGAATTATCACAAAATATAAAATGCTTTGGATTTTTTTGCATGGTAGATAAAAATGAAACAATCAGCACATGAATAGTAAAATCATGCTAACATATTTGACATACATATAAAAAAAACTGATTAATTTTTTAATCAATATGCACACTATGTGTAAAAAAATATCTAATCATTATTACGAAATTTGCATAAAATATTCCCATAAGAAAATTTAATAAAAATACATATAAACTGTATTAAAATATTTTATAATGGATGATTAGCTTTTATTCTCAATAGATTATAATCATAAGATTACTGAAGTAATCAATAATTAAAATAGATATGACACAAATAGTCATTTAATAATGAGAAATAACAATTCTTCATAATTCTCTGGCTCAAATAACAAAATTACAGTTTAACTTTATACTTGCCTCATCTCCTGAAAATTTAAGACTTCACATGTTTTTCTGATCAATAGCTTGAAATTATCTGCAATGGAGTTGTTTAAGTAAGGAATTTATTTATACAATTTCTCAAATTCTTTAATATAAAATAAAAAGTGATTCAAATGTTCAAGAATAAATCAGCTGACTCCATTTAAATTGCAGAAAAAGCCTATAGCAGACTGATTAGTATATATACCATTAATAAATTAACTTTGTACAAGTGATCTTTTTTATATAACAAAACATATATCTTTAAGCTTAGAGCACTGATATCTAACCATTTTCTCACAGGTGTCTGGAAGCTTTAAAAGGTAAGTCACAAAAATTCAGGCAACCATCTTTCAGATTATTTTAAAAATTGTATGATAATTGCTGAAACCCTGAATCAATTTTTTAAAATTTATCATAAAATATTATAATTTTTTTAAAAATTATAATATTCGCAAAAATATCAATAATTATGCGCTTTTAACACTCGTTAAGGAAGTTATATATTTATTAATAATTTATTTAAAGCTTAGCACTTTCAAAGCTCCATGGCTTCATACTCATAGCTGCATGCGCTTGATAGTGATGAGGGGGCGTATTCAAATTTATGTTAATTAGTTAGATGTTTCAGTATTTTATTTAAGTATTCACAAAAATAAAGTTTTTTAAATTCATATGCACATTTTTTGTTCTTTTATATATATATATCTTTATTGCTGTGCAATATTAATCACCTTTTTAAATGATTCTACATGGAGAGTAAGTTGCATATTTGAAACATTTTACAATATCTTTCTTAAATAATTTAAAAAAATTACAGACTGTGAAATAAATTTCTAAACTTATTATAGCATTCTCATATTTTATTTTAGAAATGTGTAAATCTGAAATTATACAACTTGAAAATGCATAAATACAATAACATATAGTAGGAAAACAGCAGAGATTCTGATGAGAACTTGAAATAACTAAAGTAGTTTACAGCTTCAAAAAACTTTCCATTGTTAATCTAGACATTTCTTTCAGTTTATGAATGTCATACAGGCAAAATGTCTTAATAATTAGTAAGAATCTATCAGAATCTGTAAATACAGAACAAAAAGCAGAATACAAAATGAATTACCTAGTTTGATAAAACTTTTGAATACTATTTATTTGATTCCAACTCATGAAATAATTTATATAAAGATAGGCAGTTATAACACTAACTTCATATGTCTGCAAATATAAAACAGATTTGAGTCTTCTTTTTAGTGAGAAGTAATGAGAATAGACAGCCTTATAAAAACTGTACTATCACTTGTGTTGATTTAAATTCATCATCAATCAAGATATCATTTTTATTCGAATCTGGCGCTGTGTTCATATTACAGAAAGACTCTATGGGGTTGTATAGTAGAATGACTTTCAGACATAAGAATTAACTAATTATGAATAATTAAAAAAATCGTGCTGGACCAAGACCACTTCCTATTAGCTTCTAAGATAAAAATTTGGTTCACTACAAATAAAGTAGTTCCAATACAAGTAGTCTTTGCTGTTTCATCTATTTTCCTTACTGTCTTGATTCACTTAAGTTAGTACAGAGTTTGGTCATCTCCATATACTAACTATGAGAATATGATTATGTGTTTATGGAATTACACTTCCATCCACTAACTATTTGCCCAATTCTAATTCCAATTACTTTTCTCATTTTTTTATTGCTCCAAATCCTAAGAATTGAGAAATCAATGGTAAGTGCAAGTTTAACACACAGTCAGTACTTAGTTGTGATTTTGAAAGAGCAATGTAATTACTGAGTCAGGTTGGAACAGGATTTGAGATAAGAGTTTATTTAGAAAGAAATGATAGTAATGATACTAAAAAATAAATATAAATTTAATTTTCATCTAAATACAAATGTTACATGCAAATTTTACTTGATACAAATTTTTCAAAACTTGAAAATAAATTTAAAGTTTATATTTCCTCATTTGTTTACTTTTTATGTAAAATTATTAATATTTATTTTTCTTTAACTATTTAATGTTTCCATTGCAATTTTGTTATAATGCAATACCTTCAAACAAAAACTGCCTCCTGTCAAACAATTTTTTTTCTGTTTATCACTAACTGGAAGCTATTCTCCAATCTAAAACTTTCAGTTGATTACTCTTTTTATTTATTTGATAAGTTGATATTGTAATCAGTTGACTTACTCAGCACACAATAATAGTGTGTGTGCATAATATATATAAAGTTGAAAGAAAAAGTAGAAATAAACACAGACAAATTTTTGTAGATATTTTTCTATATTTCCTAAAATAAAATAATAATAAGCAAAGGGGTAAATAACTATGGGTTTAAAATAAAATTTCATTATGAAATTAATATTTTAAAAAGGTCTGAATCAATATAAATATTGTATTATTATTCTGATTTTGAAATTTAAAAATGCCATACTTGTTTTTGAATTTTTTTAATTAATTAAACAAAATTTCTATCTATTAGAAATCCCATAAGTGAAAACATGCATATCATACTTTGATAAAAATTTCAAGCTTGTTTTCAAAAGGAATTAGAGAGATAAAAATAAAACTCTGTTTTGAATCAAGGTGTTGTTATTACCTCAGATGATTTTATAAAAGAGCTGATAAAAATATCAGCTGCAGTTTGGATAGTGATTTTTGAAGAGAACCGTCTGGATTGTAGTTTTTGTAAGAGCTGAACAGAACAGCTTGGCTACTAAAATTTTTTTTGAGTAAGTCGCAGCAATTAACTGACCAAAATAGATAACTGCAGTTTGGTATTGGCTGTAGCAGAGAGTTGACAGAATAGCTACCATAAACTGATGTAGCTGAAGCCAGGACAATATATCCAGGAGGTACTACTATTTTCTTTCACAGGAGTTTTGATTTACTTGAAGCTGGTTCACTTCTGATTCAATAGCTTTAAAAAAATGAGAACAAAATAGCTAGCAGAGTTATACAGAGCTCCTATGAAGATCTAAGGGGGTATAGTGCAGTAGCTTCCCTATAGTTTACTGCAGAGTTTTGATTCATGAGGCCAGCCAGGGTCACTTCAAATGGATCAACTAGATGCTTAAATATTTTCTAAAAGACAGATTGACAATTGCTTGGACTACAAAAGAAAGGTCATGATATGCCAACAAATTACTTTAATACTTTTCCCTGATGATGACAACAAGGCCGAAATAATATTTTTTTGATAGGCCAAAAACCAAGCTTACCAAGAGAAAGCTTGGAGAAATTGGTGTACGTATACTGCTGTTTATTTATAAACACATGAAACCACAAATAAACATGTTGCGTGCATATACAGTGAGTTATTTTATTTTAATATTTCTTAAAACGACTTTTAAAATTTATAACTTAAAGCAAGAAGTAAATAATTTGCTTGAGTCAAATGTCTAAAAGAAAGATGATTTGATATATATATTTAAAGAAATTGTATTGGTAATTCCTTATAAAAAATGACATTAAAAGAAGAATATATAACTTAACTGGAAGCATAATTTTGTTTGAATTAAAATAAAAAAAAAAGGATGTTAAACTTTATGAAAGAATTAAGCAACATGATTCTATATACTTCAATATTGAATTAATTATGGAAAATATAATATTATTGTAACAAGTTGAAATAGATAAAAGTCAGTGTGCTTATATACATGCACACACATATATGCAAAATTTTAATCATTTTTTGTATAACCATTCAAATATGCCCATTTCTCAAATGTACTGCACTCTGTGTGCATATTTATATATCAATGCATGTCAGGTAGACCCATTTAGGTAAAAATTGATGTCATTAATTATTTTGAGAAAAGTAAATTTGTGTTAATATATTAGTATATTAGAAATCGCACGTCTGTGCATACATATATATAAATCAATGTAACAATTTGAATTTTGAATAGTAAATATGGTAAATCAATGTAATAACTTTAGTTGTGTATATAATTTTGTATAATATTCAAAATCAGAAGCCTGATTCTGCAGATCTTAATATTTATTTTTTTTGTTATTAATAAACTTATATTTAATTGTTAAAATTTTATTGCATCATCTCTTGGTCACATACAGTAATAGAGCTTATGTTCTCTGAGTTAGATTCGAACACGGGATGAATATATAAATGGAAATGTGTATTTAGTGTTTTGGGGCATCCAGCGATGGTCAATCATCATCATCCTGGTAGGCGCATAAGATTATATTCTTTAAAGCCCATGCACTATCTTTTATATTAGTTTAGCTTTATTAGGAGTTAAGTTTATAGATGGCCAGTACAAGTGGCCTGAGCATTGATGATGATCAGCATGTTTTAATGTCCCAGCATTATTGTTTGATTCTTATGTATTCTGATGGATGAGCACTTAAGTGGTGCATCTAAGTTATGTTTAAGTAATTGCCCCTGGTGGCAAAGGCTCAATAGTTACCCAGGACTACAGGAGACCCATTTCCGATCCAGTCACAAGGTTGACTGTTAATTATATTATTTATGATCAAATCCAGTCACAAGATTCACTGTTGATTTATTGTACTGATTTTATTATATTTAATTGTGGATCATTTAAGATGATGAATGGTTTATTTTGAATACTTTTATTTACTTTTATAATTATAATGCTGGTTGATATATGATTGATGTATAGATTTTTTAGTTGCTCTTCTGAGTTAGCTGGCTGATCTCTCAATGATCTCTGAGATTCTCCTTAATATCATGCTCTTATAAAATATTATATTACTTATATATATATTACATTCAAATATCAGCCTTTCAAGCTAATTGAGCACGCGCCTTTTGAGAGTGTTAAATAAATGAATACTTTCCTCTTCAATCCAAGATATAGTATTTATGCAGGAATAAAAAGGATCCTCTTATTCCTACGACTCAAAATTCTATTATATGAGAAAATCTGAAGAACTGTTGAGAATCCTTTTTATTCCTGCATAAATACTATATCTTGGATTGAAGAGGAAAGTATTCATTTATTTAACACTCTCAAAAGGTGCGTGCTCAATTAGCTTGAAAGGCTGATATTTGAACGTAATATAATTGTAAACACGGCGCTAGATAAAATAATTGCTTATTTACTTATATATATATATGTTAAAATTATTGATTTTGTATTTACTTGGGAGTGATGATGTTCCATCATCACAGTTCAAATATTTTCACCACTTTCTGTATCACCCCATCCCGTTACAAATGGTTACCTAACTGAGAGTCAATGAAGATCATGTACTGTAGCAATCATTATAGATGGCTGTCCCATGTAAGGCTGATGATGATCACATAGTGGTGATCATCATTTCAAAATTATCAACTTGATCTCAAACCACAAGTGAGGGGAAAAAATGCATTTTATGCAGAATTAATTTTAAAAATTACTGTGAAATATGTGACAAGAGTATTGATGATGATTATAAATTACAAAATAGTAGTTTTCATGTATGTTTAAAAATGTTTATGTTTAGAGTTAAATAGAAAATTGATGATTTTGGAGATTGGATTGGGTGTTTGATTGTTGAAGTTTGTTTAGCTGTATTTTCAGTTTTTGATGATGGATGGAGATTTTTGTCAGTGGCTTGAGAATTCAATGTTTTCATGCAACTCTGCAGGTGTTCTATCTCCACTATTTGCTGCAACCTATTTTTTGCATTTTATATCGTCTGTCATAGAGCAGTTAACGCAGTCCTGCCATGATTTCAGCCTCTAAGTCTCCAAAGAAAAGGAGCATGGCATAGGCCCATAAGACTCAAAAGAAGCAAGGCATAGTTTTGTATTTTCTAGTCCCTCCATGGAAGAGAGCTTTGCAATGTTTTTGCATTATCTTTATCATAGGTTGTAGTAGCTTATAATGTCCCATTTGAGGTAGCACTCTTGGTGTTCATGGTGCATTGTGTACTTACAGTCCAATGGCTGAATTCTTTATCTATCTCAAAATTGCAGATCACTATTGATTCTGTTAACGGTCAGATGTCTGTCAGATCTCTAAAACAATCGATGAGTACATAGTTTTAGATATGAACTTTGTTTTGATTATACATGTAAATTATGTAAAATATTGTTAGATAGGTGTTTTATTTCTATCTTCTTTTTTCCTCAGACCGGGCAATGCAACCAGTTGGCTTACATAGCACACAATAATAGTGTGTGTGCATAATATATATAGTTGAAGAAATTTTTGTAGATATTTTTCTATATTTCCTAAAATAAAATAATAATAAGTAAAGGGTTAAATAACGCTGGGTTTAAAATAAAATTTCATTATGAAATTAATATTTTAAAAAGGTCTGAATCAATATAAATATTGTATTATTATTCTGATTTTGAAATTTAAAAACACCATACTTGTTTTTGAAATTTTTTAATTAATTAAACAAAATTTCTATCTATTAGAAATCCCCTAAGTCAAAACATACATATCACACTTTGACAAAAATTTCAAGCTTGTTTCCAAAAAGGATTAGAGAGAGAAAAATAAAACTCTGTTTTCAATCAAGGTGTTGTTATCACATCAGATGATTTTATAAAAGAGCTGATAAAAATATCAACTGCAGTTTGGATAGTGATTTTTGAAGAGAACAGTCTGGATAGTAGTTTTTGTAAGAGCTGAACAGAACAGCTTGGCTACTAAAAATTTTTGAGTAAGTGGCAGCAAATAGCTGACCAAAATAGATAGCTGCAGTTTGTTATTGGCTGTAGCAGAGAATTGGCAGAATAGCTACCATAAACTGATGTAGCTGAAGGCAGGACAGTAGATCCAAGAGCTGCTACAATTTTCCTTCATAGGAGTTTTGATTTACTTGAAGCTGGGTCACTTCTGAATCAATAACCTTAAAAAAATAGAGTTATAACAAATGCCAGGGTCACTTCAAATGGATCAACTTACTAGCTGCTTAAATATGTTCTAAAAGACAGCTTGACAATTGCTTGAACTACAAAAGAAAGGTCATGATATGCCAATAAATTACTTGAATACTTTTCCCTGATGATGACAACAAGCCCAAAATTATATTTTTCTGATGGGCCAAAAACCAAGATTACCAAGAGAAAGCTTGGAAAAATTGGTGTACATATGCTGCTGTCTATCTATAAATGCAGGGAACCACAGATAAACACGTCACATGTATATACAGTGAGTTATTTTATTTTAATATTTCTTAAAACGACTTTTAAAATTTATAAATTAATAACTTAAAGCAAAACAAGTAAATAATTTGCTTGAGTCAAATGTCTAAAAGAAAGACAATTTGATATATATTTAAAGAAATTGTATTGGTAATGCCTTTTAAAAAAATGACATTAAAAGAAGAATATATAACTTAACTGGAAACATAATTTTGTTTGAATTAAAATCAAAAAAAGAAAAGGATGTTAAACTTTATGAAAGAATTAAGCAACATGATTCTATATACTTCAATATTGAATTAATTATGGAAAATATAATATTATTGTAACAAGTTGAAATAGATAAAAATCAGTGTGCATATATATACGCACACACATATATGTAAAATTTTAATCATTTATTGCATAACCATTCAAATATGTCCATTTCTCAAATGTACTGCACTCTGTATGCATATTTATATATCTATGCGTGTCAGATAGACCCATTTAGGTAAAAATTGATGTCATTTATTATTTTGAGAAAAAAAATTTGTGTTAATATATTAGTTGTGTATTAGAATCACGCATCAGTGCGCACATATATATAAATCAATGTAAAACAATTTGAATTTTGAATAGTAAATATGGTAAATCAATGTAATAACTTTAGTTGTGTATATAATTTTATATAATATTCAAAATCAGAAGCCTGATTCTGCAGATCTTAATATTTATTTTTTTGTTATTAATAAACTTGTATTTAAAACAAAAGCAAAACTCTCCATACAGTAGTGCCACCTTGTGCTAACAAGAGTAATCAATGGATGCCAGAAGGCTTGTGCATCCATTGATTACTCTTGTTAGCACAAGGTGGCACTACTGTATGGAGAGTTTTGCTTTTGTTTACAACAATTATGTGCTAGGATGAGATGGTGATCATGTGATGTTTAGTGGTTAAACTTGTATTTAATTGTTAAAATTGTATTCCATCATCTCTTGGTCACATACAGTAAGAGCTTATGTCCTCTGAGCTAGATTCGAGCATGGGATAAATATATAAATGGGGATGTGTATTTAGTGTTTTGGGGCATCCAGCGATGATCAATCATCATCATCCTGGTTGGCACATAAGATTATATTTTTTAACACCCATGCCCTATCTTTTATTTTAGTTTAGCCTTATTAGAAGTAAAGTTTATAGTTGGCCAGTACAAATGGCCTGAGCATTGATGTCGATCAGCATGTTTTAATGTCCCAGCATTATTGTTTGATTCATATGTATTCTGATGGATGAGCACTTAAGTGGTGCATCTAAGTTATGTTTAAATAATTGCCTAAGGTGGCAAAGGCTCAATAGTTAGCCTGGTCTACAGGAGACCCATTTCCAATCCAGTCACAAGGTTGCCTGTTGATTTATATTATTTATGATCAAATTCAGTCACAAGATTGACTGATGATTTATTGTACTGACTTTATTATATTTAATAGTGGATCATTCATGATGATGAATGGTTTATTTTGAGTACTTTTATTTACTTTTATAATTATAATGCTGGTTGATATATGATTGATGTATAGTTTTTTTAGTTGCTCTTCAGAGTTAGCTGGCTGATCTCTCAATGATTCTCCTTGATCTCATGCTGTTATTATATATATATATATATATATATTATAGTTTCTATACTCTATCCCCCACTGAGGAGAGCAAACCAGCTTGAAATCAGCTGATCTGGGGGTGAGCAAATGAAAGAGGTAGTTAATTTCTGACTCTTTTTTCGTTTGTGTAAAACAAATCTTACACTTGTTCGGCGGTTTTGGTATAGCGCCATCTTTTGAACATAATTAACAAGTGATAGCAGGTTACGTGATTAACTTGTTTTTGTTTTTCATATATATATATATATATTAAAATTATTGATTTTGTATTTACTTGGGAGTGATGATGATGTTCCATCACCCCAGTTCAAACTTTTCACCACTTTCTGTATCACCCAACCAGTTACAATATATTAGATCTCATTAAATTTTTAAATTAATGTTTTTGATAAAGTATATTAAAAAAAAAGTTAAAATGTGAACCAATTTTTATTTCATTGGAAAATACAATAGAAAAAACAAAAGACAATAACTCTATGGGAATGTTGGGTTTTAAAGATTTAGTGTTTTGGATGGATAACTTTCATACAAGTTGAGTTATAATGAATGAATGGTATAATACATGATTTCTGGAACTAATTATGTTCACTTTAACATACCTACTATTTGTAATGGATTTTTTTAAACAAAAATATTTCTATTCAATAATCATATTAGTAGTCAGAATATGAATGGTTAAGACAAAATAATGAACAAAAATGAAAATACCAGTTGATGTGTCTCAGGGTGGAGATGAATTAGTTGAAATATAGCACAAAAAAATACATAATTAAAATTTTATCAATTTTTTGCCAGATAAACAATTAATCAGTCAAAAAATTAATATTCCCAGATTATTTAGTGAATCTTTATTTCAAACAATACAAAAATATTTCTAATAGGCAAATAATGTTAATATATAGTTATTTGTCTCCAATTGGGAGTCCAATTACTACTTTAAAACCCAAAAATGTCTCTTGTTTATTAGAGATATAAAAGCATAGTTCATAACTGGCACATCTTTCAGGACTAATATTTTAGAACTTTTATGAATATGTATTTAGCATATTCATTTTGCTCTGGATTCTTGGAAATTTTCCTTTAAGGCAGTCAGTTTTCAATGTTATCATTACAAAACATTTAACAGTTAGCTTATCCATATGTACACAAATAGATCAAAGTCACACACTACAAATATGGCTCATGATAAAAAATATTGCTCAATTTCCATATATATATATATATATATTGTGAGGGAAGCTTACAAGCATGACCAAACCAACCCATGGCTACTCATATCACTAATTGTGCCAATTCCAAACTTACGCCTAGCTTAAATAATAAGTTTTATTTGATATATGTATATTACACATGTAATTTTACTATCTCAAAACATAACTATATGTGGTTATGTGATATGTATATATTTTTTGCTTCAACAAATAATAAAAAAATTAAATTGTGAGAAACTTTTTTTGTTGTTGTTTCCCATATATATATATATATATAAATAATGAGGAAAATCCCATATATATATATATAAATAATGAGGAAAATCCCATTTAATGAAAACATACAAAATTAAACACTTCATACACAATGAATCTCAACTTTTCCAAAACACATAAGTCATGGAGACATAACCAACTAAGATGGGTCAAAGGACCCGAGATGATAAGGATAAAAGGAATGAGATGGGGAACAGCCTGGCGACTGCTGCTCAGGATCTTGATAGGACAACCAAACTGTTTGGAATCTGTCCTTCCACACCAGACAATGCCTGGGATCAAAGATTATCCTCTTCATTTTAATTTTGGAGGGATGGTCCCAAGTGAATGTCAAATTAACCCAGAAGTACCAATATTGACCACACAGATAGAACCTATGATATCAGGCCAAGTGTGTGGAAACACAGCATAAATGAGTGCCATTAATCAATTTCTGCAACTCAAAGTTCTTAATGCATCAGTCGGTAAAACACCATAGAACACCTTAAGTCTCAATTTGTACTTTTCAGTCAATCAGAAATTTGACTGAATGAAAGTGATCACTGCTTACAGCCATCTTCAGGAAGATGCATTGATGTGGTCAGAATCATTCCAAACCCCATCCACTTTTGATGATTACCAAATATTGTTGATCAAAAATTTTTGAAGTAGGGATAAGCACTAACCTTTGCTCTATAAGCTATTCCGGGAGAAGTATAAACCTTCACCAGGGGAAATATTAACTAAGTACATCCATCGCCAGGTTACTAAGCTGAGGACATTAACACTTACCACCTGAGCGAAAGCGAGATTATCAGGATCATTAACTCTTACTCAGCTCTATCTGCTAATCCATGTCAACACTTTTTGAGCTACAGCACTGTTTTTATGCTTGTTTTAAAGCTTATAAAAAGTCCCGTAAGATGATGCCCTCTCTCGAATTATTTTATAAGTAAAAAATCAATATGTGACATTGAAAATCTAACAAAAGAAGAGAGCAGTCTGTTCTAAACGCTCATTGGTTAATGATTATTTGGTCAAAAAAGATTGCCGATAAATAATTTTCACCCTGAAAATGAAAATATATGTTTTAGAGTGGTTTTTTTTTACTTATTTTTTGTACAAATTATAAATTATTTTCATAAAATATGCTAAAAATATAGTTCTTTTACAAAAATATTTAGATTTTATTAAAAAATTGTATACTTTATACAAATGTAAATTGAAAAAGAAACCAGTGAATAGCAACAATTTTGACATCCTGTCAAAAGTTTAAATTGCCCGAAGCTGTTTATTTGATTTTCAAAGAAAAAATGTTTTAGAATATTTTTCTGTCATATGTATTTTGGTAAAATATGCTGAAAATACAATTATTTTTAGAAAAATGGTAAGATTTTGCTAAAAAAATTCTTAACTTTAGGAAATCAATGGCATTTGCATCACTTGTAATTTGCTATGATCTTTTTTTTTTTATTTTTTCCGCTATCGAATATTTTTATAATTATGAATAAAAATTTATTTTTGAATAAAATTGTTTACTTTCATAACTTGACAAATTATTAATATATTTTTTACAAACGAAACTAAAATGAATATAATAGTAAAAGATGAATATATTTTCACAGCTGAGTTTGTTAATTGACTAATCAAACTTTAGAATTTTTAATTCATTCACCCAATAATAAATTGTACAATTTAAGAGCAGTTAAACGGTTAAGAGGAACTCACCCCTGAAAATTGAACAAAATCCTTTTATGCACAAATGCCAAGAGCATTGAACAAGTAACAGAATTGCTTAATAGTATAGATTTAAATAATACCAATCTATCTACCGAAACCCCAGAAAAAAGAAAAAAAGAATCCATAGTGAACACTATCTACTAAAAAAAGAGGAAAAGGAAAGTCATTACAACAATTCCCTTTCCCATACCTGGTGACCCATTAAGAACCGGCTAGGTAATAGTAAAGCCAGAATGAGCGCTCGTCAGCCAGGATGTAGTAATCATACAACCAAAATCCAACAAAAACCAAACTGAAAAGATACGAGGCCATGTTCCTCACCTCAAGAGACCGAAAGAACAATGGGGAACATGAGACAAAATGTTAAAAACCAGGAGATCATTATTTTAATGTGTTCAAGGAAAGACTAAGCACCCAACTTCACTTTGCAGAGTTGCCCATGATTGAGATGTTGTTTGAGGATTTGCCAGTTAAAGCATTGTTAGACTCTGGTAGCCAGATTTCAGCGATGTCAGACACATTCTATCATAAGGTTCTGACAAATAATCCTAACATCAAAACCCGACCACTGAAGTCAATTCACACTACCATGGCTAATAATAGAAAGGCCAAACTTACAAAAACAAATCTGGGATCAAGGCTTGATACATGAGATAAACCAATGCCATTGATTTCTCAGATAAGGTAATCAGGATTAATGAAGAGATCTTGGAGATGACATTGCTTCCAAGACATGACCTACCTGGAGTTGATTGTATAATATCTGTAACCCTAGAGACACTGATTGAGAACAAAATCGCAAAATCCAATTTACTTGGAAGCCATGATGAAGTAAAGTTACAAGCTGTTATTAATGAATTTGGCCCCATTTTCTCAGAAATACCAGGCATAATAGAGGGTTTCCAACAAATGATAAAACGGATTCATGACCAACCATTCCAATCCAAATTCTATCCTATTCGATATCAGTATCGCAAAGAGATATCTAAACAGATTAATAAAATGCTAGTGGGGATTATTTTCAACTTCACCTTACTGTAATCCAGTTGTAACTGTGAAGAAGAAAGACGGCTTGATGAGATTTAGTTTGGATTGCTCGGCAACTGAACAAAATTAGTTTGTAATAGAAATATCCTACCATCTGTCCATGAAGTATTCGTAAGGTTAGGAAATAAAGTGTTTTCCGCTTTCAATCTAACCTCCAGTTATTGGCAGATTGAGCCCCATCCAGATGATCACCAGTACACTGCCTTCTAATATGAGGGTTTTACATATCAGTTAAATAGCATGCCCTTTGGTTTGATCAATAGTGGTGCTGGTCTAATAAGATGCTTGTATAAAACCCTAACTCCTGAGGCCAAACAGATCTCAGGCATTTATTTGGATGATGTGATAATAGCATCTATCACTATTGAAAAATATCATCAAGATCTAACTTTATTTTTTAAAGAGTGCTATGAGAAGGGAATTAAGATCAACTTCAAGAAGAGCATGTTGACATGTAACAAGGCTGTCTTTTTAGGACATATCACTGGATGTAATGGCATAACCTGATAAGATCAGTGCCATGCAGAACTTTTCCAAAACCCACAAGTAGAAAACAAACCAGGTCATTTTTATGGTGTTTTCATAGCACATGGAACCATTATTAAAACTTATTAGGAAAGATGAAAAATGGAAATGGACTGAAGAACAAGATAAAGCCTTGAGCAGGTTCTTAAAGCAAATCGTATTAGCTTTCCCTGATTTTAATAGACCGTTTATTGTCCAGACAGACAGTAGTGATTTTGGATTGGGGGTAACATCCCAAATCCAGGAGGATGGCCAACCTGGGGTCTTCTGTTTTATCAGCCAGCTCCTAAAAGGTCCTGAAATAAATTATATGGATACAGAGAAGAAAGCACTGACAATAGTGTGGATCTTCCAAAAATTTTGACAGATGCACAAAAAGCATCTGTCAAAATTTTTGGATCTTCCAAAAATTTTGACAGATGCTTTTTGGATCAGAGGTGATCACTAATCACAAAAGCCTTGAATTCCTGAATTACAGCCACCTGACTAACAGTTGCCTGGTAAGATGGAACTTATTGCTTGGTAAGATGGAACTTATTGCTTTAGGAATTCAATTACAGCATGTAATATTGTAAAGGATCCGAGAATGTGATGGCAGACATGCAGAGTCGAAATCCATGTAGGTCAGAATAAAATCATCTTTCGGTAGATAATGCCTACATTACTAGTGTTAATTTAATGATTGACTATAATATAGAAAATGATTTAGAAAATTTGCCTAAAATTCTATCCAAAGATCCAAATTTAAACCTAATCATCAAATCCTTGAAAGAAAAGAAAGTTCTGCCTGGGCCAAAAGATCTTGCATGCTACTTGCTAGAAAAACAGGTCTTACTTTAAAAGTGGATTGGGACAGTGAAGAGTGGAGAATAGTAATATCTAAGTCGATAAGAGCAGCACTCATAAACTATATACACTGTCTATATGAACACTACAGCACCTATGATGGAACATAACTCTGAAATTGGTTTTACTAGCAAAAATGTATCAAGACATCTTGAAGACACTTCAAGACTGTCTAGTGTGCTTACGAGTTGTAACCCAAAATTGTTAACTCAATGAGTTCCATCATTCCAGAAAGACCAAATAATCAATCGCTATTATGGGCCTTTGCCTCCATTCAATAAAAGAAAATACTTACGAGTTGCATGTCTCTTTTCTAAATATGGGTCAGCTTATCCAATACCCCAAGCTAATACTAGACATACCATCAGAGTATTAGATACCCTCCAATTCATGGATATAGGAAGAATGGATAAAATGGGTAGAGAAATCTCAAATCAAACGTGCTCACATCCTTAGAAATCCTCAGTCCAACCCGTGCAAACGTGTGATGCGGGAGCTCATCAGGTTGTTTAGGACTTACCTAGGGAATGAACATAAGGTATGGCTAAAGCAAATGAAGCATGTAGTCGATTACATTAACTGGAGCATAAATGAATCAACTGGATTTACACCAATCAGACTACACTTCATTCAACACACCAGCATTATTTGTAAAATACAAACCTACTATTATGCACTCCGAGATAAATACAGAAAAAGATAGACTGAAAGCGTATGAACAACTCATGAATAGGGACAATCAGAGGAATAAAGCTATAAAGAAAAATCCACACACGTTTAAAGTATGAGATCAAGTTTTGATAAAGGCTCCACCCATGAGAAAACCTCGAGAAAACATATATCAGAAATTTTACCATCAGTATGAAGGGCCTTATACCATTAGAAAGCAAGAAGGTTCCAATGCATTTTGGATTGATGTAAAAGGAGAAATAAAGGGCACTTATAATGCTAAGATCTTGAAACCCTATTTTGGCCAATCAAAGTAACTATATGATTGCCATATCCCATATGTGTATAAACAAAGAGATAGAAAGAAATGATAGATAAGTAAGGAGGAGGGGATATATATATATCAATGAATAAACATTAAATTTTCTTTGATGAGAGTATGTCCTATTAATTGATTAAAAACAATCATTGGGATATCTGAAAACTAAACTAGTTATAAGAGTTAATCCATGCTGAATGATGGATGCTTACAAACTTAGGTAGTCCTCAAAAAGGTCCAGTAAGTCTCAAAAGAAGAGCAGGACAGAAGCTAACAAATAAATATATGTACCATCTGTAAAAGAGACATATTACAATAAAGTCATCAAAACAAAACAAAAAAAAAGGTAGAAGAAAGAACTCTATATATGTATCTCCTTTTTGATTGGATGTTATTTAGTAGAAAGAGGGGAAACAAAGGTTAAAAACAGTGCAGATGGTAAGGAGTTATAAAAATAATAATGGTAGACTCCATGACATAATACCATGAGAAATAAATTACCCAGCTTTAAATGCATATATATATATATACACACACAGACTCATTAAGTGTTAAAATTTTCAATTGTAAAGTAAAATTTTAGCTCTGTAAAATTAGGGAAGTTGTAAGGGCAGCTTACAAGCTTCACTAAACCAAACCATGGTACTCATACCACCAATTGTTCATATTCCAAACTTATGCTTAGCTTAAATAATGTTTTATTTGATATACATATATTATGTGTTATTTTACTATCTCAAAACATAACTATATGGGTTTATATGATATATATATATATATTTTTTGCTTCAACAAATAATAGAAAGACTGTCGTGAGAAAGTTTTTTTTTTTTTGGTGTTTCACATATATATATAAATAATGAGGGAAATTCCAATTAATGAAAACATACAAAATTTAAACCTTTCTACAAATATTGTAGTGGTCATACCTGTACACTCATGTAACAAAATCTAGAGTCTTGGCAAATTCCCCAAAGCTGTTCTAGATGAGGGGTTGAGACCTCGAATCAGATCACACCTTAGCTCCTTCACCAATTGCTCCCAGATTTACAACAATGTGAATGATATATATGCGGTTACACTCGGATTCTTTTAGTTCACCTGCCAGCAGTAGCAAAGGGTATAACGAGATACAGGGAGAAATGACTCTATAGCCAGGTAATTAAT
Source organism: Epiperipatus broadwayi (assembly GCA_028023455.1). Taxonomy (NCBI): domain Eukaryota; kingdom Metazoa; phylum Onychophora; class Udeonychophora; order Euonychophora; family Peripatidae; genus Epiperipatus; species Epiperipatus broadwayi. The sequence continues at coordinate 1,299,625 of JAQFVV010012487.1, read as the reverse complement.
CAAACACACACACCTATGGCTTCTGAGATAATTAATACTTGGCTATAATTCACTTAAATAAGCTAAAATTAATGATTCGAATGAATTGAAACGATATGAAAAAATGCATCAAACAATATTAGATTTTATATCTTTAATAAAACAAAGCAATTATTAAGACAGCTATCCCCTTGTGCATTGAAATTCACTAAAGGTGTTACCATTAGATGAGTGAGTTACAGAATCTCATCTTATGCACTGGACAATTAAATCGGAACTTCCATTAACAACTTTATTACATTATAATCTAGTTTTAATTGTGCCTAATTCATGCTATGACATGCCTATAATTATGGTTTGTGAACAGTTAATTTGCAAGGGAGACAATTAATAATTATAATTACTCTAGGTACCTCGAAGTTAGCCTACATTAGCTCTCTATATAGATTATTATTACATAACTAGATCATGCAAACCAAAGTTGAATTTATTAATATTAATGGCAGAAGAAACTGAGATCTGTTATAGCGATGTTTCTGATACCATGGCGCTATATTTCCGTGGACTGTATGATTTATTATGAGAAGAGAACATTTTGCTCTGGAGTCTGATTAGCTTGAAACATGAACAATCTGGACCCTAATGTTCCAGTTCTAAGGAAAGCTATCAGAACAAAAATATGGAATGGCCTTAAACCAAATTCCAGTTAATACAATATATCTATATAGCAAGATGCATATGCACGTAAATATGCTTTATAAGAAACACATTCGCCCCGCTGATGATCATTGACCATTATTAAATCTAAAATGTGCCAAATCTGTAGCTTCTTTCCACTAAACCATTGTATACCAGTTCATAAGTTAGCATACCGAACATGCTAAAGAAAGGGGTTAATTAAGTGATCTAGCTTGTAATTAATCTTTATAGTACATATTTTAAATTCTAGGGAAAAATAAAGCATAATAAGGACTTACTTAATTCAAATATGCTTTAAAATATTGCTCTTGCACTAGTTAACTAAATATTCTATTAGTACAAGCAAACCTACTTTTACTCAGCTAATACATAATAGATTTTTAATATACATATAACAGGTTTCAGACTGGAGATTGCCTGTATGGGGGCTTTAATGCCTATAAATTATCTATAGAGAACCTCTAATCATCTCTCTCAACCTCCCTCTACAGGATCTGAGTATCAATCTCCCCTCAGAATTAGTCATAGCATAAATTCATAACAAATATAATAAAATATAATGAAGGCATAACTGCAGACAAAAAGATATTTAGAGTATAATTTAAATTTAACAAGAGTTACATTATTAAGTTGTTTTACTTTAAAAGAGTTATGCAAGTTTTATAAAGTAGTTATTCTTACATTATTTTAGAAAATTAAATAGAATTTAGTTTAATGAAAGAATTTATTCCATAGAGAAAGTTTAAATAATAAGTTTGTGCACATTTATACATAGCTAGTTTTTGAATTATTTAAAAAATTAATAACAAGAGTTTATTACAGAGCTCCCTGGATTATTTTAACAATCTTCTCTGCTAAGGCATCTGTTTTTCCTGGCATTCAGCACTTCTCTTCTGGCTGGTCTGTTCATCTTTACTTTCTGGGCAGGCTGCTGGTTCAAACTGCTCCCATCACTGTGACTTATTCCCAGTAAGGGCAGAACAGCAATGGGTCGACATTCTAGTCTTGGTTTTTCATTGTACAAGTGGGCATAGCTCCCAACAGCATTACAAGTTAAAATTACTTTGTGTCTGACCTAATTTAAATCCAATTAGGAATTTTTTATAAGAACACACTCGACCTCTGCAACATCATGATTGTTTACAAGTTGAGACAAATTTTTAATCTTTATTTTACATGTGTGCTATAAGCTATACAAACAAAACCATTACTTCTGTAATTTAGAAACATAAGTAATTGAAAAAAATAGCGTCAGCTATCTAGCTTTCTCTTTGTTACAAAAATTAATTTAATACCTTTTAAGTCTACTCTTGTTATTACAGCTTTTAAAACCCAGGTACGGTCAGCTAATTTCCAAAAAATAAAATTATTTTACAAAAAAAGATTTTAACATGGTAAACATTCTATTATATACATGAGTCTATCAACTTAAAAACTATAATTTTTTAGACAAAGAGAGCTAATTTGTGTAAGAGATTTATCATCTTTGAGGACTAAATAAAATTTAAAAAAGAATAACAGTTTGAAATCTATAACTTTGCAAGCTTCTTTCATATATAAGTATGTGTGAAAATTCACATACCAGGTAATGTTTAACTTTATTACCTTAAACTTTAGAATTATGTTTGCCTTATTAATAGAAATTATTTAGCATTATTTGCAAGATGCATTTATATATATGCACATACTTTACTATATACCTTTTTTTAAGTTAATTGGTTACATGCATATACATATTATTATACCTTTTTATTAAGCTATTTTAATTAACATACACCAGATTGGGGGGTTTAAACTAGAAAAAATGTACTACTATGGAACATAGTAGGTGACACAATATGATAGATAAAGAATACCATTTCATATCACGTAAGTCACGAAAAAATAAAAAGCAAAAACAACAACAACAAAAAAAAGAATTTACTTAAGTTTGGTAAGCAGTCACTGATATTTTTTTTTATACGTAGTTATCTTATTACCTTATCAACTTGCCTATTAAATCTTGCACTCTCCCCCATTCCTTACTATTAAGTGGCTACCTCCAATGCACAAATAAACCGAAAACTAACTCCATATTATATATATACAGAAATACTTTTACATTATTCTGTGTGTTAAACTAAACATGAATGTGAGACTATTACCTACACTATATTTACAAAGAACTAGCCCTAGCATGATCTCTAATTCAGGTGGGATCTAGGTTTCTTGCCCTACACTGCTTTTGATTGCCTGACCTGGACCTGGTACATCTGGATGCCTGGTTACTTTCCATTTTGATGGCCTGGCATCTAGGTTGTTCTACCCTTCATAATTCATCAGGTGGATCCTTGTGAAGAGGCATGTAGTCTAAGCAGTCAGAAATTCCATCATTTCTTCCATACTATGTATGCGACTCCTGTACATGATTTGTTGAACATAAGATGGCATGGTTTGCTAAATAATTCTTATAATCTGAGTCTCTGTGAAGGGGAATGCATTCAGAGATTTCAGGCGATCCACCTGCCTCATGAAGAACTGTGTATTTGTTTATTTAGTGATCGAACCATAACTCTCCCTCAGGACTGTGTGGTATATCCCATATTGTTGTTCCTCACTCCAAAAGGTTTTGGCTAAAAATACTGTATACTGTTCGAATGTATTTGGCTTTTCTTCATAACACTCCCACCATGACTGGGCATATCCCTGTAGATAGGGTGTAGCGAAAGTAACTTGGTTGGCTGGAGCCACTTGCTGGAAGCGAAACCCCTCTCTTAGACTTAATGTGTCTCAGGGCTTTCCCCTATCTCGCCTTTGAACATTTTTACTTGTATAAATTTTTGACAAGTAAGTTTGCCCATTCATAACCAATCCTAGTGGGACCCCTTCTCTACTTCTTTCCATTACACTTCCCTCTCTGGGGTTCTCCTCATTGACAGATTCTGGCTCACTACTTTCCCTTCTTTTTACTAAAGTAGGCTGTACTTCTCCAGGATGGTTTGTCACTATCTCTGTATTAGCCAGTACTAGTCCATCCCTCCTTATTCTCTCAGTTAATTTAAACCCTTACTATTCCCTTGATCTACCATAGCTGCCTTTGCTAATACTATAGCTGCCGTGCTGGATGTTGAGCCTTTTCCTCTATTTTATCCTTGGTAGCTACTACCAATCTCAGGGCCACATTTTGATCTCTTTCCAATTGAGAAAAATAGCATCAGTTATCTACCTTTCTCTTTGTTACAAAAATAAATTTAATAATCTTTAAGTCTACTCTTATTTTTACAGCTTTTAAAACCCAGATGTGGTCAGCTAATTTTCAAGAAATAAAATCATTTTACAAAGACAGATTTTAACTTGGTAAACATTATATTACATACATGAGTCTATCAACTTAGAAACTATAATTTTTTAGGCAAAGAGAGCCTAAATAAAATTTAAAAAAGAATAGCAAAGTTTGAAATTTATAACTTTGCAAGCTTCTTTCATATATAAGTATGTGTGAAAATTCACATACCAGGTAATGTTTAACTTTATTATCTTAAACTTTAGAATTATGTTTGCCTTGTTTGTAGAAATTATTTAACATTATTTGCAAGACGCATTTATAAGATATAGGCACATAATTTACTATATACCTTTTATTAAGTTAGTTGGTTAATCTCTGAAATACGCCTTTATAAAATATGCACATACACGCATATATGTATTACTATACCTTTTTATTAAGCTCTTTTAATTAACATACACCAGCTTGGGGGTTTAAACTAGGAAAAATGTACTACTATGGAACATAGTAGGTGAAACGATGATAGATAAAAAATACCGTTTCAATATATATATATATACATATCAATCAATAATGAAATTGTCTTTATTGTCTTGTATATCACTAGTTTGAACCATACACTAACATGGACTGATATTTATTAACTATGATAATGAACTAAGGTCAAAGCAGTCGCCATGTAAAAAAGTATGAGAATGAAACATTTTTATTATGTGACTTTTAAATCAATTATCTAGATATAAGATGCACAACAATAAGCAACTATGGCAATAAAAATGAAAATTTTAATACACTAGGCCACAGAAACTACATTGAATATAAAAACGAAATCAGTTTATACATTGTCTTTGCAAATTAGATACATGCTACAGAAAGCCAACATCTTCAGAAAAACATTTTGAATGCTATAGAAAATGGATGTGCCATTCCAGAGAACTGCTGTTTTTTGGATAAATAATTTTAAAACAAGACACAACAGCAACAAGTCAAAGAAATATTTGAAGTGAAAGAGAATAGAGAATTTCATGTGATTGAATAAAATGGGAGAATTGTTTTAAACTGATATTAAATAAAATAATTATAACAATTCTATTCGAACATGAACTGAAGAATAAGAAAGATCGCCAATATTCGAAGTAAAACTATGAAATAATCTTTTATTGCATGTAAATTCTATGAAATGCAAACTGCAGGTGATTTAAAAACATATATAATTAATCACCATGTTATGTTTTCTGGCTAAATTGCCAATGTCATAGGTGGATCGTTATTTTCCCTGCCATGGAGGCATGAGAATTTCCTTTACCTACTCTTGAAATGCCAAAGAAACATCTTTTGTCCCATGTGAAGTGCTTACTTATGGATCTGAGGACATACCGAGTGAGAGCCAATGCAGAATTGTTCCCAGTGCGCAATGGACAGATAGCAAGACCACCCTGCACTTTGATTAACTTTTCAGCTGGTTATAATCAAATCGGATATAAAACCAGTAATTTTTATGTTATCGTAGCAAATTCACGCTCATTTTAAAGCTTAAAAAGTACCGTAAAATGCTGTCCTCTCTAGAATTATTTTATAAGTAAAAAATCAATAATATTTAAATTTAAAGTTTTAACAATGGGAGAAGACTTTCCTAGGCGCTGATTGGTTGTTGCTCATATTAAACAAAGGGAGCGCTTGTCAATAATTTTCACTGCTCCAACTTCTTTGTTTTGAGTTTCAAAATGAAAATGAATGTTTTAAAGTAATTTTTTAGTATTTTTTTTTACATTATAAATTATTTTAATAAAATATGCCGAAAATAACATTATTTTTAAAAAATAGGTAAGATTTTAGTAAAAATTATAAGATTTTAGTAAAAATTACTTACTTTTACACGAACGTAAATTGAGAAAAAAATCAATGACATACATAACATTTTCTAATAGGTTACGAATGTTCTTTTTAGGTTCTCCACTATAAAATATGTTTATAATTATATTTAATTTTGAAAAAAAGTTTCGTTCACTTTCATATTCTGACAAATTATTAATTTGTTTTTTACAAACAAAACTAAAACGAATATAAAAAGATGAATATATTTTTACGACTGATTCTGTAATTGACCAATCAAAAGTTTAGAGTTTTACCTCATTCAACCAAGCAGAATTTTTGATGAGGAAAAGGTTATGAAGAACCATTTGTAATGCATGAACTATATATATATGAAGGGCTTTTGCCAGCTCGTCAACTTTGATTAAATCGATTAAAGGAATTTTGAACTTTTAATTATTTTATGACTATTTTTGTAAATATTTCTTTTTTTATATTTCTTTTTTTTTTTTTCATACTTGGAAACATAAAAATTTTGTGATTTAGTTTTTTGGGGAAGTCCATTTTAAATAGAAGTCAAAAGTAAAGGGGGGGGGGTAATTTTAGTTGAAATTTTCTTTTGTAAATAAAGTTTAGATTAGTCTTTCTCCACTCATAGTGATGTGACAGATGATCATCAACCATGTGGTACTAAGATAAGATTTTATTGTACCACATTAACTACACACACTATAACAGGACAGTGTTTATGTTGCTTGTTACATGTTAATTAACAATCGTTCTATTTGTTCTTTTGTGTAAATGATTAATCTCCTTGGGTGAATGACTTTACTATCACATTAGGAATTGTACATACATTTTGGAAGGGAAGGTCCCAAGGAAATCAAGCACAGACCACTGGATTTGGACTATGGTGCAAAAGTAGACATATCAATGGCAAAATTAACTTAGCTATTTAGATTTGCATTTATGCTAAATCAATCTTCTTTGTGTTTTTATTTTTGCTTGAACTTTGTAAATAATTGGTGTCATTAGCATGAATGTCTATCAAAAGATTAAGGGTATAGTAGCATAGACTTGTTAAAGTACTGATATGATAGAAGTCTATTGTTGACACTCACAATTATAATTCTTTTTATATATATATTAAAACATTTTTGAGCTTATTTTGTTTTTTGTTCTTTAATAAATATTAATGAATTTGCTAATCTCAGTTCCCTCTCTCTAATTTATTAAATCAACTTTGTATTTACTCATTAATCTACAGCCTCAAACGTACACACACATGACATATTTATATAATAGAATTGAAATTTAGTTGGAAGATTACTAGATACATCATACTAATTGTAACCTATATAGAGGTGCAGGAGTTGTCGAAGCTGGCATTAGTGCATCCCTGTTAAGAGAGTCTAAAGCAAATTCTCCTTGAGTTCGAATACTGTGGCATAATGGAACCACAAAAGGGTGAAAAGTGGATGAAATACCTAAATTGTATCTAAATTCAATAAAGAAGTTTACAGCTAGTCAACTGAAGGAGAATGCAATCATTGGTTATGTACTTTATCACACCATCTCCAGCATCCTACCCAAAGACTCAGTCCGATCGTAGACAGATGTGACCCTCTCTTCCAAATGACATTGTCCACACCATTACTATATATATATATATAATGTTACTAGATCTTTAGTTTAACAAAATACAAAAATTTACTGAGAGAAATGGCAAGAGTGCATATTCCAAACAAAACCTCATATGATCCTTTCAGCAGGCATTCACTATTTATCAGTCCATTCCAAATTAGTTTCTGGCTGAAGCTTTCATAATTTAAGAAACATTAGCTTACACACACATGTTCAGCAACATCTTTGATTATCCAAGATAATGATTGGTAATTATGTGATGATGTGTTTAATATATATTGTCCTTTTATCAAAAAGTTGTAAATAAACAGTCATTAGAACATATAGTTTCTGGTCTAGGTCACAAATATATAGCTATATAAGCAAGTTAGCTTGATTTTAAACCAAAGGTTGTTTGAAATGACTAGTTATTCGATTGGAAAATATAAAAGAAATAAATGTAATTCAATACAAAATTTAGTAATCCAGAAGGCAGTGATAAAATAGTAAAAATAGGTATTATAAATCTTTTTTTTTTTTCTTAATATAGATTCATGGAATGTGCGAACTTATTTGATGTATACTCTTCAAGATCAAGATGAAATGCTGCACTGATGACTGCTCTTATGGAAATTTGGCTTCCAGTGAAAGAAAGTTTAACAGAATAGGTAGATGATTATAAATTTTTTGAAAGACAGATCAATCAGTAAAAGAAAAATGCAAGTTGCAAAGTCTAATTTGGTATCTTCTATTCATAGAATTTCCTCATTATATTAATGAAAGGCTAATGATGTTAAAACTTAATTTGCACTTGGATACCAATGTTCATTTTATTAGTGAATATGCTCCAATATTTTGTTGTATAGCATAATAAAAGCAATATCATTAAAAGAATACATTTACTTCTTAATGACTTTGATGCTCATGTTGATGCAAGTAATAGACTTTAGCCAAAAGTTGTTAAAAATAACAATAATATTAACGCTATAAATTTAAATGATTTATTATTATTGAATTTTTGTACAATACATGGATTGACTATCATAAGCGCTTAGTTTAATCAGAAAATTTGTTATAAAACATATATGATCCACACTAAAAATAATGACATTTTTAATTAATCTTTTAAGTGTACAGTTTTATTGGAGTGTGATTGCTAGAAAGTGTATAGTTTTTTTTTTTTTATCAGCAGGCTTATTTTATTTTAGTGTGGAAACAAAAAGGAGCTATTTATTTTTCCCAAAATGGGCCCTCTTTATTAACAACACACTCTTTTCCATAAATACCACCATTTGGAGAGCTTCAGACTGTCAATCAAATTAAGTCTGATTTAAAATATATAAAAATCCAAAGGAAAACTAATAGAACTTTGGATATGGCTTGTTATTTGCATTGAAATTTTCATTATCAGAAAAATGAAAAAAATACATGGGCAAGGAATATTTGCTATCTGCAATCAATTACAAAAAGTATAGAAAAAATTTTTCTGACCAGACCAAACCCTGACATGGCATTTTGATAATGCTTTGCAACATCATTACTCTAAAAAGCAACCTCAAGTCATTTATAAAGATGAGTGAATTTCCAGCTATAACATATAATTCTTTTATTATGATCTGTATAAATATATATATTTTCTTTTTTTTTTCATCATCACTATTTTCCTCATTCATACTTGAAATTCCTCCCTTTACAATGTCATCACTTATAGATTCACATTCTAAATCAAAGCAAAACTCATTCCTTGCATGCAATCATCAGTAATTGATGTTGATTCATGCTTGTTTAATCTAATATTTATAAAGCAAATAAAGCAGAAAATGTAAAATCCCTTCTTATATAAATTAGAAATCCTAATTTTATGTATCATAAATACAGGTATCAATTTAGGAAGAATTCTATGCCATCACCAAAACTTCCGCTAATGCAAGCAAACAATGAAGGATCTTTGATAATGACTCCAAAATTAATAATAAAGTGTTCTAGACATTTTATCCAATTCATATAAAAAATTATAACTTTCATAGGGGAAAAAATAAATAACAGAAATTTCATAAAAATAAGCATAATCAAAAAAAAAAAAAAAATCAAAATTTCAAAACCAATATTTAGCAAAAAGTAGTAATTAATAAATGGGGGGGGGGGAGATACTAGCATAATCACATGACCAAAAAATCAAATTACTATTGTAATCAAATGTCAAAAATAACAGTTAGCAAATATTAGTAAGTAGTAAATGAGCAAAAAAAAAAAAAATTACTAAGATAATCATGTGACCAAAAAAATCAATTACTAGAGTAATCAGAAGGAAATTGCATAAACTAATATAAGAATTGATAAGTTTAAATTGAAGTATTTTAATATTATATTTAACCAAAAACAATTACAAATTTTTTATTCTTAAAGTATTTTACTTTTGAAATATCATATTAAATATATCGCAGCAAAATAAATTACTAAACCAAAATATGAAACATGATTTTAAAAAAAGAAATTACTAATGTAAATAATATATTATGGATCAAATATATTAAACGAAACATAGTTGACCAAATAATATTTGACAAAATAAATAACTGTTTACAGGGGAAAACATGTACAATTAAATAAACATGGTTAAAAAATTAAAACAAATAAAACTTCAAATACATGCCTTAACTAATTATAAACTAACCTACCAAAGAAAAAAACACACATGCCTCAAATGGTAAAATACAATTTGATATTTCATCAAAAATATTTTATCAAACAGTATTTTATGAAGTTCAACAGTAAAGATATAATACCTGTAATAATCAAATATTAAAATCAAAACATTAGGGATATTTAACATATACAAATAAAAATTCAAAAAATCCCTCATGACAAAAAAAAAAAAAATTGGATAAAAAATTTCAAAAACAATTTTGTTTAGCGAATAATATTTATCCAAAAAATAAATACTAGACAAGCATTAGTGGTCGAGAGGTCAGCGACAGCTGCTTTACAAGCAGTTGTCCCGGGTTAGTGGATTTGCTTCCCAGCTGATGCTATGACATATTAGAAAAAAAAATACTACTAATGAACATAAGCCATGCATAATAAATATTAGAATTAATTTTACAACTAATAAATAAAACTATAAGAACATATTACACACAATTTAAAAAAAAATTTTCAAAAACAATAATTTAGCAAATAATAATTGACGCCCCGCCCCTCCCCCCCCCCCAAAAAAAAAACATGATTAAAAAATTTACCAAATAAACTATTACAACACCAACATAAAAATCACATTCATATCGGCTTAAAACCAAATTGTGCAAACGCTTTTTACGAGTGTTTATTATTTAACACTCGTAAAAAGCGTTTGCACAATTTGGTTTTAAGCCGATATGAATGTGATTACAATTGTATACAGACGCTATAAAAAATAAATGCTGATCAACATAAAAATGGTAAAATTTGGGCATAAAATACAAGTACAACTACTACTCATTTTTTCAAATATTAAAATTAATACTACACTTAATAAATACTACATTAACACAAAATCATATTTTATTTTCATTTTAATTTTTTAAAATAGATTTTATTATTACTTCAAAGAATGCAAAGTTGGGTTCTTCTGTACATTGCCTGAGAAAAAGAAAAACAGAGAGGATGAAATCAGAAGTCAGCCATGACATTTGAAGGGGTCATCATTGACAGCTGACGTCACATGGGAAAAAAGTTTTTGATCAAATTCTTGGTATTAAGACTGTAAAAGTAATAAAGTGAAGAAAAAAATAACACTATCCATTTATTTAACTATCTAGTCATTCACCCATCAATTATTAATTGTCTATATCTATCTATCAATCGATTTATATTTTTACTTGTCCCTCTATCTGTTCACACTAACCTGCCCGCCCACCTGCCCACCCACCCTACCTGCCCAGCTGCCACCACCTACCTACCTATCTATCTACCAACCTATATACCTATCTATTTACCTTTTATCAGTGTCTGTCTGTTATATATCCAGCTGTCCCCATATGTTTATCTATCTATCTGCCAATCTATTTATCTGATAACTAGCCATCCATCCATCCATCTACCTGCATATTTATCCTTTTTCTATATGTTTATTTATCTGACTTTCTATTTATTTATTTATTTATGCATCCAACCAGCTATTTCTCTCATCATCTACCCATTATCTATTTGTCTACCAATCTATCTACCTACATTATATATATATATATATTATCTATTTGTCTAAATGTTTATCTACCTATCTATCTATATATTTACCAATCCATCTATCTATTTGGTTTTCCATATATTTAATTATTCATCCAACAATCCATCTATTTAACTATTTACCCACCCACACATTCATTTATCTAGTAGATATCTATCTACCTACATACTTTTCTACTCATCTGTAAATGTATTTATCTGGCTCCTATCTATATATTTACCAATCCATCTATCTATTTGGTTTTCCATATATTTAATTATTCATCCAACAATCCATCTATTTAACTATTTACCCACCCACACATTCATTTATCTAGTAGATATCTATCTACCTACATACTTTTCTACTCATCTGTAAATGTATTTATCTGGCTCCTATCTGCTTTTGTCTATCTATATCAATGAATAGGTTGGATGGATAAATACATATATAGGCAGAAAGATAGATAGGTAAAGAAGATGACAAATGAAGATTGATGAAAGAATAAGAGATAAATGAATAGATGGAGAAATTGATCAATGAAAAAGTCATAGATGGATGAGTAATAGATAAATAAATGAATGCTTGAAGAATATTGAATAAAAAACAATATAGTTTAATGGATGGATAGTGTTATTTTTCCCTGCTTCAATTTTTTTTTACTATCTTAATATTAAGACTTTGATCAAAACTTTCACGTGATGTCAGGAAGTCAAATATGATACCAATGAATGACAAGTTCTGCCTCCTGATTTCTTCGTCTCCATTTTTCGTTTTCTCTGACTAAGGGCTGAAGTGAAACACAACATTGCATGTTTTGAGTTAATAAAAAAATATATGTTAAAAAAATTAACATAAAATAATAAAATGATTTTTTTAATGTAATATTTGTCAATTATAGTATTAATTTTATTATTTGATAGGCTGACAAATAGTTGTACACATTTTTACATCATTTATTTGTTTTATTTTTTTAATCATGTGTAGTGTTTTATAGTTTTATTCATTAATTTTAATATTAATTATGCTTATGCGAATTTTTTTTAGTTTGGTCACATATCAATATTTTCTAAACTAGATGACGCAAATTGTGGTTCTTGAGCCAAATGTAACTCTTTGATCCCAATCTTTTTTTTTTCCATGTGTCATAACATCGGTCAGGAAGCGAACCCGCTAACCTGGGACAACTACTTGTAAGGCAACTGTGCGACCACTCGACCACCAACGCTTGTGCCTCTTTTTATCACGATAAACATAAACACATTTTTTGTTTCATCTTGTAATTTGTACATAAATATTTTGATAACTCTAAGAAAGAAAAAATGCAAATTACAACATTGTTTCTTGAATCCTGAGATATTAGTAATTATGATATATGGTGAATATTTAAATATCAGAAAATTGTGAATAAATCAAACTGTCAAAATAATTTTTTTGTTTTTATTAACACTTTTATCCTGCTTACCAGGAACAATTGGTCTCCCAAAAGTCATTATAAAGCAAGATTATATAAAAAGCAATCGTGATTGTAATAGTTTTCTATGAGAAAAAATTTAGCTCAATACTGGGGATAAAAATTGTCATAAATTGTTAATATTGCATTAACAAACAACTTAAACCAAATAAATATAGTAGTTGGCTGCAGAAAAAAGTTTTCTGTTAACTGAAAGGAAACACTTTGATTCCTCTTGGAGGCCTTAAAGAAACCATGCAGGGCAAATTCCTAATGTCCACTCCATACATTCTGTCACTGCAGCTGTTATTATTATGTGATTATTTATATAGTATACGAATATGGATGAACTGGTCACCAACACACATTAGCCAACATGGTGAGTTTATTGGCTTTTTACTCCGAGTTTAAAATCAAGAAACACCATAGTCTTCCCTTTTCATTCCCTGCCCTAAGTTTTCCCATATCCTGCTCTATCCCATTTCCACAACATAATCTTTATCAACACCATGGCCTTTATATTTAAATTCCCCTTATCTTTTCCCAAACCCAAAATAAAAACCAATAACCCACTTTCTGTATAATCATTTTGTTTATATTTATTCTTCCATAACTTCATTATTTGTACCCTTTCTGCTTTCAGGCATTTACATTCAATTAACAGATGCCTAATATTTTCTATGCCTTCCTTACACAGTAAACTACTTTCCTTGCTATTATCATAAATTAACTCACACCCAATATTCTGTTTAATTCTATATATATTTAAACTCTTTTTATTCTCCATCTCTCCAATTCCCTATTCTTTATTAATGCATCTATTTTTCTATCCCATTCCTTACCACTATAACACTCAGCAATTCTCCTAACACAATCATCCATCTTTTGTACAAATATACTGACATAAATTCTTTATCCCAATCTTTTGCATACTGCATTACCTTTCTCACCCATCTTGTTGGCTGCCCTTTACTCATAATCCAATTAAATACTATTTTGATTATTCTTTTAGTATCCATAAACTGCAATCTACTAAACATTTTCATTTTGCTTTTTGCATCTCTCATATAAAAACTTGACCATCCCATTTCTCCTAGAATTGCCTCCTTCACCGTCCATACAACTACATCTAATGCATGACATCCTACTTCTCTTTGTTATTTTTCTAAGTAATCTAATACCCCTTTACCAACACATAAGGCATTGTTACCATACATTAACCCTACTACTGCCATTCCCTTCCATACAATTCTGGCTACATCATATTTATTATATGAAAACCCTGTTAATTTCTTTATCAATTACTTTCTTTTCTTTGCTTCATTTATCAATTTTTTCTCCCATTCATCCAAGCAATTTCTCTGATTATTTAAGTCAATTTCCAAATAATTATATCTATTCACCACACTTAACTTTATACCCCTCAATAAAAAGTAGTTGTCTTCTCTTTCCCCAGTATTAATCATTACTTTTGATTTTTCTTCACTAAATTTAATCCCCATCTCTTTACCCACCAGCATATCAAAAAATTATATGAAAATATATAAACCTACTATTGGAACAACTAAATCTGGATAATTCACAATCCAGATTATCAAAAAATCATTTAAAGAAGCTGTAAATAATGTCCACATTTTCTTTTAACAATGTCAATTTATTTATCAGATAATTTTTTATCTCACCAATAGCATTGATAAAAGAAAAATGGTAATTATTTGATTCTTTGGGGGTTTGCCATGTGGTTATATTAGTATCATTTTCGAATTTCATTGTTCCATAAATAGATTTATATCACCAGCTTTACATATTTAATAAACTGAAGATATTTACAGGCTTGGTGAAATTGTTAGAAAGAATATATATATATATATATGCGTGTGTGTGTGTAAAATTAAAATTTATATAAAAACATGCAATATCTAAACTCTTAAGATTTTTATATACAGAAAAAAAAAGTATTATCAATGCAATATAAAGTATATAAGATAAAAAGTAAAATCTTAACTTTCACTGTATTATAATAGAAATCCTAATTATATGTAATATATATATATGTCAAAACCCTTTATTATATACATATTTAAAATTCACAGGATATAGGTATATATATAAAATTATAATTTTTAAGATGTATTGAAACATTTCAATATACATAAATGTAGAATGTAAAGTGGGGAAACTTGAGCTGTTGAAATCATTCAAGTATGAAATAAAATAAAACTAAATTTGAATACAAATATTTACAATATATGAAATAACATGTAAAATTTAATATGTATATCAAATAATATCATAGAATGAACAGGCTAAATTGTTAAGAAATGAAAGACTAAACTGAAAACCATCCAAAACATGAAATATAAAATTTTATTGTCACAAACTGTTACATAAAATATTTCAATAAATAAATTATTTTGCTATACAAAAAAAAAAAATTGTAACTTACCTTTACTCTTTACTAGTTGAAGAAAAATTAATTTTTCCTTTTTTCTAAGAGTATG
This sequence comes from Epiperipatus broadwayi, assembly GCA_028023455.1. Lineage (NCBI taxonomy): Eukaryota > Metazoa > Onychophora > Udeonychophora > Euonychophora > Peripatidae > Epiperipatus > Epiperipatus broadwayi. Next base: position 1,284,089 of record JAQFVV010012487.1, on the reverse strand, counting down.
TGTTATAAAAAAATAATAAACCTAAGAAATTACATTTAATTTCAAACAAATTTCAGCAGGATAAGATGTCTCAACTAAAGTTCTGAATAGATTTGCATTATAAAAACCAAAAATCTATACTTTTTCAATGATTTTATTGCCTCTATTAAAAATATGACAATTATCCCTAGAATTCTTTTAACTTGTAAGAAATTGTTACCTAAATATAAAAACTAAAAAATAAATTCTCCATGTGCTACTAACAGGCATCAAGAAATCAAAAGAAAGTGAAAAATATTTTCAAAAAACCTTTTAGAAAAAGTAATAAATTATGTTATCATTAGAAGTCAGAATATAAGAGAAGTTCATATTATATAAGAACTTACAAGTGAAAATTATTGGCTGGATCATAGATTATCATGCTCTAAGATTAAAATGATACTTGCATTAAGAAGCATTGATGTTCATTATTTAGAAGAATCTATTATTCAAATAAAATGTCAACAACTATTAAACACTAAAATTGCTAATTTAGATATTCAGGATTGTCGTATTAATGAGATGTGGAATTCTTTTAAGAAGTGTATTATAGATTCAAATAAAGCTATTCTTAAATTTTCTAAAAAAAATCATGACTGTTTTCCTGAGAATGATCTTAAAATTAGTGATTTGATTAATATAAAATCTGAGGCATTTTCTATTTGGCAGAATAATAAACTAAATGTGGAGTTTTATAACAAATAGAAACATTTAAAAGCAAAAGGTCATTGACTGACATGAAGGCATAAGAATGATTGGTAACTTAAAACTGATTGATCATGATCTTTTTAGATCTTTGTTTGATTCAGCGAACGTAAATTATTGACTTCATTTAGCAATGGTAATTTTTTATATAATGATAATAATATTTCAAACAGATTAAAAAAGTATTATGATCATGTTTTGAATAAAGATACAATCCATTTTAGCTACTACTTTAGATTTGGAAAACATATCCAGCTTAATGAAGTTAAAAGACTTTTTTAACCTCTTAAAAAATGGAAAGGCTGCAGATCATGATGAAATACTCAATGTTTTAGAGATATGTTAGTAATATCTTAATTTTTTTTTACTAACATATGGATTCATGAAGTTGTGCCATTTGATTTTAAAGTTGCTAGATTGCCATAATTATTGTGGAATAGTTTACTTCTAGTCACAGGTGAATACTTATCAAGGACTGAGCTTAATTTTAGCAAATGAAGAAACACTCAAGACAATGGATATTTTTGTGAGGCATGTGCAAAAAAAAGTATTGGAAACAAAAGAGTAATTCATATATTGTTTTTATTAATTAAGTCAAAGCATGTGATCCAATTAGTTGTATTAAATCTATGTCACTGTATGAAATTATTGTTTATTCATATTATATAGTTTTTTACATGATGGAATGAAAAGAAATATTATTATTACAGAGAAAAAATCTGAGGTATTTGAAGTGAAAACTGGTATTAAACAAAGAAGTTTACTTCCTCTAACCATGTTTTTTTTTTCCAATTTTTATGATAGTGGACTTTGCAATTGTTGTAAATGGTTTAATCAAACAGGCATTAAAATGCAATACAGATTTTATAGTAAAAATTTTCATTTGAATTGATTAAAAGCAAAAGCAAGAAATTTGTCTTATTGGATTCTGGGTTTATAATATGCTGATAATTGTGCTATTTTTGACAGTTTAAAAGATAATCTACAGAAAGTACTTTATTAAGAATGCAACTGATTTAAGATTTTGGTTTAATATTTAATATTCAAAACTCAAATTCTTTACAAACCAATGATAGAAGAAAAATCTTCAGCAACTTCTGGTTCTATGATTATCAACTTAAAAATGTAAACCAATTTAAATATATTTAGTTTTATAAGTAAAAAAATGGATTTAGATATTGATGTTCAGTAAAGACTAATATCAGGAAGAAATAATTACTGCAATTAAATTAATATATGGAGCTGATACTTTATATAATTTATTGTATAGAAGCAAGACTTAGATATTCTATCAATGCAACATAAAAACATTAGAAAAGTTTCATTTAATGTGCCCCATAAATTTTTAAAACTACAATGGCCAGATCATAAACTAAACAATGTATTCAACTTGCTGGATGTGACACTATAAAGTTTAATATTGTAATATCGTAACTTCATTGGACTGAACATATAAAATAAATGAACAATACCAGACTTTCTAAAACATATTTTATGATAAGCATAGTTTTTGTAGAAGAGATATACTGTTTATATTACAGGGATATTTTATTTAAAGACATTCTAGAGGGGTGCAAAGTTAATTATTTCCAGAATGCATTGGAAAACTATGATTAAACATGGTATTGAAGTATTTTAAAAAGAAAAATGTTCTGCACAAGAAATTAAGACCAGCATATTCTAACTGCAAATGTATTTGTTGGTTAATAGATTGGTTTGTAGTCATTGTAAAACTCATCACTAGAGGAGCTTTTTATATTTATCTTTTTTTTTTCCTTCTTGGAATTAGTATGGCCTTTTTTATTTATGAATGGATGATGATGATTATTCATGCTTGCCATAAATGGCTATAAAATTGAGAGACAAAGTGAATTAATAATTTTAATACAAGATAACTTCTATTTGTAGAATTCTATATTTAATTTGCCTCATTCATATAATGCTTTTTATTTAATAATAATATATTTGAAATTGTTTTTAATAGTTAATTTTCTTTCATGTTTTTATGTTTCAAAGGATAAACTTTATTAGTGTTCTAAAAGGTTACACAAGTTACATTTGACAACATATTTCTTATATATAAATTGTTTTCACAAAACTGCATATGTACAATGATTTGATCAGTACCTGTATGCTTTATCAAACTAGAAGTATCCAAGAGAAAAAAAAAACAGTTCAATAAAGTCAATGATATTCACTCAATCATACGATTATATTCAATTAGATATACTTCAATTAAACTAAAGCAGGAATGCGTCTAGTTTGTGTCAGTTGACTTTAGAACTGGCACAAGGATCCATGTTAAATATAGTTTTTTTTGTGTGCTTTTATATAAGTTCTTGTATATTCCAGGTGTCAATGTACTTAGTTTGTTCTGTAATCTTCCTGTCTCTTTCACGTATGGTTTTCAGCTTATTTCTGAACGTGTTTTTATATAAGACAATTCTGTGATATTCTTACTCATCTAATGTCAACTAAATAATTAATTTATAACCCTCAATTATCCCCCCCCCTCCCAACCGAAAATCTCTATCCAAGATTTGAAGCTGTTACAACATATTATTAAAGATTATATGCATATAAGAGGAAATCTTGATCAATATCATCGCAAGTCTCCCAGAAGTTTACTGAAATGATATTAAAGAAACAACTAAAACCAAAAATGTAGCAATAAATATGAATAAGCTATGATAAATATTGAATAATACATAATGGGATAACACATATAGAATATGATAGACATTTGTATAAAGACCTTTTTGAAGCAAAACTAATGGAATCATTAGCTCCATACAATTACCACCGCCTTTTGTGTAAGACAAAAACGAGCGCACATATTTAAAACATGAATCATAAGTGTCTATTCATTTAGAATAGTGTTAGCACTGAAAATAAATATTTTACAACTCAAAACTAATTTGTTTCATATATGCTTATCTCATTAAATAAGCATACAAACATGAAATTTAATTAAAATTATTATATGGATTAAATCTATGGTGAATTTCGTTTTCTTAAAACTAAAAATTGAATTATTGTGAGAACTAATTAATAAGCATGTTAATATATTTAAACATTTATTAATTTATATAAATATATTTGATAAAATACACTAAATTATTAATCTAAAGTGAATGAATTAGATTACATTATGGAATGAATTTATCAGGTGGTAAATGTTGGCATTTATTTGAAATAAAAATTAAAAAAATTAACGGTTTTTTGCATTTCAATTCCTAACAATAATCTGAAATTTAAATAACTAATTTAAACCACGTGTTTTTACATTTTCATAAACTGTTTTACAAATAAAATAAAAAAATAATAAATAATATCCTAATAATCTACTATAAATATAAATGTCTGACATTCACAAATTATGTGTATTTAAAAAAAAAAAAAAAAAGCAAGAAAAACGGACATGCAAACTAAAAAAAAAAAAAAACGGCAAAATTGTACTTTTAAAAAAAAAATAGCTATCAATAACTAATCAGGAAAAACATGTCTGTTTCTCTTGTTATTTATTTCTCATTTAACTCCTATTCCTCCTTGAAATAATCTCCAAAAGGTAAATATTTTTATGATTATGATAATTTTAAAAATGTAAACATTTAAAAAAAAAAAAAAAAATCTTACCTCATGTTATATGCTGCAGCCCCAAGTTCAACTCCTAAGCCACTGAGAGAACCATCAAAATCAGCTGCAAGGCCTCCATCTATGTCCTCCACCCTCCAGTTGGACATATTAACTTCACACCTAGATGGCAGGGGAGGAAAGATCATATTTTGTTGAGTAATCTCGCCGCTAAAATACATTCTACTACAGCTCATATTATTTAACATGATAAGTTTTAAGTTTACTTAATGTAGATAGAATATAATAAACTAGCTAGGGGAAAAAATAAATCAACCAATCATGCAGAACAAGTGACCATTCTTAGAGCATGCTCTATGAAGGGTTAAAGTTTCTTTAAAATTTAGATTTTTAATCAGTTTCTTTAATTAATTTCAACTATTTACAATATGGTGATGGAAATAAACTGTATTACTTAATATAAAAAATTTATTTAAATGATTGACTTTTTAAAAAAAGATATTAAATAAAGATGTATTTTTCTTACATAAAAAAATTAAAAAATGTATATATTAAATTTATTTAGTTCACTATTATTAAAATATAAATTAATAAATACAAAAAATAATTTTAAATAAACTTTCTATTTATCTATATACACCAACAACAATAATAATCAAAAGAATAAAATGAATAAGATCTTATCTTTGAACATAGATTGGTCTTTGATTGGGTCTAGTTAAAATGAAGCATAAATGAATTTTTGATTCTTTCATTATTTATTTTAATAAGACCGTAATTGAAGGTAAATCTGTTATAAAAATACAAGATCGCAATATTTATCAGTTTCTTCATATTACCTAAAGAATGATGTATTCTTGTATATATATATACATACATACACCTATAGTAATACAAGGTGCTTAAAAGTTTTTAGTGCCAACCAATATGTTTCAATATTTGCCTCTGTAGTTGCAAATATGTTGATATGATAATTAACTTTTTATTTATTAAAAAATATATTTCATATTATTTAAAATAGGTTTTGATAGTATGACAGTTGATAAGATAGCCAAAACTTTAACATACATACACTAAGGCAATAGTTTGCTACAAAAGTTTTAATCTGGAATATATTAATATTTATACATGATATGACAGTAAAGTGCTTCCTAAGTTTGTCATAGATACTGAAATTAGCAGATGGCAGCAAATCTACATAATGTACATTGCATGCATTTTTTTTTCTTTTAAAAATATATCAATTTTAAAAAAATAAGACATCAATAAAAATAATTAATAGAAAGTAGGTAAACGATAATTAAAAATTTACTAATAAAATTAATAAATATTGCACCCTTTTTTACAAAAAAATAAAATAAAAATAGAATCCTTTAAACAAAATATGTAGGAATAATTAATGATTTTTTTTTTAGCTCTTTCCTTTCTTTTAATCTTTATAATGCCCAAATTAGAATGACTCCAAACTGGTGCGATAATAATTGTATGATTAGTAACAAATGCAGAGTGATTTGATGTTGGTAATCTTCAGTTTGCTCTGCAATATTGTAATATAAGATTGGACTTTAACAATAATAAATCTAGAAATCAGCTTTGACTTTTGTTTCTATATAGTAGGTATAATCAAGATAAATATTGTTCTACATTGGAAGTACTCTGTGTACAATTTGGTAATAATTTTTAATTATAATTTGTAAAGATGAAAGATTAGTTGTTCTTTTTTATTAGTTAATTTTTTGTACCAAAGTAATTTTTAATTTTTTTAAAAGATATTTGTAATAATAACATCAAATATATTTTAATTTTTATAATTGTTACTATTTTTTCGAACAAGAAAAATTTACATAGTAGGAAAGTAAAATTTTTACTTCTATTTCACAATAGATGCCACACACCTATTTTTTTTTTGTCAATGTAATTTTGAAATTTTTAAAACATTTCTACTATTTTTATTGTTTTTAAAAATATTTTACATAATAATAATTAATGCTACAAAATAATTTTTATTTTGATGCAAAATTTTCAAATTAAAGTTTACATATATGAAAAATTAATCATATATTTTAAATCTCAACTTATGTCTAATAATATAAACATATTAACCCTTCTCTAATAAAATATTTTAGCAGGGCCCCATATTCAGTTGTGAGTAATATTTCTCACAATAATATTTAATTTAATACCCCAAATTTAATGGACATTTTTTTCTCCAAACAGGAGCACACTATTCACTAATAAAATAATGATAATGCTAAGGAAGCTGAACATAAAACTATTTACAATTCAACCCCAGGCATTGCCAACCTTTCCAAAAAGATCATTGCTAAAAATTATTTTAGATCTAGATAAATGAAGAAAATAAATTGCTGTTAAATAATATGAATTATCATTCTATTGCTGCAAAAGATTCTTAACAGTTTATGACAAGTTTCCTTATCATTTAGCTGAAAAGTTGAAGATACGACATTAATTAGATTAGGAATATGGGACCAATCTTTGAAAAAAGACTTCCAAATTTTTCATATTCTTAGACTTATATTTCTGGAAAAAAAAACATGTTCTTTGAAGTCTAGCATTAGTACAAATGAATTTCCTGCATTGTGCATTAAGAAAATCATCAATGAATATATAACTTCAACCATCATTTAGCAGAAAGCATTTTGGCAAAAAAATTAATGATTTTCATGGAAACTTTTCAAACACAATCATAAAGTAAGGGTTATATGAATAAAGGTAATACAAGTTTTAAATTTATTATGAGAGTATTTTGCTAAGTGAGTTGTTAGAATTAAATTTGTTCATAGTTATTTCTTCCTGGATCTAACTCCAATCTGATCGATAGAAAGACCCTTACAGCAAAATCTAATAAGCTAGTTTTTCAAACGGCTTGTAGGGAACACATTTTAATAATATTGGGCAAGAATTTTTTTTTATTATTGTTGATTTTATTTAGTTTTCAAACTGGTAGATAGTTTTGCTTTGAGCCAAATTTTTGGAATAGTTTCTGTATAAATAATGTTGCTAAATAGTTTTATAATGGTCGGGGTTTATTTGAATTTCCAGTCTTACCGTATCTGCGCTACAGGGCGCCACCAGGCTACTTGAACCTAGAAAATTTATAGAGTAGGCAGATAAGCACTGTTAAAGATCCAATTTTTACATAGATATTTTATCACGACCGTCAACCCTAGTCACTAGCTCATGGAGTAGCAAAGGTTTTACAACTATATTTATTAAAATATATTTTAATAAAGATTAAAAAAAAAAAAAATTAGATCACTGCCAGTACTAATAACACAAAAGATTTTATTTACGTATATCTAAATAATAACACACACAAACTTAAAAAATAATTACTATAAAAAAAAAATTATGTTTTATTTTTTTTCATTATTATTATTTTATTTGTGTTTAACTTTAATTTTTAATCTTAGAATGTTGAGCATAGGTAGGCCACCCAGACGATGCATTTAAAAAAATCTTCATAACATTTGATTCCAGGCCAAAAGTCCGCAGCCATGCAACGCTCGCTTCCAGATATATATCCGCAACCAATGCAATGTGAATCTGACAGGAATGTGCATCTGACAGCGTGATATTATTTGAAGAAACATGACCTTCGCCCAGTACAGGAATGTATGTCTGTCTGGCAAAGGAATCACGCATATAATATAATGAAGAGAATAATGCTATGTATGGATGGGAGAGCGGTCTATCTTGCCGGATTATCGTCTCAATCCATAGAGTTGAAAGGGGTCAATGGCGCAGGAAATACATCTGCGTCAATTGCAACGCCATGACTGCCTCTTTAGGGTCATGCATTCAGTTGGGCGTGTTGCCCTTATGTGCGAACACACTTCACATATGTAAACGTCCATATATCTCTCCACCAGCATTGACACAACTACGAAACAAATAATCCGTAATCAAAACCCCCTTAAAACTAACATATATTTAAACGAGACTAAGCGGCTACCCACACTCAACTTACATTTAAGTCAATTTATTAATTTAATTCTTTAACAAGAAATCTTTAGTTTAAGGTTTTAAATCATTTTAAGATGACACATTGTATTTAACTTATTTTACCACAAATACTATTTGACCTATTTTTCCTTTCTTTTAAATTCAATAATGCACAAATAACGATATGTGTTTCTATCTTTAAATTCATTTGCAATCGCAAATTCCTGCCCTATTACAAACAGATCTTATTAAGCATGAATAAATAAATAAAAAAACAATACATATTTTAAGAGATTACGTTTTAAACTTTAGCTATGACTTTTAACATTGCAAGGTTTATAGAAAAATAAGAGAGAAAGTCTATTGTTCATTTTAAAGATAGATAAAGTTGGAAGATTTTAAATTTAAGAGAGTTCATATTTCATTTTATCATTTATAAATTTCTACCTCCCTTTGTCCGTGCTCGTTCCTTCGCGACAAAGATCTAACTTATGCAAGGGCCCTTTTCTTGCGGACGATGATGATTTATGAAGATGAGGATTTCTGCATATGGCACCAGTAGTTTGATCCTGGGATCCGTGAAGATGAAAGCTGCCTTCGGCCAGCCAAACTGAAGGAAGCACAATGAAGTGATTACATTCTTGGTGACGGCGACAATCGCTTTTTAAATTTTTTTACTTTCAGCAAAGACAAATGAAATCAAAACTTTAATTTTCTAATTCTCTAATTAATTATTTCTTTTGGATTTTTCTTTTTATAGTCCTGAAGCATCTTATCTTTGGAATGCATGGATTCATCTGACATATTTCATATCTATATTTCATTGGTTCATTGAGTTTGTGGCTAAGTAGATTTTGGGTTTGTGGCTAAGTGGATTTTTCCATTGATGTCTGTGTCTATATCGTTGGGTGGGAAAAGTAAGTCTTTTGTTTCTATTCCTCGACTCTTATCCATTTCGTAATCATCTTTTTAATGGTCATTTTGATCTGTTTGTAATTTTTATTTTTAAGATTAAAAACTCTATTCGTTATTTTTAAAATTAAAAAGTTTTTATTATATTTTATTTAAAGACTAGAATCTTTGCTTCAATTCTATAATTTTTTTAAAGCTTATCTTATTTCAATATTTAAATAAAACTTATTAATGAATTAATAATTCGTTATCTGTGCATTTCGAACATTTGAGCTTTTAATTCAGTATCTGATATTTACAAAAAAGTTAAGTATTAAAATTTAAATGTAATGCATATAAATATCCCGTTACAGTTTTATCAACAACAATTTGATGATAGGTTCTAAATTTTTTAAAAACTATGAAAGTCTGCTATCTGTTTCAAGGAACTTTCCTTTTAAGACCTCAAAGTCAAGTTCAAGTTCACTAATATCTACTGGTTTTATTAGATTGATTATTAAAAAAATATTGTTAAACAAAAGTATAAAATTCTGTTCTAATGATGCTTTATCTAAGTTTATCAAACTTGGATTTAGAAGTCTGAAATATAGGATTGATAATTTTCATTGGTAATGATAGTAGTAGTACTTTTAAAGGTGATTTTACATCCACCAAGACTATGTAAAAGTGACTGCATTTGCCAATTAAATCTTGTAAAGTTTTGTTTTTCCATAGCCTCTCTTCACTTTTCTTTTCCACCATCAGTTTGTCAACAATTCCCCATTCTTTGTCTTTGGTAGACAAATATTGGTCATAAAGAGCTTTTCTGGTTTTGTTTGAACTTAGAATGAATTGTTTTGAATATCTGATTAAATCAGCAGAATATCTAGTTGTGTGCATAAACAAAAAAAATATGCAAGATAAAATAATGCATAAAAATGAACATCCAATATGCATTTCTCTACTTAAGATTTCAAGAGATAGTAAAAAATTAATAAATTGTGATTACAAAACTAATTATGAATATTTTTTGTAAGACTTTCAACAATTTACCTAAATTCTTGCATGATTAGAAGTATGATTTATAATATTTCTTAAATCGGTACTCATCTTTTAGCTAAAGATGCCGCTCTATGGCGTGGTTTTCGCACCAAAACACATAAAAATGCTGTTTCCGCGGCCGACACGTTCGAACCCGCGTTTTCTATAATACAACTTTTTTGTTGTGCTACAGATACATTTTCTGAATGTGCACAATTTATAAAATAATTAAGGCTTGATGAGAGAGTTTGTATTTGAATTGTATTGAAATGTTGTTTTCATTGGATTTTTTTTAAATTTTAAACTATTGAAATGTTCAGATTTTTTAAAGCAATAATTATAAGACTTTTTACAACGTACTGTATTGAACTTTTATTTGGGAAAATGTTAAATATCTATGTTTTTATTGAGTTGCAATTAGGTAATGTGTCAAGTAACGTACTGTTAGTAACATTCCACGAGACAAAGAAGATTCTACCGTCTGTATATTTTTGAAGTAAAAAAGAGCGGTTCGAAAAAAATATCCAGTAAGAAAAGTCCAAATATACAGATTTTTTTGTAAATTTTATAAAAAGCAAATATTATAAACATGTTTAATAAGTAAAGAAGACATTTGTATGTGTTTGTTGTTGTTTAAAAAAGTCTGAGTTTCTTTCTTTTGTCCGAATACGGTTACGATTTTTAATTTTTTTATTTTAGCAATACAAACAACAGAACACTAACCCTAAAACTAACCCTAAACCTAACCTTAAACTAACCCTAAAACTAGCCCTAAAACTAACCCTAAACCTAACTAAAACTAACCCTAAAACTAACTGTAACAACTTTTACTTTTATTAAGATTATTATTTTTTAGTTAAACAACAACCCAAAAAGTCGTAACACAAGTAAAAAAAATATCCGATAGAAAATTGATAAAAAAAAGCCGTAACACAAGTAAAAAAATATCCGATAGAAAATTGATAAAAAAAAGCCGTAACACGATATAAAAAACACGAATCAAATTGTAATTTGTTGATTTTATTTTACATTTATTATTATCATTTAAATTGTATACGTTAATAAAAAATAATATTTAAAAAAGACGATTTTGTTTTGTTTTTATTTTCGCATTACAAAAAAGCACAGAAAAATTATTAAAATCAACGGCCCGTGAATATTCATATTTTATAGTTTTAGCGGCGCCATCCAACGGCATCTTTAGCTATAAGACAAGCACCCTTAAATCTTATCAAGTTTTATTATATAGACAAGTTCCTGTCACATTCCAGTCAAAGTGGTTATATTAAAACATTATTGGTTGCTTCCAAAATATTTTGTTGGACATTAAATATAATCTTAGTAAAATACTTTCAGCATAAATTATTTAATAATTTTACTTCTAGAATTTGTTATTATCTTAACAGATATAATCTATTTTGACGGCAATGACTGACTAGCTAAAGATTCCAAGAATAATAATCATACAGCATAAATTATTCTTGCTTAGTTATAAAGTAAATAGATTATTCAATATAGGATTAAACTAAAAATAGAATTAAAATACATGATCTATTTTATTTGAAATTTAGTTTGAATATTAGATATTATGTTTAAAATGTACTTTTTGAGAACTCTGACAAATCAAAATTAAGGCAATTTTATTTATATGTGATTAGTCATTTAAAGGCTTCTTTTTTTTAAAATACATATATTAATAAATTTTATTTACTTATTTTGACAGGACCATAAATTTTTAATCCTGATTAATCTTTATACCACTACTCATATAGGAATATCAAGTAAATATTTAAGTTATTATCAGGCTTAAGTTTAATATTTAGTTATTGGATCTTCTTTGTACACAGTTTTTTATTCTTTCCATTCTTCATTTACAGTAAATCTTTCAGGTCATTCAGTGCTATAAGCTTTGAATGATAAATAATTATATTAAGTGACTCTATATAAGAAATATATATAGATAGAAATAAAATAATTGCAAGTATAACATATTTAGAAAATGATCCAACAGTTATAAAGAATGGCAACTTAAAAGTTTTGATTATCAAATATTCCATTTCTAAAGTTAAACAGTAGTATTCTTGTACATTATACCATTATGAACTTTTGCATAAACTACATTTTAAAATATAAATTGTTAAGATTAGAAATAGAAATTCAAAACAAAACATAGTAAAAATTATAATAATTACAAATACCTTCATGATTTTTGGACCATCTTGCATTTATATATAAAATATTTATTATAAATCAAAAATTCACTTAGTTTATTAAAATATTTTTAATATTATACAAGATTTACTTTTTAAAAATCGTTTTCAAAATGTCATTACTATAAAACATGCATTGATTATATATATATGTTAAAACGAAGATTTGCACGGGTTAAATATATAAAATACATATTTTGCGGGTTCATCCATGTTAAAAACTTTTAATATTAATATACTGACGTTTCAACTTGGTCACACAAGCCATCCACAGAGTTATAAAAGGTAGAAAGACGGTTGTAGAGGCGCTATAAGCACTGATTTGAATAAAATGTTAAAATTCCACCAATAGCAAAAAATGTTAAATTTAGGATTTTTTAAAAAAACATTCCTAAATTTAACATTTTTTGCTATTGGTGGAATTTTAACATTTTATTCAAATCAGTGATTGTAGCGCCTCTACAACCGTCTTTCTACCTTTTATAACTCTGTGGATGGCTTGTGTGACCAAGTTGAAACGTCAGTATATTAATATTAAAGTTTTTAACACGGATGAACCCGCAAAATATGTATTTTATATATATGCTCTAAATATTTCTTAGATATCTTACTATTAAAACTTTATTAAACATATGTATTATACCTCCTACCCATTCCCAAAAAGTAAAATGACTAGTTATTAGAAAAGGTGAAAAGAAAGTAAATAACATCAAGTATTATTATATTAAAAAATTGAAAGGTATAAAATGGTGAGCATAATATCATGGTAATATTTACAATGATACAATTATTTAAAAATTTTAATTAGCATATTTTATCATTTCACTTTAAATTTTTAACAAATATTGATTAGTTGTTTTTTTTTTTTAAAAAAAAAAAAACTTTTAAAATATTAACATCATTTCATTTTCTGATCCCATTTTCAAAATAAATTATAGGATATCCATAATGTCAGAATTTATTTGTTCATAAAACTAACAGCAATCATTGAATTCTTGGATAATGATTGCCATAATAATCAAGTTAATAAGATTTAATGGGATTTTTGTACAATAAAAATAAAAGATTGTTAATTTGCAGATATTTATTTAAGTTTTTTTTAAAAAAAAAAAAAAATTTATATGGGGTGGAATGTTTGATAGATCAAACAATATTTTGCTTAAGGAGACATTTTACCCCTTCCTTTTCATTTTATTATTTTCAGGTGGTGTATGCATAGGAATAAAAATAAATTTAATTTTTGATGTTATTCATAATTCATCCAGTCTAAAAATAGTTTTATTTCATATATATAACGAACTTGGCATGATATTACATTAAAGACTATTAAAAATACCAGTGCTTTTTTTTCTGTTGTTGTTTAAAATTTGTGCAGTGAATGAAATCTAATAATAGTTCTTAGTACAGGAATAGAGTGATAGCTCATGATCTAAAGATCATTAGATCAAAGCTTGATACCAGAAAATCACACAATTTCTTTTCTAGCTGCTTCAGTTCTAAAATAGACATGAAATGGTTATTAGTAAATCAGTATAATCACTGTGAAATGAATTTTTTTATAAGTTTGCTATAATCTGGGGAAAAATTATCAAAGAATTCTACAATCATGGTTTTGAGAATTTTTGCATAATAAATACATGAAGTTTATATGCATTCTAAGCAGAGAAAGACTATGTACATATATATATTATTGTTACAACTCACTCTTATTTCTTAATAAAAATTGAATCATTTCAAGTTCTACAAATATAAAAAGCAAAACAACCATGAGAACTAAAATGAAAACAGAAAAATAATTCGCAAATGACTTTTATTATATAATATAAAATTTAATATAGTAATAACTTATAATTCTCTGAGCAATATGACTAATAATAGTAAGAATGACAGAATTAATTTCAATTTGAGTTAGATCATTGAATAAAACTTTTGAGCTAGAACTTTATTAATACTTTGGTGCTGTAATACAACTTAAATCCACCCCCCACCCACCCCCGCCACAAAAAAAATTGTCTATTTAATAAAGTATTAAAATGAAAACATATTTTGCAATTAAAATACTTTGCTTTTCTAGCAATCTAATAATAGTTAATTAATTAGACATCTAGCTATTTTTAATTATAGAATAAAGTAAGTATGGAAAAGTGATCAAAATACTCATCACATAGAAATTGAAAAGTCTAATGATTAATACCTTCATATATATATATATATAAAGGAACTGTTTAGAGAAGTTGCATGCATGAGGCTATTTAGAGGATGCTTTTTTTTTACTTAACTTTTAAATTCATAATATTAAAATAATACCTATATATAAAAATGGTATTTAATCACATTACACTATAATGCTCACTTGAATAAGGTAATGACCAGATTATTTTGGATACATCATAAATCTAATTAATTAGAAAAGTGTATAATATTTGTAAAAGTTGAAACTGAAAAAGAAGAGAACAACCTGTAATGACATAGTCCATCATCAATCTCTCCAATGTAAAAAGCCAAACAGATCAGGTCATTGTAGAGAAATAGTATTCATACAATTAGGGGGATTGATGCTGATTTGATGGCACCATCACATTTTACTTAATAACTTTTCAGTCATAAACCTGCTTTCATTAGAAAATATAGGAATACATCATGACATTTAAACTTTTACTAAGTTTGATTCATAAATATATATAATAAAATGCTTTTAACAGCCCATAAACATTTATTTCAACTTTAATATATCAATTTGATAAAATTGATAATACAGTTTGTCAAATGAAGCTGTTTTATTTACTTGAATCAATTTATTTCTATAGATTTTTTTCAATTACTGAATGAGAGAGAGAAAAAAATTAATGTATTTAAAGTTTGAATAAACTTAATTCCAAATACTAGGAAACACCCTTACATCCTAATAATTATGAAGTGCTTGTTTGTAGTAGCTTTTCATTTTAAAATGTTTTTTTTTTAAAAAAAATTATCAAAACCGTACTCATCTTAACCTGGAGTACATAAAATAAATTAAATGACAGATCTTAATAATCAATGTCAAACACATCACAACAGTAGGGAGGAGATGAAGAACAGACAACTTTATAATCTTAACATACAAAATAAACAGTAAAGTAATTAATAGATTATTCAACATTCAAGTCACATTTACATATGTCTCTGCTTAAATTAAAGGTAAACCAGACATTTTTTCTATATATATATATAAACAGTATATGTGCATAAACACAAATGTGTATTTATATATTACACAGTTTAATAATATTTTATGATATAAATCTAATATAGAGTGAGAAGTGGAGTGAATGGGAAATTGCTATTGGGAACTTTGATTCAATACCCCTACAGAAACTTTATTTCATTATTTGAGATGATGCTTCTGTGCTACAAATAGCAATTCAAAGGAAGGATCTCTAGGCATTAAGTAGCTATCCAAAAGCAGAAAAAATGTCGTAAAAGCAGCAGAATTATTATCAAGGAATGACTCTGGCAAGGTTCTGCCATTAATAATCATGTTAATGCAATGCTAAAATATAAAGCACAAAAACTTCATTAAATTACCCAATAATAACTAACCAGTGCAATATTTAAAAAAAAGTAAAAGAAATGACATATATAATAGAATCTCTAAACAGCAAAGTCATTATTACAACTTGTAATGTACCTAATTTGTAATCTAATATATTCAAATGATCAGAATAATTTATTGCCTATATATCGAAACATGATTTTGACAAAATAAAATATACACCTTCAACATTAACATACATTTTTAATGTAATGCAAAATGATCAATCTAATACCTTTTAAAAAATTTCTATATATGTTATTGCTTGATCATAATATCCTATTGCCTAGATATCTAAACACATTAAAAGAGAAAGTAAATATAGTATATACTATTTATTCATTGTCATCAGCATTATTAAGCCATTTCAATTGATTTTGTCAAAACAACAGTTGTAGTCAAGCAGTCAAAAATTATTTTCTACAAATCACATATATTTTTCCAGTTTGTCATAATTTAATTATACAAATAAGTAATTTAATCTAATTGCATATTTTCCTAAAATAATACTTTTATACAAAATATTATTCTAGCTCTATATATATATAATCAGACATAATAATAATTCTTCCCCATATTAATCTAGATTGTCCAATTCCTTCTTACCATTGAAGTATTTAATTCTTGTAAAAGGACTATTCAACTAAAAAAGTGGGAAAATGCTTTTGTTGTTATCCTTAATAGTTTAGTTTTATAATAAACTGGTTTATCACGTCTAGATTCAGTCATCAAAAAAGATATTTTTGAAATATATAATACAATAGTTGCCTTTTGCTTTTTGTATTTCTGTAAAATAATTAAAAAAATTTTTTTTCATGCTTCTTATTTTACTATTTGAAGTTTTGCTTACTTTATTCCTGAATGGCTTCAGAGTCTTGAGATCTGTCATCCTGAGAGATTTTCTACTAGCAAGACTACTGCTAATGACAGTTATGATTGTTAAAAATATAGAATTTTCTTATTAAATAACAAGATTAAAACTTTTACCATCATCAGCTTAAGCAAATAATTTTACATATCCCTGGGCTATCTACTAGTACTATATCAAGATTTTAGGTAAGACTGCATTATGAATGTTCTTATTTTATTGATATGTGGGACTAGTAATATTATTTTACTTAAATTATTCTTGAATAGATTTACAAGGATTAAAAAAGAAAAACCGATAATTAAACTGTAAGTTTTTGTTATCACAGCAATTCTTAATTTTTTTATAAGATTTCCCAAAATTTGAATATATGGATTTCACTTTCTGTTCATTTCTTGAGATATCTTATTAGGATAGGGAAGATTTATCTTTTCTGTTTTCTATCCTAAGTGCTCATTTTTTCTGGTTAAAAAAAAAAAAATTCTAGTGATAGTTCTTACATTTTTTAATAGACACCCTAAATCATTAAAAAGTATAATTTCCAATTTTTATAATGTAAATCTATCTGTATATAGACTTGATTGAGTATCTTACTCTAATTACACTTGAATGAGCTATATTATTCTGGTGAGACTTAGATGAGGTAAAACATAAATTCTTTGTTTTATCATTTTTTCTATCATGTGCTATTAAAAATTGAAAAAAATATTTTTACTATTTCTTTTTTATAAAAATAATATTTTTTTTTAGTAAAATACTTCAAATATACAAATTTATTTCGATTTCCAAGTTTAGGTTTTTCTTTTATATACATAATTTATTATATAAAATATTTTAGCCTATGGTTTGTATATTATTTCAATATAGATTCTCCGTTTTTAATTTTACTTCATACATTGAAATGTTTGCATTCTAAATTACATATTTTATTTTGTATACCAAGTGATTTCAAAAATTTAGGATCTCAAGTTGACATTATATGTATTTTGTAAAGGTTTTTGATATATATATATATAATTAGGATTTTTAATTTAAGAATGTTAAAATAATTTTTATTT
The DNA here is from genome assembly GCA_028023455.1 of Epiperipatus broadwayi. Lineage (NCBI taxonomy): Eukaryota > Metazoa > Onychophora > Udeonychophora > Euonychophora > Peripatidae > Epiperipatus > Epiperipatus broadwayi. The sequence continues at coordinate 1,266,167 of JAQFVV010012487.1, read as the reverse complement.
TATTTTATATACTTTAGATTGCATTAACAATGCCTTTTCCCCCTCTGTAATATGAAAATGTTCATATAGGTTTTTAATACATATAATTAAGTCTTCTAATTTGTATAATGAAAGATTTTAGATTTTCTGTTTTATTAATGTTAAATTACACAAACATTTTTTTTAGACAAAAATGGCAGTTATATCAACTATTGCATCAACATCCATCATTGATAAGTGCATAATCAAAGTGAGTTTTGATTGTGCTTATTTGGAATGTGAATCTATCAATTTTAACACTAATAGCAACATGAGTATGAATGAGGAAAATAGCAATAATAAAGAAGCGGGAGCTTGTGTATAATACTAGGTCTTGGTATCCAACATATTCTACTATCATTCCTACAGTTTCCCTTCAGTGAGAGGCCAGGTATTATTGCCAATATAGAACGAGATGTTACGAGTATTAAAATACTTTGATTTGATTTTTGATGGCGCACTATGCTAAAAGATTGTTATCAAACAAATAAGTATGCAATTCAGTTTCATGCATAAGCAAGAAAATGAATTAAGTACACTAGCTGAAGACCCAATCATTCTAATGCATGAGTTGAGACTGCTTTACAAAATAATGAGAATTGAACCTTGTTAAATAAAAAATTTTATAAATCTATTGAAACAGCAAGATTCGAATCTTAGTTTCACCTTAGTTCCACCTATTCTATCGTCTTTCACCTACTATCTCCATCCTACCTAAATTTAAACCCTAGATGTTGGATTGTGTGCGTATAACAGTATTATGTATATGTATATAAGCATCTGTTTAAATACGCCATGGACGCACACACTCCAATATCGGATTTAAACATTAAATTAAATAATGTATTAATTAAATAATTTTCAAATTTATCTTAAAGCTATATAGTGTTTATATCATTTATTTATTTTGTCAATTTTTTTATATAATGTTTTAAAACAATGAATCTTAAAATCTGTTTAAATCTAAATTTATAAAAATATAAATCCTTCTTGTTTGTTTTAAATTTTGCAAAATCATAGTTGGTGGGGAGAGACAATAGATTACTTAGAAATTTTCCCTATAAGTTCTTAATTAGCTTTAAATGTAAAAACTGAACTATAGTTTGTAATCAGGTCATCAGAAATGTATGAAAATAAAATACAAAACAAATTTAAATAAAAGAGAAACAGTGTTCAGATTTAATTTAAAATGTAAAATTCTTTGCTAATGGATTAATTCACCTGAGGGTACGGCAGATTGATTGCAAGCACGGACTAGAGAGAAAAACATCTGCGCTCTATGTCTACAAAATTAGATAAGAAAAACTAGTATATAAGGACAGAATTGGATCTACAAAAAAAAACTCTCTTGCTTTAAATTTTGATCGTCTAACTTTGTCACTGCTAGTAATGTTTTTATAGTTTATGTTTCATTTTGCAATGACTGAGTAGAAGGCGTACGAACTGTTCTCCTCTGGGAGAATGGTCTAATCTGTGTCCGAGTCTCCTGCCTTCCAAAAATGATCTGTCAGTGAACTGCTACTAATTTATATGCTATGCTACATGATGGTAATGCTTTCAAACCAAACAGAAACCTTAAAACCAGGAAAGGGAAAGCTGCTGCTACAACATAAATGGACAATCAATGACTGATTCTCAAACATGCACAATCATCTTCAGTAAACAGGTAACCTGTATCCAAGAGCTCTAGAGCATTCTAAATCTCCTTTTTTAAAATGATAGCTATGTATTAAATGACTTTGTTATATTTTTCTTAATTAACATGTTAACCTCTGTAAATTGTTTTTTTTTTTTTTGTATTAAATAATTTACCTAATCTTCTATCTATTATCTTGGGTACTTGTTTTATATTTCATTGTTTCTTTTATTTTATATAATGCCATGCCTAGATAATTTCCGACCAGGTTCATCCTATTCCAAATAATTTACTGTAACTAAGAAAGGACGCCACAATGTGTGGACTATTAGAATAGAATTACTAAACCCCCTCTCCTTACACTTGATAAACTGCCAGCTTGGAAATTATCCAAATCTTATTATATGCAATAACTTACTTTAATAACAAATGCGTATTTTACTGATACAAATGTTTCCATATATTTCATGCTTTCAGTTATATATCATAATAATTTATTTACGTATTATATTAAAATATTCTCATACTTAATGATTTCAGTTATATAAAATAATAACTTATTTACACATTAATAGATACGCATTTGGTGTTTGCTTCGTTGATTATAAATGCGAATGTACCATAAATAGTTTGGGCGGACATATTAAGTAATTGTATAATATGATTTAAATACCTCCTTTATATTGTTTTAGATAAGATTTACTTATTCTATTAAACCAGATAATGTTATTTGAGGGTATAAATGAAAGTTTAGATTATTAAATGTGGACATTGAGAGATGAGTCACCAAAGTTAAAGCGTGATTTTAAAAGTAAAAGTTCTAAGTGTATATTTGTGTTATAGACATGTGTTACAATTTAGGGATGCTATGTTTCTCTTCAAGCCTTGGAACTTAAGCGGATACACAGTGATTACTGGTATCCTCTCGTTTACCATAAAGCAGACATGGTGTTCCCATAGACATTCGATCTACGCGGTCGGGGAGTAATAGAGGCTCACACCCGATTACGCTATCCGGCATGAAGACAGCCCTTCATTATTTTCATATATTCTCCATTGGCTCTGCAGTTTCGAAGTACTGCACTTCGAGTTTACCGCATGGCATCTCTATGAGTACCACATATCCCTCTATATCTTTGTTTATTTCATTACATTTATGACTCAGTCTTCCCACTGTTTTACATTGATTGCTCTTAAATAATACTGCCCTAGAGTAGTTATTTATATTACATAAATTAAATGTATTTCTTACTTGTTGCAAATAAGCTTGGTATGTCAGCAACCATGATTATCAGTAATATCTTAAAACCTTGTATTATAATTGACATCATTAGTCTCGTAGGCATGATATTATAATAAAGTTTGTACTCGCTAATATCCAGATGGTCAGATAGCAAACAGCATGTAAATAATGATTCAAGCAACTGTAAATCATAATGGTCTTGGAAATAATAAACACCCATGCCATATTCTATAATCATGTTTTTGTATTTATATAATTAAATTTGAATGTTTTATTATACATCTGCCATCCTAATGTCTATTCATTTCAACACATAGTCCTAACAATATCTTACCTCAATAAATATAGTATTAGATTTAAAATAGAAATGTTATTGCTGTAAGATTTGGCTAAAATGCTATAGTGAGCTAGAGTAGTCTTTTGTATCTCCCTGACCTCTGGGCCTTAAGAAAATTTTACTTGAGTAGCATCAGATGCCAGGTTCAAACTCAGTACTGCTGGTAGTTGACCCTACCTATGATGCTGCTCTTCGGTTCTGGTGGTTGGATTCTGCAATATGTTAGTGAGGCATACAAATCCTGACTATTACACTATTGGTGATTAGAAATGTAAAGAATAATTGTTTTGTATGTAGTCATTATATTAAGAGTAAAGAGTTATGATCTATAATTAAATCTGATAACTATCAATCTGTATCTCATAAAGTATCTGCTTTAAGAAATTATTGTTATAGAAACAAGAGTTTAAATAATTCTAGTGGGATGGCTTTGTTTCAAAACGGTCAATTTTATAAAGATTATTTGAGTGTTGGCTATTGTAATAATGCAATGGATAAAAAAAAAATATGACTATTTCTTTGCCATTTAAATTGTCTTCTTATAAAATTGTGTGTAAAACTAATAATTTGTTTCGAAATAAGAAAATTGCTTGGAAAAGGGGTATTACTTTGAATAATTTATTAAAGAATACAAATGAAATTTTGCATAGAAAGACTATCTCTGGAGTAGTGTATATTATCCCTTGTTTTTGTAAAAAGGTATATATAGGTGAGAGTAGTTAGTTTGAGCTTAAATGAAAGAATAAAGGTACATAAAAGAATTAGAAATAAATATCTTAATTCTGCTTTATATTATCCATGAAAAAAATACAGGCCACACTATTAATTTTGGTGAAACTAAGATTGTCTTCTTTGAGAAAAGGGAAATAAAAAGAATTAAAAAATCTTTATTATTAAAAATTTATGATTCCAAAGCAATTAACTTATTTAAAAGTTCTTTTAATATTATAGATGTATGAGAAGTGGAATTGTGGGTAAATTTTAGTTTAACTATATTATTTTGTAGTTCTTTACACTTGAGAAGTCTGCTTGTAGCAGTGAAACAATTAGTAGTGTTTTAGAGTTTATTTTTTGGCTAATCTGGTTGAATTGTGAATTTGGAGTAATTTTGAATACAGATATATATATTCACACATTGAAAGTAAATATAAAATTGTATTATTTATTTGGTCTGTTAACTAATATTTAAATTTTTTCTAATATAAAAGTGATTATTTTAATATAAATAAATATTAAAAAATAGTTTTGCATAAAAATAATTGAATATATATATATATGGGTGTGTGTTAAAATATATAATAATTGATATTATACATACATAAATTCTTCCATTAAATTTATACTTCTACATTAATGGACATTTTTTCTTTCAATATAAAAAAAAAAAAACTGCGAAAAAATAATTTATATGCTGATATAAGTAAGACATGCATGCACAATGTGGAAGATTATTTTCTTAGACCTTTGCAAAGATATATAAACAGAACCGTATACAAAAAAAAAAAAATTAATAAAAGAACAAAAAATATTTACTTTTTATAGCAATTATACAAAAATAATATTAAAATAATTAAATTATACACACAAGATGAAGTTTATAAAAAGTGGAAGACTGAAGATACTACTAACACTTTTATAACATAGAAAATAATATCAAATGAAATTTACAAGTTTGAAATGCCAAAGAAAAAGTTTATTGTTATAGAAATATGCACAATGAATAATTGACAGGGGGGCATATACAAACTTCATTGATGAACTTTTTTTTCATAATAATAAAAAAAATAAAGCTTTATATTTCAGCAAAAACACTTCAATAAATATATGATATTTTTAATTGCTTACAAGACTGGCAGAAATCTAAGTGCCAAATGTGGAATTGCTTTATTGATAAATGACAATGGCTGGAATAGTAAATGTTATGAGCATCATTGGCTAATATAATTATCAGGTGTGTAAGACTTTTCAGATCATTTCAGCTATGAATAAAGAGTTAGAGATCATACTTTGTGAGCCCATTTGAGTTTAGTTTTTCTTCCACAATTTCTTTGTCTTTATTAATTTTTGTTTTAAAATTATTTTTGTAGATGTACAAATATTAATTTTAATCATGGGCCAAAAAAAATTGTCAAAAAATTGATCAGTATTGATGTGAAAAAAATATATAATTTTAAAATATAAAGTTGTAAAATGATAGGTAATTTTAAGTCTGAATATGGTATGGCAAAATCAAAGATCTACATCATTTTAAAAAAACTGATAAAAAGTACATAAGTAACAAAAGAAATTTCAAGAATTCCAAATTGAATAGTCTACATTGTAACATTGCAAAAGAAAAAGAACTTTTAGTTAGTGTTAATTAATCAAAAGCCAATAGCAAATAATAATATCAATATGGCAATCATTTGTGAAAAGATCCAGCAATGGTTAAAATAATTTTTTTATTAAATTTCTTTGTATAAGTGTTGTTCCTGTGATGAAAGAATTTATTACCAGCTAAATACAGTTCACTGGACTCTGAAAATAAATGAAATGTATAATATTAGGTGTGATAAAGCTGCTAATCAACTTACAAAAAAAGCAGGAGGTTCTTAAATCAATGGTCAGTGAATTATAACTAGGATGTTTGTTTACATTTAAATAATATGCTCTTAAAAGATTAATTTTAATTTTCATTAAAATCTGTCAGCAATTAATTTTATGTGTATTTTTATATTTTTATTTTTGATTGTTCCTTCTTTGAACGATTAATTTGGATGATTTAAGAGCTTCTGGAATCAATCCCTTGCTCCAGACTTCAATGGATTTAAATTACAGTATGAAAAATAATCTCTAATGATTATTATTATTATTACACATAAATTCATAATTTTTCACCATCTCTATATCACCTTCTTTAATCTTTAGTAAGGAATAATAGAGACAAGCTAATAATGCTTATTAAGACAGTATCCTACCCTATCCAATATCTCCAAACTTTTCAATTTTATAGCTTTCATCAGCGAGAAGCTTTGGATCTTGGACATCACCCACCCATAGTTATTAAAAAAACGAAGGATACCATAATATATTGAAACTGTACTGGTTTCAGATCTATATAATTATGCAAATAGGTCATCTTACAATTGAAAACATTTATGTTTTTTTAGTTTGGACTGATAGCTTAATAATATAACATAAAGATAAATGATAGATGCTGGAAGGAGAGTGCATTAGATCCTAAAGGTCTAAGTGCACTGATCCAAGATTCAAAACTATTCACTGATGAAAACCCTAAACTTGTAATTAGTCTGAGGATATTGGATAGGACAATACAGAATAGTGATTTAATAAGCACCATAATCTTGCATCTATTATTACTTACTAAAACTTACCTGAAGTGATATAGAGATTGGAAAAAATTATGCTGCTGTAACAGCTTCAAGTAAGTTAAAATCATATGATGGAATCAAGTGACATTTTATTAGTTTATTCATAAATTCACATTATTTACCAATAACATAACGAAATCTATATTATTTTAAAATCATGTCTAGGTTGTTATTTAAATTAGTATAGATTTATATTCTTGAAGTCTTAATTGAAATAGTGAAATTTTATAATTAAATAGTAATTAATTTCTAAAGAGAAAAAATGTTTATATGTGCCATATGATGAGTAAGATTATTTTAAAAAGGATTGCTTTCTCACTTTTTCAATCTCTCATTAAAATTATTGAATAAATTTAGCAATTTCATTACTGATGTAGGACATACACCAATAAAAGACACCTTTATGACGCTAGTATTCGATTTATAGTTGGAAAAATTTACTTGATAAATATATATTCATTTGCATCAAGTTATTGACCGTTTAAGAACTAATCCACATATAATAGCCAGAAAAAAAAAAAGTAAGATTATGTGTGTATGTAATGTGTACACTTTCCTATATGCTTTTAAAAAAAAAAAAAATACTAACTTATAAAACAAGAACTACTTAATCAACTGAAAAAAATTTTTTTTACAACTCTGAAGAGAAATTAGTTCCTTGTACTAATGATTTTATTGCCCGGAGTTTATTATCAGCATTTTGAGAAGTGTCAGACAGAAAAATTTCATTTTCTTAAGATTTTTCAATGATACCCACTTATCTATACATAAACATACTATAACAAAAATATTTTTATTAAAACAGTAATAATAGCACAGTTATTTGACTAATGGTAGAAATATAAAAGAAATGCAAGGATCATAGCTTAACCTAACCGGAGCTTTATTATGTAGCTTCTAACCCAGAAGCTGAATAACTACAATTAGTTTTAAAGTTCAAAAGCCTCATAATAAAAAATAAAAAAAAACGAAGTTGTAAGAGAAAATATTTATCAACACAATTAAATTGAAATTTATATGTAAAACATTTGGAATATTTAAATTAATATAATTTTCTTGAAACACTCCAAATTGATTTTACTTTTTGTTTATGTGGCATATAAACATAAGCATCCATTACATAGTTATAATGCCTAATATACTTACCTGCCATTTTCATGACCTAGGATTTGAATTTGGGTCGGGTGAAACTTGACCCCCCCCTCCCATTTCAAAAAGGTTTGGGTTTTTTCTTTTGGGTAGTTAGTCAGCCCCTGGCTATCCCAGCTAATTACCCAATTGCTGTCTGGTGAATATATATATTTATTCTTAGCTGAAGAGTAAAAGAAAAAAAGAATAATTTAAAACCTCATGATCAATTGATTGGCTATTCTGATGATGATTTCCCCTTGACAGTCAGCTTTGTGATATAATAGCTTTTGTGGTAGCTTTGTTAGGCTCATGATCTAAATTCCATTTTATTTTGCAGATAACTAAAGAGTTCTTAAATAAGATCAAATTTTTTTCCTGTAGTTGGCCTGTAAATAACTCAACAAGTCATCCCAAATTATTTGGTAAATAATTATTTGACTATTCTTGACTGGCGAGTAAAGGTGTCAGAATATAAGGTGGCAATTAGGTGACTATAAAAACAGAAAAATAATATGATATAAACTTAACTGCTGATAATAGTTGTACACAGCTAAGGAATGCAGAGCCTACTACAATTTTTTTATAATACACAAATAGATGCAATGAGTTTCTAAATTAACATTAGTAATTTACTACTAAAAGTTGGATTGAAATTTTTAAGCAAAAGAGAATAATGACTCATTTTTAGTAGTTTGCCATTGCCTATCAATCCAGTAATGACAACTTATTTAAAAAGACAATAAATTGTAATTAATTCTGATGCCTAAAATTACACTACAAAATAGTTAGACAAATCACAAATTATAATCCATAAATAATTGAATAGTCAACAATTTATGACTTCTTATTGTATGTTTAGTTGCTCAGGAGATCAAGTGATATTCAGCAATCAAATGGCACATTAAGCACAATAGTTCTTCAATTGATCAAACAGTCTTTTTTTTTACTTTTTTCATCTGAAAATCAATCCAGAAATTTTCAACTTGAAACCATTATTCCACAACTGTACTAAGCAATACAAAGCATTCTGAAATTAGATACACTTTTAATAATAATAAAAAAATTGTGTGTAGAGAAAAAAGGAGATTATTATCCAAAGTTACCATCATTCTAATCCACTGAATTCATATTTCACATTTGATGTAAAAAAAATTGGAATTGCTATATTATTATTTATATTTGTCAAAAAAAGTAATAACACTTTTATTTTATAGATCCTTTAGGCATATTTATAATTTTCTTGTTCTAAATATTAATATTTGCAAAAGTCTTTTATCTTTGGTCTTTAAATATTTCAAATAAAATAAGATTAGTGATTGATTTCCATAAATGAAAAGTGAATATGGCTAAAAATATGTTTATGAGTCCTGTCAACCAGTATAAAGAATTATATCACTTGTTTGAATTATTAATGAGAACTTAACTTTGTGAAATATTTTTATCATCATTATATGACATGGAATTGCTTTGAAATCCTTTTTCTTCCAGAGTAAAAATAAATAAATAAATTCTACATATTATATTATCATTTAATAAGCTAAATAGCATATCTGTAACAATTAAATGCAATGAATTCTGAAAATCATATTTGAAAACTATGCAGGAATACATTGACCAGTGCTCTATCTGAATGTAACTGCAAAGAGCATACATCTCATAACTTATGATATGCAGACAAACTGTGTTTTTTTTTAAATTGCAAAAACTGTCAATGTTTGTGGATCATCTGTTTACATGTTAAAATTATATCTGTTTACATGTTGAAATTATAATATTTACCAATATAAATAAACAATCTCAATTTATTGAAATTTAAATATTCATTTTCTACAAGTATATCTTTAATCAAAGTATTCTAATTCAATAAGAGATCCAAAACATTTGATCACTATTTAAATATTCATGATAACTAATAAGCCTGGTGATAATGAAGTAAAATACATATATATTATAACGGACAGAATGATTACCACTGGCCCCAAAGTTGATGGTGCCAGATATAACGGACGGAACTCTTCATCAACAATCATAAGCTAACCAAACCCAACAACGGTGTGCCAGATGTAACGGATGGTCAACTAATTTGCAGACTGTAATACTATGCAGATGTAGCAATCTGGTGTGGGATAAGTTAATATGCTCTAATTTATTGCCCCTAATGAAACAATCTGCAGAGACCTACCAGGCTTAGAAGGGGAAAAAGGTTGCATCTAACTATGTTCAGACTGTGGGTCTTCTGATAGAATGCTAATGAGAACCTGATGAAATGCTTAACCAATGATTGCATACTCTTTAATTGACTAACTCTATCCCTATTTACTAATATTAAATGCAATTTAGGTTAGTTCATCCACTTTCACTCCTTTTTAAATTCCGTTATGCCCTAATATTCAAACCCAGAGAGAATATTGCTTTTGACTTCTTTAACAGGTATGAACAGATACACACAGCAACTCCTGCACCTACATATAGGTTATAACTAGCATTTATTATATTTGTTTTATTTTCAAGCTTTTATATGATAAGAAAAATAGATGTGTGTGCATGCATAATTATTTATAAACTATGAAATGTCAGGACAACTCAATAAACCAGAGACCGGAATAATACAAACTCTTAATCATTTATTAACAATAATAAATATCATAAAGTATAACAACAATAGTAATGATAAAAAAAATTAAAATAATAATCATATGTACATGTGTCACGTGTGAACCCTTACCATTTTACTAATTAATGATTATTATAATCCAACCCTTATACCCATGGTAGAAATCCACATATGTCACTCATTCTTTACAAATCATAATTATATAAAAAAATAAACTTTAGTTATTTAAAATAATTGAGATGCTGGCTAGCTAATTATATATTTGAAGATGTTAACAACCTATTTAACAAGTTCCCCCAATTTATATATATATGATAGAGATAGATACTAGTTGATTAGTCAAACATACTGGAAAATATATACACAAGGTTAATCAACAAAATAAAACATATAATATGCATTCTGTATAAGTGTTGCAATTTAATCTATGAAAATAAATGCAGAGAATCTTACCTTAATATTTATGTGGATAATCTGATGTGAAGCAGGTGGGTTAACCTAAATTTTATTTACAATGAAAATATAAAAATATCAAAGTGAATAATCCCCCCTTTTTTCTTTGCTAATTCTAAAAAAATGAGGCTTCAGCATCAGAGTGTGAAAATACAACAGATAACATGAATAAAAATAAATAAATAAATAAACAAAAATTTACAATATTGATTCTTTGATTAAAAATTGTAATTGGAACAAAGTTCATAAAAATCATCCTAATAGAAGTAGTAGTTGATAGTTAGGCAAGTTGTTCTTCAAAGCAGTTTCACTTAGTAAATCATTTTCCTTAGCAAGGATAGATAGGTACAATGGTGTCTCCTGTAGCTGTGTTTAATGGTAAACACCTTCATCCTCATTTGATTAACCATTAAGTATTCCAATGCTTGTTTACTTTGGACTGCAGGCATCTTCTTGTATGTTTACAATAAAGTAGAAAAATAAATATATAGAGGTTTAATGCAGCTGGTAGGAAATACCATGATACACAATAGCATATTTTGCTCTAGCCCATATTCATATTAAAGTACAATTTAATAATTATTTGTAATCATAATTTTTTATTGGATAATATAGAAGCGCTTTATGTATATATATATATTAAGAAAATTATTTCTTTTTTCTTTTTTTTTCCAATTTCCAGCAGATTCGTTATTCTTTTTGAAAAAGATTTAAAATATTTAAAATTACTCCAACAACTTTTAAAACATGCTTTAATTATTACAAAATTCATCAGTTATTCTTACTTCTTATTTCACTTTCTTTCCTCTGAATTTGGTAAACTTTTAGTTACAGCATTTGACTTTTAAAAATGTTTATAATTTAAATATAAAGAATAAATTTTCATTAAAGTAAGATATAAAGATGGTAATGGGAGATTGAAATACTGTGCTAAGACAAATAAGAAATGACAAAACTGTAAAAAATTATGGGCTGGCAGGGAAAAAATGAGATAAAAAGATTGACAAGAATTATAGAGAAAAGAATATATTAAATAACAAATGCTTAAAACATAAGAACATATTCCAATTTAAGTATGCTTTGTTTCAAAATCAAATTAAAAACAAATTGAAAGAATTTGGACAATCTTATTCATTCACAAGGATTGATTATGTAAAGATTCACCATAGCAATCATCATCAATTTGCATTCCATTACATAGAAAAGCAAACAATTATTCACTATAGATTTTTCAAAACTGTTCACCATTTTCTTTAAATATATATTTTTTACTTTTAAATATCAGCATTTTATAATACTAACATAAAATAAGAAGCTGTTATTCAAAAAGAAATATATCTTTGTGGCAAAATAAGATTCTAGCATTCAAGAAAGGAATATATATCTTGTTGTCATAAAAAAATGACAAGATTCACATCCAGAAATAAAAAAGTAAAAGTTTTATTTATTATATAATTAAAAAAAAAACTTTAATTATATACAATAATAAGCTATACCAAAAAATAAATTAAAACATATCTGAATGTATAAACATATTTTATTAGAAGAAATTTGAACTCAGACTTTCAAGCTCCCTACATCTACCCATTCTATCTTACACAACTAATACACATAACCACATATATGTGAAAAAGATAAATGATCTCCAATATATTTATTTCATGCTGGTTCAGCATGAATTGGAGATCATTTATCTTTTTCACATGTATGTGGTTGACCAGTGCTGGTTCAGCATGAAATACATATATTGGAGATTGTTTATCTTTTTCATATGTATGTGGTCGACCAGTGCTGGTTCATCATGAAATATGTATATTGGAGATCATTTATCTTTTTCACATGTATGTGGGGTTCAGCATGAAATATATATATTGGAAATCATTTATTTTTTTCACATGTATGTGGTTGACCAGCAGGAATGCTGGCTCAGCATGAAATATGTATATTGGAGAACATTTATCTTTTTCACGTGTATGTGATCATGTGTATTGCTTGTATAAGATAGAATGGATAGATGTAGGGAGTTTGAAAGTCTGAGTTCAAATCCTTCTAATTACATTAAGTTCAGTATAGACAATATATTTGTATTTAAAATATTATATACATATTTTTACTTTAAAATCATCATGATTATTAGCTAACATGATATTTAAATAGTAATCAAATATTTTGGATCTGTCGTTGAGAATATTTTGATCACTGATGTATTTGTAGAAAATGAATATGTAAAGTTCAGTAAATTGAAATTGTTTATTTATATAGGTGAATATTATAACTTCAACATGTAAATAGATGCTTCACAAACATCTGATAGTTTTTGCAGTTTGAAAAAACACAGTTAAGTTGCAAAAAAGAGTTGGATAATGATATAAAAAAAGTATAATTGTGAATTAATAAGGAAAACTATAGAAGAGAATAAAAATCTTAAGAGTGTAAAACATCTTGGTATTGGTAGGAAGCTTATTTCTGCAATATGAAAAAAAATATTGAACTATTACTAAACAGGTAGATGACACCATGAAATGTATAGAAGAGTTCTATCAAGAATTACATAACAATAAAGAATAATGAACATTATCTCCTTCAATTACTATATCACCTGAATTGCTCAGAATTTTAAATGAAGAAGTGAGAAATGCAATTAAATCTATGAAGAACAAAACTCCAGGTAATAATGGAATTATAATCAATACTTTAAAAGAAGCAGGTGATGAAATAGAAAAAAAAAAGGCAATTATATGTCAAATATCTAATTGATAAAAATGTACCAAATGATTGGAAGAATGCAGTATTAATACTAATATTTTAAAAAAATGATAAGATATTAGAAATGACAGACCTATCAGCTTTTTATCAGTTCTATGTAATGAACTCTGAATGTTAACCAACCAAAAGAACAAGCTGGATTTAAAAGTGTTTTTAGTACAGTGGATAATATCCAAGTACTGAGAGAAGCTATAAAAAGAATCAATGAATATAATAGGTACCATTATACTTTAGATTTGTAAATTATGAAAAGACATTTGATTCTATAAGCATTTCTTCAGTGTAATATTAAAGCATTGGATCAAAAAGTAGAGATAGAGGATATTGACATATTCTGAAGAATATTTAAAACAATTGCAACAGCAACAATTAATATTACATAATATGACTATGGGTGACTCCATATCTCCAAAATGTTTTACAGCAGTGCTGCAAGAAGTATTTTGTGGATTAAAATGGGAAGCTAAGGGAGTAAAAGTAAATGGGAGTTATTTTGAAAATGATGTTTTTGCAAATAATGTTGAGAGCTTCAGGAAAAGTTGTAAGAGTTATGGAAAGAAAGTAAGAAAGTGGGACTAAAGGTAATTGTTAAAAAGACTAAAGTACTTTCTCAAAAGAAGAAAACATTGATAATGATGACTTAGAAGAAGTTAATAATTACAAATACCTAGGTCAGATGATTATCATAGATGGACACATAATGGATGAAATTAATAATAAAATTAAACTTGATTGGAGTGCTTTTGGTAGAAATAATTTAATATTAAAAGGAAATATGCCTACATTTTGGAAAAGGAAGGTTTTTAATGAATGTGTTTTATCAGTTGTTGGTTTTTTATGGATCTGAGACTTGGACATTTAAAAAAGAGCAATACAGAGACTTGAGATCACTCAACAAAATATGGAGAGACAAATGTTAGGAGAAACAAGAAAAGATTGAAAATGAAGTAGGTGGGTGAAAAAACAAATGGATGTCACTGATAACATTGAAAGACTCTGAAGTAGAGTAGGACTGCACATATTGCTAGAAGAAATGAATAATAAATTGACAGTTGAAATATTAAACTGGATTTTAAGAGACTGTAAAAGATCTAGAAAGAGACCGCATGTAAGATAATAAATGAAATAAGGAAGTGTGCTGCAATGATGTGGAGAAGTGAGGCTAAAGATCGGAGAAGATAGACTGAAGTTGGAGAGACGTTCATCCTGCAGTGGATCGATAATGTTTGAAAATAGCGATAATAATATTCTTGCCAAAAAAAAAAAAATTTGAAATTTTATTATCACAATAATTAAAATAAAAAACTTTTATAACATAATAAAGTTCACCCAAATAAATTAGAAAATGTATATTATGTTAATTAAAATAATTTTTCTTTTTTTATTATTATTTTTCATTTAAAGGCAGTCAATGTTTATATGTTTTGATTAAATTTCAGTTTTGTGGCAAAAGTAAAAAATTATAACATATAATTATTGATCACATAAGACACAAAATAAATTATAAAATATGCATTAAATTAAATTCCCTTTTTTTTCTACACTTGTTTTATTTTAATTTCAAAAAATCAGATTTAATTGGAATATCAATTTTTATGACATTTTCACCATATAAAATGTTTAAAATTATCAGTAAAAAAAAAAAAATTTGCAACAATACTGGGCGGGTATAACAATTTACAAACTACATTTAATTATTATTGACTATCAATTTTGAACTTTTTTTTTTTAAAAAACAATTGCCTTTTTTATATGAAATTTTTTATTGACAATAAGTTTCAAGAAACTAGTGGTCTTCAATGTAAGCTGGAACACAATTTAGATAAGATTAGAAATATATTTAGTTTCAAAAGGTTTTATTGAATTATATGTTTACAAACAGTACTTAATACCATATAAATAGGATAGAGTAAAAAAAAGACTGCAACGTTTTAAACAAAGGAAGATATGTGGTTTACATTATATACTCTCTATCTTTATCCCATACTAGAGATGGGGAAGATTAAAAATCTCTGTATAAAAAAAATAAAAAATAAAATGAAATACAGTCTTAAAAGCAGCTTAACATTTTCTGATTGCTGCTTAGGATTTACATTTTTCTATGTACTTCATTTTGCATTAATGTCCTTTGTGCTTTTAATTAGCTAGTTATCATTTTATAATAGTGAGTCAAAAATTACAAATCTCTGTATCACAAAAATAACAAATAAAATAAAATACAATCTTAAAAGCAGCTTAACATTTTCTGATTGCTGCATAGGATTTACATCTTTATATGTACATCATTTTGCATTAATGCCTTTTTTGCTTTAATTAACTAGTTATCATTTTATAATAGCGAGTCCTGTCATAAATTTGAGTGAAGTAGCATTAGTGACCAACCATGTGTCTGAATAAATCTTAGTTGTTGAATTTTTTTCGTCCCTTACGAGTATAATATCCATTTTGTTCCTAAATGAATTAGGGTATCTTCTTGTGTTTGAACTGTACATAAATATACATCTGGTACACCATAATGAGAATAATATAAACGTGCATTCCCGAATGTATGCAAAAATATCTTTTTAAAATGTACTGAGAAGTGTATATACACCTGGGTCTCTTTTTACGCGGATTTATTTAACGCGATTTTGAAGTTACGCGATTCACGTTTCTCCGGAAGTCAAACTCCGATAATGCGCTATTACTTTAAATAATAAATTTTGCGCACTTACGTCATATTGAAAGTAATAGCACATTATTGGAATTCGACTTTCATCTTAGTAATTTCAATATTTTCAGTGCTTTATAATAGTAAGATTTTATGCAATAATGAAATTAAAATCATGATTTTCACATTTTATGTATACACAAAATTTTACAAGATTGTGATGTAAATTTGTTCAAACATTATGCATGTTAATTTTGCATTTTAAATCACATTCTGTTTTTGCTTTTTAAAAAAGAACGTAATCAATTATTAATCATTTAGTGTCAGCAAGTTTATTTTTAAAAGGTGAGTAATAGCAGTGGGCACAATTAAAATTGAAAATTAAAAACACAAATAATTTAATTTTTAGTTGTTAGATTCATTACTAATTACGTTGTCACCAGAAAACCATTAACACAACATGAGAGTGATGTTGGCGCTAGTTGTATTTCCTCTTGTGAAGAATCTGATTTTTTACCAGTTTGCAAACGAACCTGTTTAATGGCAAATAGCGATAATAATTAAAACGTATAAAAAATGTAAATTACTGTAAATTATGCATAAAAATATATTGTTTTGAATAAAATTAAATATTATAGTTTAAAAAAAGTTTGTCTTGTATCAATTTTTTTCAAATTTGAAATTTTTTATTAGTCATATTTTATTTCCTTATTTATTTATTTTTTGCGCAAATTTTAAAGGAATTTTACGTTGGTGCTTTGCTTTTACGCGATTTTTGAAAAATCACAGTCCGTATCCCCCTTTGTCCAAGGTAAGTTATGTCTATTTTTGCGCAATTTCGTTTGCGTGTGTTTTCTGAGGAACCTATCTATCGCATAAAACGAGACCCAGGTGTATGTTGTAATCTTTATTTTTAAATATTTTGGGGATATAGCACAAGATATTATTAAACATGGGGCAGGTAAACAGTAAATGCGATTGTGTTTCTGATTCTCTCAGACATAGTTTGCATATGTCTTCAATGTTAGTGCAATTCTGGACCACATTAAAAAAAGTTTAAAAGTCAAATAAATGCAGGTGATACCTCAAATGAGCCAGTCAATATAACAAGAGATGATTCAAGTCCAAATGGAATCGCTTATGATAAATATATAGAGTTGTCACATGGAGGCCTAATATCTCTAGATAGAACTAAACAGTTAACATAAATATATTTCTTATATTATTTATATCTATACACTAAATAAGACAATTTTAATAGAAATAGGATCTATCAATGTCAGATGTTTAAACTCTGTAGAAAAAAACCATCAACTTAATAAATGGCTTCACATTATTCAGCCACACATAATTGGTTTGCTAGAAACTAAGATATACACCAAATTACAAACAGATCCATCAAAATTTTATGACAATCAAGGATATTCATTATTTTCCAGAGCAGCATTCTCACCTTCTATTGGAACAGGAATTGTGATAAACATAGCTGTCCATTCAGCTCATTTAAAATGTATATTGATATATACATGCTAATTGTTACACTATACCACAAAAAAATAACATTAAACATAACATATGTGTACATTCCTCCAGGTGAAATAATAATTAATAGACTTATATATACATTAAATTCAAAATTTGCATCCTCAATAAATCCTATAATTCTAATTGGAGACTTCAACATGGCATAAAATAAATTTGTAAAAAAATTGTTACATCTCTCATGTTGGGAGAAGGATTTCTTCCACAGAACTCTTATCTCCTTCAACAATGGAAGATACTCGTCTTTACTTGATCTTGTTTTTTTATTTGCCAGCAATGCATCATACGATAAGTATATCACTCATGATGATCTGTCTTAAAAAAATAATTTCTCATATAGACCTATAATCATCACAGATAAAACTATTAAAATACTGCTCCCATGGCGGCCTAAAGAATATCTCTTGTCAGAAATATACACATCAAAATTCATGACTTGGAAATGGATCCTGTTCAAACATGGATTGCATTTGTGAACATAATCTCATATACAGTTGATATAATGACAAGCAACCAACCATCCCCTCAAATGTTTTAGTACTTGCAGATGAATTGCACAAGAGAAATACACTTAGTTACAGCAGAGGGCTGTACAAATGTAATAGCCCCGAAGAAAGCATATTGGCCGGCTTGTGACTCACTCAAAGAATACCTGGCAATAAAGAAGAGAAAAATATACCTGAATCAAAGTTACATGTGGTCTAGGCAATACGTTTGTTGGGCACTGGGGCAAGCTCCGCTAAACCACACTCTAACAGCAATCAAAATAGAAGGGTAAATCATCGCAAGTGTCAACATGCTAGAGCCACTTTATTCTTATTACAAAAATAACTTTTCAAAAAGAGAAAATATTTAACCCTTCACAAAACCTTTGGGACTACCAGAAGACACTATAACTTTTGTACCAAGAGAGTTTGAAGAAAACTTGCTTCAGTACCCAACTCATGTCATCCAGGGATAAATGGAATACCTTGTTTTGTATACAGACATTTAAGTCAATTCAAAGCAAAATACCTAACAAATTTTACTAACTTTTTTTCTAACAAAGAGAATCTATCACATACATGGGCTTTATCCTATCTCACTGGTTTCATTTGTTAAGAAAAAAGCAAATATAACTACATTCCAAAACTTCAGAGCCATATCAATGAGATTCACTAGGGATTAGAATCCTGAAATCAATGATTTAAGATAGAATGGAACCTCATAGTTTGCCATTGCTGTCAAAAACCCATTTTGCAAAGAAAGACTCATCTACTGGGCAGGCAGCATTTTTATATAAGATGGTAATTGATAGTCAGAAACAACAAAAAATATGGACCAGTTGTAGTTCAGCTGGTCATTAAAACAACATTGGAAATGTTACCAATTGATACTTTAATTAATGTATTAGCAGATATATCAATACCCAGGCATCAATCTATTTGATTACAGATCTCCTTCTAAGTCGAGAAATTCAGATAACTCTTAGTGGAAAGTATTTACCACTATTCACTGCATTTAACTCCATTCCACAAGGTTCACCATTAAGCGCTCTTTTATTCCTATTTTATATTGATTCTCTCCTTAAAGCAATTAAAAATGAGATGACTGGAATATATATACCTGGAATGAAGGCAAATGTTTCATGCATTACATACATGAATGACATAACAATCTTTCTGCCAACTAAAAAATGGATAACAAAACTAATAAAAAATTCTAAATAAGTACTCAGACAAATATAAACTAGAGTTTAATTTAGAAAAATCTAGTGCATGGTCTTATGTACTCAGAATGCCAATATGAGCAATACTTCAAAGAAAAGCCTGCCTCATTTGTGGGATTTCCTTTACATTTGAATAACTCTGAAATGTGATCACAGATATAGGGAAAACTAATGAATAAAGTTGAGAATATAATTAATTCTTTTTCCAAATCATATTTATCACTCTATGCCAAAGTGGCCCTTTCAATCTCCTAATAATGACATGGGTTACATACTATACACCTATAATAATATACACAAAAGCTTTTATATCTAAAATTTACTCAATGTGTAGGAAATTGTTGTGGAGGAAGAAAATGACAGCAATATGCACCCTCTATCTCAAAATGGATTGGATTTACATTCTATTAAAATTTTCCAAATAAAAAAAAACAATCTTATATCATCATGTGCAAGGATATTTCCATACTTAGAAATAGTTTTTAAAATTACATCCACAGACAAGCTGCTATCCATATGCAATTACTGGAATAAGCTAACTTGTCCTTTATTATGTATTCCCAATTTAATATATTGTCCTTCTAAAAATAAAATAAAATACTGGGGTGTAAATTCAGTCTGTGCTTCCTCATCCAATGATAATAACAACCCCCTTTTAAACATAACCAATAAGCAGTTGACTAAAAAATTCAAACACTGGTCATTAGAGCCAAAATACTATGATTTTCTCCTAAAACTAAATCTTGAAGCACTTCCCACCCTTTATTTCTACAGATATAAAAGGTTTGAAACATATCTTTTAAAAAAAATACAAGAAAAGCTAAATAAGAAAAAACTGTTACTAGTAAATTATAAATAAGAAAAACAAATTCTGATTTGTTGGATTAAAAAAAATGAATGTAGTAGGTATTTATAAATTCTAATATAAAAAAAAGGAAATTACTTTTTTTAAAAAAGTTTCTATTTAAAACAGACAAACCTAAAGAGAGAGAGATTTAAGAAATATAGAAAAAGTAAATTTCAGAAAGAAAAAAGTATATTTGATCCAAGACGCAGCAGAATACAAGTTTAGAAAAAGGATACAGAAATGAAGTGGTATGTGCTACAAAAATATATAAAATAAATTGCAAAACATAGGGGACTGATGAAATTCCAACTAAATGATTAAAACCTATGAAGAAAAAAAATGTAGAGTGAAGTAATATAGTAATCAGTAGAAAAATAACCTAATTTAAACAATATATATATATATGTAAACTTACTAGTTTACATATATATATATATATATATATGTAAACTTACTACTCAAGATTTCTCTCCTTCAAACAAATGAATAAAAATTTTCATATCTATTTATTCGATTGAAGGAGAGTAATATTGACCAGCAAGTTTACCAATATATATTTAGTAATTCCATACTTGGGAAAAGGAAATTCAAATAATGCATGTGTAATTAAAATTTACAATAATAATTTTTAACTGAGTTTTAGAGTCTGCTATCTGGGTTAATACTATTATAATGATCACTATCGTAATAAATAGTTACAAATAATATAAATATATTTATCCAAAAGGAGGTAAATTATTGTGAAGTTATTCAAGAGTTGTATATTTGTAGATTAAAACAATTATCTTAATCTTACAAATTACAAAAGTGCTCTTGGGAATTATGAATATTTATTTCTAATAATTAGATAAGCTACTATTTGAAGAATTACTTTGGATTTAAAAAAGCTAATAAGAGATGCAATTGAAATAACTCTTATTCAAGTTAAGGAGATTAATATTTCTTGGACATTGAAAATGCATTTAATAATGAAATAAATAGATTGTTTTGTTGAGAATAATGAGGAAGGACAAAATTCAGATTGATATAAATTCTTTAAAAATCTCTTTATTTTAACTTGTAAGATTAAAATGATTTTCTTATAGGAAATATAGAAATAATAGATCTAAGCCAAAAATGAATATTATCTATTTTGTTTAATATATATTTAAATGATTACTATATAAGAATTGTTTGAGTAAAGTATGAAACAGCATTGGAAATAGAAAAGTTTGTTGATAATACAGACAGGCTTCTGTTAATCTGAAAGCATGGGTTCAAATTTGAGTTTGGATCAAAAAATTTTCAGAAAGTCCAGACTCATTCAAATACTCACCTCACAATTATAACACTAAAATGGAAACAATAATTAGCCTAACTCAAATGTAATTTATTAGCAAATATTTCTTAAAAAATTAATTAAATAAAAAATAAATATTTTAAATTCATTAATTATATTTCCATCATTGAAAAATTTTTGCATTAACAATGTACAGAAATTCAAATACAATATTGTTCTGCAGAAAAGAGCTTGATGTGAACCGAAAGAAGATGCTTTGATTCCCCTTTAAGCCTTAAAAGTAATCATAGTAAAGGAACAAAGGTGTACTGTGTCATTAGCCTTCACCAGCCTGTATAGTAACTCTGAACTTAAAATCAAGAAATACTATGATCTTTCTTCTCAATTAATAATTGAAATATCAGTTGAATGTTTTTGAAGGCAGGATGGATGTGTATGATTGTTCCTTTTTGTTTAATTGATATTTTACTATCATAACAAAAAAAAAAACAACTAAATTACAGATCTTATTCCCAGAAGGCTGTAAAGTCACTAGCCAAAGCATAAGGTGGAAAATGTTAAGATTCCCATAATTCTGGACTATAACTGCCATTCAATGATACCCTTTTATTTAGGTATCTACAATTGCAGATCATGTTCAAGTGAAGGAAGATTACATTAATGTGAAAACTGTCTAATGATAAATGGGGTACTGATGGAATTTTGTGAAATTAGAAGACAAAATGAAGAAACATTAATTTAAAAAGTAGATATATACTTTACTACAAAGGTATAAATAGGCTCAAGTGGAGTGAAATTCATTATAAATAAAAAGTGGAAGAATAATATTAGAGATTAATGTTATATCAGATAGAATGATAAGATTAATTATTCAAATTAATGGAAGATACCAAATGCAGATATAATTCAGGTTTATGCCCCAACAAGTTCTCATTAGGATGAAGAAGTAGAAGATTTTTATATGGATGTATAAAATGATTTTGATGAGACCAAAAACCACTTTAAAATTGTCTTAGGAGATATTAATGCTAGAATTGGTAAATGATTGAAAAATGAAAATGCTATGGGTAATTTTAATTATGGTGATAAGAATGAGAGGACGCAGAATTGTGGACTTCATAGAAAAAAACAACAACTTTATTTTATGAATTCCTTTTCTGAAAAAAAATTCTAAAAAAAAATGTATGTGGAAGCATCTAAATGAAGATACAGCAGAATTGGATTATATTTGAGCTAACAGAAAATATATATTTCAATATTGTTATATTTTTAATAAATGCAACTCAAAAAAATGATCATGATGCAAATTTAGAAACAAAAACTATTAAGAAAGTATAACAATTGGTGAATTTAAATTAGAAGTTACAAATTATTTTAAAATATTAACAGATTTTGAAGATGGTTCAGATTTGATTGGAATTATCTTATACCCCAATTAAGTATTGCAAGAAAGATAGCTAGTATAAAAAAGCAATTTATTAGTATATTTTCTACTATGACAAAAAAATATAGAAAGAAAAAAATATATAGGAAAATTTTTAAAAGTGATCCATTATAGATCTAATAAAATGGTGTGAAGAGAATAATTATATAAAAAAATATAATTTTAAATTCGCAAAAAAAAGCTATAGAAAAAAATAAGTTTCAAAAATGAAAAACAACATCTTGGTATTGGAAGAAAATTATTGCAATAAGAAGATGGAACTATTATTAAAAAGAGAAATGACAATATGAAATATGTGAAAAGATTCTATAAATTATATAATAATAAAAATGAGAAATACAAAGTATCCCCTATAGGTACTACATCTATAAATGAAGTGAGACATACACATAAATCTATGAAAAGAGAAGCTCTGTGAAATGACAGAATTATTGATGTCTTAAAAGAAACAGATGAAAATAGAAAAATTATTGGCAAAGTTGTATACCAATTGTCTAAATGATAAATATAATTGAAAGAATGCAATACTAATATGGATATTCAAGAATTGTGATAAAGAAAATATTAGAAATTACAAACCTAGCAGTCTTTTATTAGTTTTGTACAAAATCTTTACCAAAATATTTATAATTCATCTACAATGAATTTTAGATTCTAACCTATCAAAAGAACAAACTGAATTTAAAACATGGTTTTAGCACAATTAACCATATCCAAGTATTGAAAGACATTATAGAAAGGTTCAATGAAGTCGCCACTGTGCTTTGGATTTGTAGATAACGAAAAACTATTTGATTCTATATGCATTTCTATGATAATTAAAGCATTGGAATGTCAAGACATAAACCCAAACTATTGTCATATTCTGAAGAATATTTATCAAACCTGCAATAGCAACAATAAGATTTTATATTGATACTAAGAAGATTAATACTAAGAAAGGTATATAGCTAGATGATTCATATCTCCAAAACTTTTTATTGCAGTTTCCCGAAAAGTATTTAATGGATTAAAATGGAAAGCTAAGGGAGTAAAAAAAAAAAAAAGATTATTCAAGTCATGAATTTTGCAGGTTTTTTCAAATAATGCTTCAAAGCTTCAGGAAATGTTGCAAGAGTTATCAAATGAAACTAAGAAAGTAAGACTAAAGATAATTATGCTAAAAAAACTAAAATAATGTCCAATGAATTTTTCATAAGATAAAGATTTATAATCATGAATTAGAAGAAATTAATAAATACAAATATCTTCATCAGATTATTAATACAGATGGAAATGTTTTCCAATTAATCATAGAATTAAACTTGGGTGAAATGCTTAAAAGGAAATATGCCTATGTGTTGAAAATGAAGGTTTTTAATAGATATGTTTTACCAGTTCTTATTTGGATCTGAGACTTGGTTACTTAAAGAGACTTCAGATTATTCCATAAAATATGAGAAAAATGTACATTAAAAATAACAAGAAAGGATTGAAAATGAAATACATGAGCAAGAGAACAAAAAGATATCATTGACATCAATGAAAGAATTAAAAGAATAAAATGGAACTAAATTGCACATATTTATAAAAGAGATGGCAAGAGATAAACAGTTAATATTTTAAATTGGATCCCCAAGACATTGTAAAAGAGCTACAAAAAAAAGACAATATGTGAGATGGATGGATGAAATAAAAAATATTTACTGATATGTTATTAAGAAAAGAAGTTAGAAATCAGAGTAATTAAATTAAACTTAAAGAAACCATCATGCAGAGGATCTATAATGAATGAAAATAATGATGATGATAATTGTAATAAAAGTTGTGCCATTTTTTTGTATATCAGAAAGATAATGATAAAAAAGAAATGTTTAAAATCTTATTTAATTCACTTCTAAATACATATATTGCTTTAAAAAGTGTACTGAAAGTAAAAGAAAATAATTTAAATCCATTAACTATTTATAATAACTTGATATTTTGCATTACTAAATAATAAAAATTTCATAAATAAAAGCACCTAAATCCCCCCCCCCCCAAATGGGTGTATGATAAATAACTGCTTCATGAAAATTGTTTCTCTGTTTTCATTTTGAAGATATATGTTAATAGGAGAGCAAAGTCTCACTTCCATAAATGTAAATTAGATAAAATAATAGTTCTATATACAACTAGTTACTTGGCAATAGTTATACCACTCTGATAAAAAGTCCTATTTCTTACATGTTAAATGTATCAGCAACATTGGTCAATTAATCTCATTATGCTTATTAAAAGTTTTGTTCAAAGTATAATTTCATGAGCTGAGGTTTATAGAATTTAAGAAATAAAAAAAAGAGAGAGACGATTTAAGACATTACTAAAAAAAAAAAAAAGTAATGTAGATGTGTTGAAATATAAAAAGTATTCACATGGGGAGGCATTATTAAAACACTGACTGAGTTTGTACTTTAAGATAACAGGGTTATGGAAAATATACTGGAAGTATTAGTGTATGAAAAAAAAAAGGGAAAAAAAATTATGTGAAGATTTGTTGAAAGATAATCAATGATGATATGTTCATTTAGCTTTTCTATAATCACAATAAAAGCACTTTAGATCTTTTTAAGTAGTAGATACATACTCAATTATCATTTTAATTGACCAGTTGATTTATTTCAAAACCATTTAGATATCAAACTTCCACAAATTACATGGTTATACATAGGAAATATTAGAAGTTAGCAAGTATAACATGTAAATAAGCTAAATTAAGTTGCTTTTGATTTTACAAGTTTCCTAGTTGAAGAAAATGGTTCTTTATCATGAATTAATGGATTTGCATTTTCGCTATGCACAATATTTATATGTTTATTGTTCAATATTTTACACGATTCAGTTATTTCATGTGGCATTCTTGAACAACATTCTAAAAATTTTTTTTTCATACAATGTTACTTACTGTATATTAAACAATATTAAGAGTGCATAATTTATCAAAGCTAAGTATTCATTAAAATCCAAAACAAACAACTGTTCATGCTTTCATCTAAGCCTTTAATCACATTAATTATTAATGTTCATGGGTTTATTGAAAAATTGACAATCATTTCAATATATAATTAATTTTGTGAAGCAAAGCAATTGACAAACAAATTGAAAAGTTCATTAAATTTAACAATTTAATTCACTTCCTATTAACAAAGAATCAATTTTTGTTTGTTAAATATATGCATTCTATAAATGATAGATATTTATAGATGTAAAATTTGTCATATTTAGATTAAAATGTACCTAGCATTCATTATACTTAATTAAATTATCAATTATGCAACAAATAGAAATTGAATGTTTTTACTATTCCCTTTATCTTATTATTAAATCATTATTATGTATATTTTTTCCACTACTCTTAAATTGATGGTTTTGTTAAGTCACAGCAATTAATTTAGTTGTGTAATTTTGTGAAAATTAATTGAAAGTTTACTTGACTTTTATGTAACTTTGTATCAAAAAGTACTATTGCTATAAGTAAATTTAAATGTGAAATAATTCCTTGATAAAAACTTGTTTCACAGAATTCCAATATATATTTCATACTGTTTCACAATGCTTTTCATGTTTAATTTTACATGCAGCGAATCTTGTGGCATTATTTCTCATGTTTTGTTTTCCTCTTTTATTTAGTTTTATTTTTAATCCTGGAAACAATTCCATATAAAAAAGATTTTAAGATCTTCTGTTCCTTAAACTGTCATTCTATCACATTTATTGTTAAAAAAAATAGTTATAGTAATACAATTTTTTTTTTGCCACATAAAAGTGAAATAAAAAAAAATTGATATAATATACAGTATTCTTTGTCGTTCATCCTTTTCTTTGGAAATATTGTTGATAAGAGTAACATTTCATCAAAAATAATTTTGAATGCTCGAGTTTTAATTCACAGTAAAACTTCTATACTTATTTGTGTGTATCATTTTCATCTGTTTTTGGTTTATGCTATTTTATTCAAGTTATAGTTTTTTAATAAAAATAAAAATAAAAAAATAAAATGAGTTCTCTGTTCTTTCTTTGGACAATATGAATAAATTGAAATACTATCAAGTAAAATGCTTTATCAAGAATGGTTATGAACAACATCTTGCATGGTTTAGTGTGTAGAATGGCAAATTCCAAGTATTCACTTTAAGATTTTAATTTATTGCAAGAGCTTCCACATGATCTTAAGTGCATTACTTTCATCCATTATCTAGTTTATTATATTTTATTCATATCATCGTTTTGCTCCTTTTATCATAAAGTATTTACTTTATTAAAGAAAAAAATAGCAAACTTAAAGTTATGTTGAATTTTGCCAAGATTCATAAGTCTTAACAAAGGTAAACGTGGAAATATATGAATTCTAAAAAAAATATATTTTTCTGAATTGAGGTATAAAGTTTGTAAAAAACAATTATCAAATATTTTTCACAATAATATCTTAAAATTTCCTTCAGTTTTCAAATATCTTGAACTAGGATTTCAAAGAACTTTTCCTTACCTTTTATTATTTGTAAAATTAAAACCAAGATTGTTGTGTAATAACAATTTAAAAGATCAGCAATAATTAATCACCATATAGAATTTTATTTTAATGCTAGTTTATTAAAGAATACAGGATATATTTGTTTTCAAGTTTAAAATCTGAGTTGTATTTTTAATGGACTCTTAGTACAATTATTTTCCTGTATCGTCCATTTATTTTCTCTGTTCATTTGGTTGGAAATTTTCCTGAACATATAAAGTAATAATAAATGTGATTTTCGATCAAATCTGAGACTAGGACTCAGAAAAATTGTTAGTTATTCATACATTAATAATAATAATAATAAGTTTTTAAATAATTTTTTGAAACAAAAAATTGAATGAATTGTTTTGCATCAAATTTTTCAATCAAGACAAATTTACAAATTAAAAAAAAAAAAAAACAATTGAAGATAAATGCCATTTTGCTATAATAAAAAAATTTTAATTATGCTATAATAAAACAATTTTAATTAAAGAATAAAAAAAATAGCTTAATTCTTAACACTAATGTTTGCCATTTCTATAACTATATAAAAAGAAAGAAAATGAATATATTTTTTTAGATAAAATAATCTCAGTGATAGTGATGATAATGATTGAACAAAATAAATAATCAAATCGCTTTACTGCTTGAGAATTCATGAGATTTGAATGCCAGAAGTATCAGAACTGGAATTAATCTAAGTACCATACACTCCATAGTCAAATACTCTACCATTGCCTAAACCACACATGGCATTAAATTAAATGATTTAAATCTTTAATTATTATAAAATTGTTAAATTAATTAAACTAGTTATATGTTTTTCAAAGTCAATGAAGTACTTTGGTAAATATTTGTAAAAATAGAAGACAATACCTGGCTATTATCTTGTTTCCCTTTTTTTTCATCAACAGGTGTAACTATACAAATAGCTTTTAAATCAATTGGAGATGAAGTTAGTTGCAGTCAGGAGATGACAGTTATGAACTAAAAGTTGCATAAAACTTTTAAAAATTATCATCTCCATTTTAAATTAAAAACGATACAAAATTACTAAAAAAAAAAAATTATGTTAGCAATAGTGTTAGATTACAAATCGGATGAATGAGCTTACTGCTAGTGTTAACATCAGTGAGAAACTCTTATAAATAAATATTTATCCATACACATTTTATTGCTTACCAATTTACACACAAAACTATTTTATTTAAAATTTAAGTAAAATATGACTCTTTATTTTAAGCTTTATAATTATTATGAACTTCATATTTCTTTATAAATACTTTCTTTTATGTAAAAGTAATTAATTTTCCTTCCAGGTGTGGATTAATTTAATCCCATTATAGCAACTGAATGATGAAACTAATTACATTAATCTAAGTATTTGGATAATGTCAAAACACTAACATTATTCTTAAAAGATAATTTATTTATTCATATTTGTAAACAAATTGTAAATAATTAATTCATATATTCATTATTACTATTTTTCATTATTATTAACTATTATTTTTGTTATTACCTTTGTCTTACTTCTTTGTTCAATACACTTTAAAATCTTTATTATATCAATGATAATTGTGATCTTGTATTTCTAAAGGTTGCTACCCAGGATTTATAATATAGCTCATATACATAGTTGTTTATTTGCTAATTCTCCAACCCACATTAAACATAGAGTTATATAAAAATAAAGCTGCACGCAGTGTTAGTACTATCATATTTGGAGATATAAATCATCTATTTTTGTAAGTCATATATTTTCATTAGCAATAAAAACCTTATTATCAAAAACTACACTATGATGACTTTACTGATATTTCGGAAACAAAAATCTCATTTCCAATTTGCATGCTACATTTATTAACCACACAATGGACATACATCTACCAATAATTCTGTTACAATATATAGGAATGTATAAAATATAATTAATTTTCCAAATAACATGATTCACTTAGAATAATAGAGTGAAAGAATCATGAGCTTTATCATGTCCACATCATCTCTTGGTACTAAATGTAAATATGAGATTATGTACTGGCATCCAACAACACATATTTCAATTATATACACAGCAATTCTGATTCAAGTTTTTCTTTTTGACAAGCACACAGCAGCAGAAACAGTTTTAGCAGTTTGGAGTGAGCTTGCCTAATTAGGACAATTTCAATAATGAGACATTCACAATCAGTAATCATTCCTTTGTGTATTAAAAAACCTATTTAACAAAGTCCTTGAAAGTACTTTATTGTGACAGGTAGTTATAATCATTGATTATTAAGCACCTTATCAAACCAGTACCACTATTTATTGATCCAAATGTCATCCTATTAAATTGATATGTAAAACCCTCATATTGGAAGGCAGTATATTGGTGATCGTCAGAGTGGAGTTCGATCTGCCAATAGCTGAATGTTAGATCGAAAGTGGAAAACACTTTCTTGTTTCCAAATCTCACAAATAATTCATGTATGGGCAGTGGAATATTTCTGTCAGGGACAGTAATTTTGTTTAGTTGTCTTGCATCCAAACAAAATCTCATTGACCCAGCTTTATTCTTCACAGTTACAACTGAGTTACAGTAAGATGAAGAGCATTTGGAAATGATTCCCCAATCCAGCATTTTATTAATCTGTTTAGATATTTCTTCTGATATTGGTATGGAATAGGATATGATTTGGATTGAAATGGTTGGTCATGCTTTAACTTAATTCTGTGTTGAAATCCTTCTATCATTCCTGGTATCTCCGAGAAAATTGGGTTAAATTTACATATAATAGATCAATCAGCATTTATTTTTATAGCATCTGTATACAATATAATAGATCGTAATTTTAATGCATCTTCACTACCAAGCAAGTTGGATTCTGTGACTTTAGTGTCTATAAGTGCTTCTGGAATATTAGGTATGATACAATCAACTTCTATAGATCATATCTTGGAAGCAATGTCATCTCCAAGACTTCATCATCTATTTTAACGGTTTTGTTAGCAAAATCAATAATACACGTGTTAAAGTATAAGGCAGTCTTTTCCAATTCTTTTTCTCTATACATTGTATAAATAGAAGTATTCTTTAATCATAAATATTCCAATAGTTTTAAAGCAAAATATACTTTTTAATGTTTCCAAGAATTCTATCAATAGAGCTTGCAACTGAATGTTTGTCCAAATCTGAATAAATTGATGAGATGGATATATTCTTAAATGCAATTATCTGTATTTCCAAAAAATGTCAAAATATTATCTGCATTTATTAATATTTATATTTTAAACTTAGATCTAAAATACTTAGATGATTTGTTTTAATAATCAATCAATCATTTTTCTTATCAAACCAATCTCTTATTGTAGATATTTTCAAATAACTGAAAACAAATATGCTAAGGGGCAGGAGTAATATTTGGGTATAACCAATACAGAATGAATATGTATGATCAGAATAGACTAATTCATATAACTGAAGATTACAATAGTTGACATTAGTATAATCAACATTCTATAATACTCTTTACCAATACTGATTTAGTTTTAAGTAGATAATAAATGACTTACTTGACGTCTGTATAAAATTATTATTAGGATAATCCAAATGCTTTTATTCTTCTTACTTCTCCCATTATAATTTTAGTATTAACAAAACATCTAAGCAATAAGTAGACCAATGTTCATTAAATAATCATGTGACTAGATTGCCAGACTAACTTAGAGCCATGGTTTATATTCTGAAAAAAGTGGTTTATAATGAAGGATATAAAGTGGATTGTTGCTTTTAATACCCTGAATGGTTAAATCAGGGATAGAATTATGTATTCTAAAGCTCAAAAAAGTTCACAGATTGTAGTTCAATCACTTCCCAATTCGTTAACTTTACATAAATTCCTGAACAATAAATCATTTAACAATTTAAATTATGGCTATTAATGAAAAATTAAATATAAATAGAAGGATTGTGTGATGCTTTGCTTTTGGTGTGTATGTACACACAAAAATTTCATTTTCAGTAACTACATTTTTGTTAAATTAATTTCATAATCATGTTATAAAAAAAGATCATTAGTTTGTAAAAAATCTTTAAGCATTAGATGCTTTAATAATATGGGTTAAGGGCTGAATAGAAACAAGTGGCACAATATTACAGCAACATTTATGTTTGATAGTAGACCTCATTTGCAGAAGACTCTCAACATATTACTTAATCTATAAAACTTAAATTTTCCTTATTTCTGTAAAATATATATTTATTTATTATCTATGTGAAACATACTAGTATAAACTGGTTCTTAGATAATTCAAATATATTGTCAGAACATCTCATTAATTATCTGAATATCCAATTTTTTCTAAAACTCAAAAAATAATTCTACTTGTGGTTTGTATAATTAAATAATCAATATATTTACTTAGGCTATATTTCGTGTAAATTCACAATCTGATTCATGAATTATTCAATAGAGGAAGGAGGAACTATTATAATTTTAATTATTTCTGCTTTTGAATAAAATAAATAAATAAATAATTCAAAAATATATGTAGACTACTGACACTACAATATGTTTTATTAATGGATTCATATATCTTATCTCAATATGCAATTGCCCTCCCCCAAAAAATTAACATAGGATAGATTAAAGCATACAGCACACTTTTGAGCCAAACTTTTGTATCATATAAATGTAGTCTGATGAGGGCTATGTTTAAAAGATATTAAATAAATAATAAAAAGATTATTGAACTTACAAAAATTTTTGTGTCATTTTTTTCCTTTATTTTAACTTCCTCATGCATGGAGTCTGAGTCTGATCGCACATATTTACATTTGCTTGTCTTATATTAACCTTGCTATAATTGATTCTTTAAATTCAATTCTGCAGACTTATCAACTTTCAGTTTTGTACTAATATTTTTTTAATACTAGCTAGTTCTGGAACCCCAAATTAGAAGACCATGGCTCATTTAATATGATAATTTTCTTTGGATTTATCTTAAATAATTCTTCTAGGAGTTTTAGCTTTTGCAAATAAGGTCTCAGGTTCATTGCAACATGCAAGCCTTCTCACTCAACCAGTGATTTTTGACAAAGTATACATATTGATAAAATGAAGATACATAATACCCAATATAAAAGATACTATTCTAAGAGCAGACATAATTACAATGCAAAAGAAAGTGAATAAAAATTGTTAGCAAGAGAAATATATTATAGGAAGAGACCAATAAGAAGACAAACACTGGAGAAAAATTGAAGTGGAAAGAAATATGATAACAATAATTAAAGAAAGGACATTAAGATAAGTTGATTATATTAGAATAAATAAGAACATTAGATAAAGAATGATGATTGATTAGCAAATGAAAAAATAAAAAAGAAGAGTAATACCAAATAAATGAGAAAAAAAGACACGATGAACAGCATGGAAAAGAATGGTCACTCAGGAGCAAATTTATGGATAGATACATATAGAAGAGAAAAATATGAGAGGCACTTGGCTGAGAAAACCTTCAGCACTCGAAAAATCCTGAATAAGACTAAAAGTATTAAACCAAACAAATATCATTATTATTCACAATAAAAAACATTTCCTTTTTTTTTTGTCCATGAATACTTAAAGATAGTACATTGCCCTAAATGAAAAATAGCAAAATCTATTTTTAAAATGCTTTGCTTCAACTATATCTAATCACCAATGTATGTAAAAGAAAAACTCAAACTTTTCCTTGGTAGTATTTTGAGTAGGGGTAATAAATGTAAATCTATTACTAATGTCTGTAATAATTACAAATTTAGCCAACGTGAATTTATTGTAGATAATCAAGGTGAGTAATGCTGCTTTAGAGTAGAAGTTGAGTAAGAAAAAATAAATAATTCTGGGATAAAATGGATGGCTCATGTGTTTAAGAAGGGATTTTAAAAAAAAAACCTGTAGCAAAAATATTACAAAAAAAAACAAGTGTTCAGCAGGCCAACTAACTTATAGTATTTCAAACATATTCCTAAAATCAACAATTACATTATTTGAAGAAATAGATAAAGATAAAGAAATCATTTTTATCTATATCATCTTAATGATAGTAATTATTGGCAAGGGACTCAAGATGGAAATATCATTAACACTGGCAATAAAGAATATTTTATATAATCAAAGACAAACTAATTAACACTGGCAATAAAGAATATTTTATATAATCAGACAAACTATTTGAGTAAACAAATATATGCCTCCCTCAATTTTATCATAAAACAAAATCATGCAGTAATTTAAACAAAAATTGAATGTTAGGTTTATGCAAATGATAGAAGTCATTTATAAATTTTTCAGGAACATTTGAGAATAAGGAATTGACTCAATTTCAGTATACCAGTCAAGCTCATTTTAATAGTAGCAGATATCTCTATGATCAACTTTGCTTGAGCAGATTCATTAGTCTATTTTAAATGTGATCACCTAGACCAGGGATCCACAAACTTTTTAACACAAAAAACCATTTTGTTTAAATCTCTCCCTTCTCCTTTTAAAGAGCTGCAAGGAGAGCGGTCTACTCCCTCCCCACTAAATAGTTACAAAAAAGGGGGTGAAAAATATGTCACTGAAAAATACAAATTTCTGAATGGCTGTAGATATATTTGAACATTTATTTTAGTAATAGGCCATAATAAAATCTGTATACATCCTAACGAAAATAAAAATTCTCTTAAAAATAAATAAATAAAAACAACAAACTACTTTGATAGTTTGCTTTTTATTCACAAATTTCTAATATTTAAATATTCACCAAGTACAATAATTACTATTCTATAATAAGGCTGAATTCAAGAAATAATGTTATAATAAGCATTTTTTTCCTTTCCTAAATTCATCAAAATGTTTTTTTATATGTAAATTACCAAAGGAAAAAAAAAATGTTTGTTTTTCATGATAAAAAGAGCCCAAGATTGGGAATCAAAGAACCACATTTGGCTCACAAGCCATAGTTTACTGACCCCTGATCTATACCATCAGGCAGCTGAATATTTGAAGAAGCCAACCAAATAAAATGACATAAGAAATTGATGTACCAGAAATAGATATTTTAAAGAATATGGCAAAGAAATTTTTACAGAAAAGCTATTAGATAAATAATGAAAGAACAATTTCATATTTGTATAATTCATCAGTAAGTATTTAATATTTCAGAATAGCATAAAAATGATTTTGGTGATGTAGTAGAAAAATGCATGGAAGAACTTATAAAAACTATATTACTGGATTATAGAAAATAAAAAGAATGGTCAAGTTACAGTATGGAGGATAGTGACATTTTGGACAAAATAAAAAATACATAAAGGCAGCGCATAGGAGTAATGATGCATGTAAAAGACTAAATTTAATTATTGTAGAATATAGCCTTAGCTTAAACATTATCATTATGAGATACTTAAATTAACATAAAAAGTTAATAAAGTACTTAATATGATAAGAGTGCCTGTATGTTTTTTCCAGAAACAAGATGCATTGAGATTATGACCAACATCTTGTGTGTATAAAACAATCAATGTGTTATTTTTATCTGAAAATTAATAAAGCAACTGGTAAAGCTATGATTATAAATGTTTGATATATTGGCTCTGAAGCCAAAAGAAAAAATAAATTAATGGATGGAAAAAATATAGCGCATAAACTAATAGACTCAATGCAATTCACTTAAATTTACATCTAAAATTTTAAATAGTGATATCATCACTAGAGATATGTTTATTATTTTATGGATGTGGCAATCATAGCACAATAGATTCTTGGGTGATAATAAGTTCATCAAAGATAATAAAATATTCAAGTCTAGATTTTCTCTTGTTGTTAATATTTTGTATGTGGCTTAAAATGCAAGATTTTGAGATTTAAACAAATAGAATGATTATAATTCAAATTTCATCAATTCAGTTAATGAATATAAGACTAAATTATTTTATAAAGATTTGAATAACAGAGAAGAACAAGTAACTTTTAATACAAAGACTTTTGCATTCAATTTATATGGCAATCAAATTCCCTAGAGAAATCTAATTATATTCAGCACTACTCAAAATAAGAGATAAAAGTGGGACTAATTGGTTGTTCCTTATTTAGATTTTGTGCTTTAGAAAGGCAATGTTGTATGTACAATAATTTGCAATATGTGGATAGAATTCTTAATACAAAAACATTCAATCCATACTTCTTGACAAAGTATGGCAACAGACACTGTCACCTATTGGGATGTGAAGTAAACCAGAGATGACACATTCAAAATGAATGATAATATTATAGAAGATTGATCTATTCTTATATGATTATTTTCAAAGTAAAGGTCTAGAATTATGCTAGTAAAAATTTAAACTGTATTGTCAATACATTTTATTCTGTCATTGTTAAATATATTCAACACATATGTTACATATAAAAGAAACAGTTAATGCTAAATGCCTAATTATTTTTGCTATTAGTTAAATTTGTTATGGTAATGTAATTTTAAAGTGTTTTTTTTTTTTTAAAAAAAAATTATTTATGATAAATATTATAAATTGGATTATTTGCATCATCTAATTCAAACTCTACTTATTCTTTTCTAAATACATACAATTGTTAATAATAATATATAGGAGAAATAATTTATCCATTTTTTAGACATTGTTCTTGACCAGTGACAGCTAGCATGCAAATTGAACTATCAACTTTAGCTTCATGAATACGGAATTTAAAATAATACCCTAATTAACGAAGCTATTCTGTTAATATCTGAAGAAGAGAGAATAAAAGTATGTGAAATGTTGATCTATATTAATCTATGAAATTAAAAGTATAAATAAGGTTTGAATTTTCCTAAAAAACATTTAAGAACTTAAATAGATGAAATTCATTCCTTAACTCCTTTTGTACCTGTAGAATTAAATGGCCAGTTGGTAGTCAAACAAATATGTTTTATGAATAGTAATGTCCAAAATCATGATTTTAAATATTGATAAAGATCTAAGATATGCAAGAATACAATTGTATCCAAAAAAAAAAGAAAGATATGTGTATAGTGCTATGAAATTCAATTAATATTTTTTCTTGCACCTATAATAAACAAAATCATCAATCATGTATCAAAAATTAATATAAATTATCAATACTAGACAATTGGTCATTCTCCTATTCTTCAGTTTTATAATGTTGGATCTCAATATCACCAACCACTATAAATGGTAAAAAAAATGAAATGATTCCTCAATTATAGTAAAGACCAGCATTAGATAACAATAATATTTTTTTGTTTTTTTTGTATAGCTGGTACATCTACATTCTGACCAACCATATAAATTATCAATACTAGA
This sequence comes from Epiperipatus broadwayi, assembly GCA_028023455.1. NCBI lineage: Eukaryota > Metazoa > Onychophora > Udeonychophora > Euonychophora > Peripatidae > Epiperipatus > Epiperipatus broadwayi. Next base: position 1,229,281 of record JAQFVV010012487.1, on the reverse strand, counting down.
CAATTGGGTCATTCTCCTATTCTTTGGTTTTATAATGTTGGATCTCAATATCACCAACCACTATAAATGGTAAAAAAATGAAATGATTCCTCAATTATAGTAAAGACCAGCATAGATAACAATAATATTTTTTTTGTTTTTTGTATAGCTGGTACATCTACATTCTGACCAATCAAAATTATGATGATTCCTTTAATTAATAAATGAGCTATGAAATTTTGTCACTTCTATTTACATTCAATTGAAAATTGAATACCTTTTATCACTTGAACCTATTTTTCAAGAATACATTTTCTGAATTCAGGAGTCTCAAAAAAAAAAAAAAAAGCTTAAATATTTTGTTAATTAAAAATATGTACATCTTATGCAAGTTAATGTTTGCAAAAATTAAGAAGAATATTTTGATTAAACAATTTTAGATAGAATTATCAAATAATATTAATAAAATTATAAAATATTTAAAAAATATTCCTCTACATATATTTGCATATACATAGAGCCCTGGGATTATTTTCACATATATATATATGTATGCGTTTGTATTTAAAGCATTTGGAGATGGGTGTGGGGATGAGATATTTAGTATTTTTAATTGTATATATTTAAACATACACACACAAGGATATATACAGACATATTGCTCTTTCTATATTACTAATGACTATAATCTATCTAAAAATAGCTATACAAGATTATAAACCTAATTGAAAGTTGACACCCATTTCTGTCTGGCCTTTACAGTTTGGCCATTAAGTGGGTCAACACCTGTCCACCTCATCTGCATGTCTGCTGTCCTACTTTATATTCGAATATACCTTCACACTTTAGATTTCCCACAATTATAGGTTCAATGGAACATACAACAAACATCTTTTTTTTAAATTAAATTCCCCTAACACAATGTGATTACCTACCTTCATTAAGCAATAAATCTTTAATCTCAATGAAGGTGGAGTAGTTGGTTTCGAATTCTTTAAATAACCACCGATAATTTTGTTGTAAATAGTAAAATTTTCAAAACAGTACTAAAATCAAGTAATCGAATGCATTATTGATTGGGAGTACTGTACATAATAAATTCGAGCAAAGCAATAATAAAATTTTATACATGTATTATATAGTTTAGAATTTTGTCACAATAGTTTTCAAATATCAATATATTAATACTTCTAATTCTAGAAAAATTCCAGCTTAACAGGTAAGATTCGTTCCGTTTTAAATCTATTCAACTATAATTTAAAAAAGAAAAAAAGTGTGCGTCTATTATATATATATATACGCATATCATACATTGAAACATATATATATATAAATATTAGTTAAATATATATGACTAGAAAATATTTAATATATAAATAAATTATTAAGGACGTGTACTTACCAAAAAAAATTAGAATAATAAGTACTTTTTTTTTTGCGTAAATATAAGAATAATGTTTTTAAAATATATATAATTTTTCAGCCCCTAAGATTTGTTAATAAAAATGAATGAATTGTTAATGCACTTAACTCCAGTAAATCCCTCTACAAGATAAAAGATGAGGATAAACGAACTTGTCAGCCTTGGCTAATTGACCAAACCTGGAGCCAGATGAGGCTAGACTTAATTCATGTATTTCTAGGCCTAAAACTTGAACTTTCTCCCATCCACTGAATAAATAATATATCCCATCTTTCATCTAAGAATAATCTAAACTTTAACTATGTAGATCTTTCATACATCCTATATATTTAATACATAAACTTTGCATTATTTCCATACTGGATAATTAATTTACCTATATCAACTTGTAAATATTGTTATAAGTCCTCGTTACTCTTTGGGCCAGGATAGTCATTAATCAATGGAATTTACAAACCTTATATAATAAATATAGCTTTACTTCTCACTATATGTAAAATATATAATTGTTAATTACAGAAGATATTAATTAGTATTAAAGTTTATCGGCTTAACGTTTTCGAGGATCCATGCCTCATATTCATAGCCTTCATAAAATGTATAATAAAATATGCAAATACAAATATTCAAATAAGCTAGTATTACGTAGCCCATTTCTTCGAGATCTCGAAGCAAGTATCCTTTCTATTAATGGCATGGATGTTTCCATTGATGTAAAATGCCTCCTTTATTTTTCTTTTGTGATCATTTGATTCTGAGCACAATATTATGGGATTGGCGGGTGTGAAGTTGTGCCCATATTGTTTAGCATGCTCCAAGAATACGGAGGATGTGTTGCTGTTTTTCTGAGCTCTGTTAAATGTGTAAATATGTTGACCTTATATATAGGTTTGACTTACTTTATATTCCTAGCTAATATTGCATATAATGCACTGCCTTAAGGCATTAGTGTAATCTTTGATTTTATTTATATTTGTTTATGATACGTGCATTAATTACCTATCATAATTTTCTTATGCAGCTCCTGAGACTATGTTATTGATCTAATACAACTTTTGATTTTTCTACATACATAGTTTGCATTACCACATTTATATGTATAAGTTGTAACTTTCTTATTGACATAATTTTATGCTATCATTGGTTTTTTTTTGTATCTACTCTAAGGTGTAAATAAAGTTTTAATTTTGAAAGTAAGTAAGACCATTCTAAACTCAAAAAAAAAAAGAAAATGAAAGATAAATCCTCTAGAATTGAGTTTTGCAATGACTGTACAAATCAACTTGTGAATCACAAATACATCCACATATCACTTTGTTAATTATCACCAAAAACTCTTAAGATAATGAAAAATTATTACTAAAACATTACTTGGTCATTCCACACTTAATTTTAAAAAAAAACTAATTATAATGTTCCTGGGAAATTTGAATTTACTATTTGCTTTGTACATCAGCATAAACTGCCACACCTAAGGAAAGAAAATCATCTAAGTTCAGAAAATGAAGAAAAACAAAATAAAAATGTATAAAACAAATTGAGTATAATTAAAAATGAGATGTTATTGCACTTTTTAAAGTTGATCAATATATGACATTCACAAAACACTATACAAACCTTAAGAAATTGAAGATGTGGTAAAAAGAAGAGCCAGAATGAGAGAAAGACTAATTATAATTTAGTTACAAATGTTAGCATTAATTATTGTGAATTACAATTCATTCACTCACATAGTCAATCTATAAATATTTATCCTCTTTCAGTTCCTTCAAAATAACTAACAATTAAAATCATAATGTAATATACATATATTTAAATTAAATAAGATAAAATTAGTTCAAAAACTGAAAGTCAAATTTTTAAAAACCCATAAAGATAAAAAAAAAAAAAAAATCAATATAGAAGTGAAAGAATTTTTTAAAGAAAACAGAAATTTTTAAATATAAAAAGATGGAAAGATATAACAAATTCTCAAGTCAAAAAATAATAAAAAAAAGAAGAGTTAAAGATGTAAAAATAATCACAATGTGCATAAACTAAAATGGGAAAGTGGTCAATTTATATGAAAAAAACATCAATGACTAAACAATGGTAGAATAAGATGCGTTAAAAGAATAGTAAGTAATAACAAACTGACAAATTACTATCAACAAAGATATTTAATTATATAATTCACTAATCAGACACAAATTTAAAAAAAATATGCATGCACATGTCATAATCATCATTAACAACTACTCATAAATTAGTATGACTATTATAACTAAAAAATAAAATAAAAAGACAAAGCACAGAAAGTTAAAGATAAATTTTGCTACAATTGTACTAAGTTAAATATGAAACATTTTTGGCCTTCCTATATATATATATATATAGTAATGCCTGAAATAATAGTGTGACTGCATATAAATTTTTATCATAAGCAATGCAAACATTTCTAAACCTAATGTCCTAACTAAACTACAGATGTTCCATAAGAATATGCCAAAAGTGAACCATAGTATAGTAAGATACCTAGCTATTAGTGCAGATGATAAATACATAATACTCTGAATAATTATGCATCAAATATATTTACATCCTTGCTCATCTTCGAGTTATTATGTACAAACATATAAAATTCAAGACACTGTCACATCATGAATAGAAAAAAAATATTGGTAATAAAATAATTAAATTGTATTTAAAATTCATTTATAAAAATTATTATGATTTTTTTAAAAAATTAAAATTGACATTATAACTCTTGAAACCTATATATTATAATAAATCCCATTTTTATAATGTATCTTTCAATGATTATAAAAATTATAAATTTCAACTATGAGGACACAAAAATGGAAATTACTTTTGGCTTCTAAACAGCCAACTAACTAAATATAAATCAATCAAATTCATAACAGCATTCCAATTAACTATATACATTCAAATAAAACTAAACCAATAACAAACATCAACTTAGAGGCAATTATCTCAGAAATGGGAAATCAAGCTATCTCTAAATGATAATTAAGCCTCATCTATAGTCATAAGACAAATAAAAAATAAACATATGGTCAATTATTCAGATAACAGCATTTAAGGCGCAAAGTGGCAGATCAAGTACAACAATTAATCAAACTTTTCTTAAACTTTCCTTAGATGGAAACTTTTAGCTCTCGAAACCGGTGTCAAAAATACAAGACAATTATTACTCATTACATATAACTCAGTTATATAATTTCTATCTTTTGACTAATAAACTCTAGATAAGTTACTAATTCATCATCATCAACCATTAGCAATCCACTGCAGGATGAAGATCTCTACAAGTTCAATCCATCTTCTCCGATCTCTAGCATCTCTTCTCCACATCACCCCTGCACACTTTTTTATTTTATCCATCCATCTCACAATGTGGTCTCTTTCTGAGTCTTTTATAATCTCTTGGAGTTCAGTTTAAAATTTCAATTGTCCATCTATTATCACCTCTTCTAGCAATATGTCCAACCCAACTCCACTTCAGTCCTTTAATTTTTTTAATGAGTTCACTTACACATGTTTGTTCTCTTACCCATATATTGCATTTTCAATCTCTTCTTATTACTCCCAACATGCATCTCTCCATACTTCTTTGGGTGGTCTGAAGTCTCTGTATTGCTCTTCTATTAAGTGTCCAAGTCTCAGATCGATAAGTAAAAACTGGTAAAACACATTTATTAAAAACCTTCCTTTTCAAACACACATGCATATTACTTTTTAGTATCAAGTTATTTCTACCAAAAGCACTCCAACTAAGTTTAATTCTATGATTAATTTCATCCATTATGTTTCCATCTGTATTAATAATCTGACCAAGGTATTTGTAACTATTAACTTCTAACTCATCATAATCAATATTTATTTTCATATTCTGAGAAAATCCATTAAACATTGCTTTAGTCTTTTTAACATTTATCTTTAGTCCTACTTACATTTGATAACTCCTGCAACATTTCCTGCAACTCTAAAGCATTATTTGCAAAAACAATTACATCATCTGCAAAATCTAAATGACTTAATCTCCATTTACTTTCACCCCTTTAGCTTCTCATTTTAATCCACAAAACACTGCTGTAAAATGTTTTGGAGACATGGAGTCACCCTGTCTTACATCCTTCTCAATATTGACTTTCCTAATATCATTATGTAATCTAATTGTTCCTATTGCATTTTTATAAATATTCTTTAAAATATGACAATATCTTGTATCTATACCTTGATGATCCAATGCTTTAATCACTGAAGAAATGTTTATAGAATCAAATGCCTTTTCATAATCTACAAATCCAAAGCATAATGGCAAATCATATTCATTTGCCCTTTCTATGTCTCAATACCTGGATATGATCTACTGTACTAAAACCACTTTTAAAACCAGTTTGTTCTCTTGGTTGGTGGAAATCCACTGTTCTCTGTAGACGAATTGTAATTATCTTGGTAAAAATTTTGTATAAAACTGATAAAAAGCTGATAGATTTGTAATTTCTAATATCTTATTTATCACCTTTTTTAAATATTAATATTAATACTGCATTCTTCCAATCGTCTGGTACATCTTTATCATTTAGACATTTGGTATATAACTTTGCTAAAAAAAAGTTTCTATTTCTTCACCTGCTTCTTTTAATATACCAATTATAATTCCATTACCTGCAGCTTTTCCTTTCTTCATAAATTTAATTGCATGTCTCACTTCTTCATTTAAAATTCTGGGCAATTCAGAAGATATAATAGACATAGGAGGTACTTGTTCTTTATTATTATATAATTCTTGATAGAAGTCTTCTATCCATTTCATGATGTAATCACTCTTTTTAGTAATAATTCCATCTTTTTTCTTGCAGATATAAATTTCTCACCAATAACAAAATGTTGTTTTACACTCTTAAGACTTTTATTCTCTTCTACAGATTTCCTTGCTAGTTCACAGTTATACTTTCTTATATCATTTTCAACTCTTTTCCGCACCATTTTACAAAATTTGAGATATTCAATCCTTTTTAATGCATAATTTTTGTATATCTTCATATTCCTTCTTTTCTTCATGAATTCTCTAGTCTCAGTAGAAATTTTATTGGTCAATTGTTGTTTTTTTCTACCAGCTATCTTTGTTGCAGTTTTTAAAATGTATCACTTATTTTCATATTAATTTCATTCAAATCTGAATTATGTTCAAAATATACTAATACTTGAAACCGATTTGTAAGTTCTAATTTGAATTCATTAGAATGTTTCTGAAGATTAGAAATATCAACTGTAAATATTGTTCTGCTTAATAATTTTTGCCTCTCTAGTTTTGCATTAACACATATCTTACATCTTACTAATCGATGATCACTTCCTGTGTTAAATTTATTAAGAACATTACAATCTTGAAATATGTATTTTCTGTTAGTCAAAATATAATCCAATTCTGCTGTACTTTCATTTGGATGTCCATTTTCATTTTTCTCAAAAAAAGAATTCATAATATAAAGTTTTTATTTTTCGGCAAACTCCACAAGTCTCATTTCTATTACCATAACCAAAATTACCTACAGCACTTTCATCTTTCATTTGTTTACCAATTCTAGCATTAAAGTCTCCCATAACAATTTTAAAATGTTGTTTACTCTGATCAAAAAACTTTTGTACATCCATGGATGTTACCAATTAACTGCCTATAAATAGTCCACAATAATTAATTAAAAGTTGCTTATCTTACTCTCTATGATTAAACAAACCTCATTTCTTTAAGAATAACAAAAATATATACTACATTATCACTATATTCAAATAATACCAGCTATATCACCATCTACATCAAGTCATATTATTAAAAGTATATACTTTTATTCTTCTCCTTTACTTCCTTTGCATTTCTTCATATATCATATATATATTGCTTATCATAACTTCTGTCATATACACTTTAATGCAAAAACAATTTAATAAAACTTCTTTATTTTCTTGATAGTCTTATCCAAATATTGCCCTTTCTTCTTCCTAATCCATCGTATAACTTTCTTCTTATTAGAAGTATGTACTCTTATTCTTCTCCTTTACTTTCTTTGCATTTCTTCATATATTCATATATATTGCTTATAATAACTTCTTTCATATACACTTTAATGCAAAAAAATTTTAATAAAATTTCCTTATTTTCCTGAAAGTGAATATGAAAGAAGTTATTATAAGCAATATATATGAATATATGAAGAAATGCAAAGAAAGTAAAGAAGAAGAATACGAGTATATATACTTCTAATAAAAACAAAGTTACACAAAGAATTAGTAAGAAGAAAGAACAATATTTGGATAAGACTGCTGGACAGTCAAAACTGTCAGGAAAATAAAGAAGATTTATTTAAAAGTTTTTGCATTAAATTGTATATGAAAGAAGTTATTATAAGCAATATATAGATCATATTATTGTCAATTTGCCCTTTGGGAATAATATGAATTTTAACAAAAAAGTTCTAACTTCTTATAGATCAAATAAAGTCCTATGATTCTTAGATAACTGTTCAAATATTCCTATACGAATCATCATCACTTTTGATAAATCAAAAAATCTATCTTAATAATGTTACAAACTGAAAATTTTTCTTCTTACTTCCCTTTCTATTACCTCATTATCTTTAAAAAAAAGTACTTTCACAATTATAATGTGTACTCCATAGAAAGAAAATTATTAATAGTATATAGGGCAATTTGTGTTTATACTATATATAAAGAATTTCACTTGCCACTATTCATATTAGCAAACTGATCTATGGAAACCATTATTTAAATGTTATTAGAGAAGTTTTTCTTTACTATAAATTAAATTTCAAAATTTGTACAATTCAAATGCGTCCATTAATTTAATATATATAAAAATATTATTATTAACATTTTTTTTCTTACCAAATGAGCTAAATTAATTTTTTTTTTGCATGTATATGTAAACTTTTATTAAAAATTTAAACAATAGTGCTGATCAAACAATTATTCAATTGAACTATTTGTTTGACATCAATGGCTTTTTTATAATTTCCATGTAATTTAAATATCACCAAATCTATTAAATATTCCTGAAAAATATTGCACTTTCAGATTCATATGTTTCACTGTATAGATATTAATATGATCTTTTCCTATGAAATTCATTTAAAACATATAGTTCTTTTGTCTTTTCTTTCAGTATAATTCCAGTATTATCTTTCTTTAATTTACAGAGCTATGATTATGGTGAAATTCATCAAAAGTGAACTCAGCTTTAGGTTATAAAGAAGAAAGAAACTACTTCTTTATGCAGATGAACTAATGTATGCAAATTTGAAATACACTGTTAATATATATATATATATATATATATATATATATATATATTAAAATATATATATATATATATATATATATATTGCCTTTTCAATGTACACATTAATTCTTCCAATGAACAGTTTTAACTTCAAATATTAATGTCAAAATTTCATAATCTTTTCATTTCTTCACTAATTTCTTCCAATGAACAATCAACTGTTTACCAAGTTTATAAAAATAAGACATTGATCTCTATCAATATAATATAAAAATGCTAATCAATCTGCATATTTTTCTGTTAATGGATATAATACTGAATCTATTGATTAAAGTTATCTTTTTGTTAGACTGGCAAATAATACAAATAAATAATAACAGATTTTTTAAAAATGTATTTTATGGTCATTTGAATTATAATCAATACTGATTGCATTCATTAAAAAATGCCTAACAACAAAATACAGTGGAAAACTATAATTTGTTCTTTCAAAAACAATAAGTTCGAAGTAGAATTTAAAGCACAATATGATCAGATTTTAAATAAACTAAAGAATTTATCATATAATAAATGTGGACTTATTTGTGGTTCATGAATTAATCTGTATAGACATCACAAATTCACACTTAACTTATATATATATTCTAACCCATTATATTATTTTTATTAGTTCTTATTTTAAATTTATTTATTTTATTTTATTTCTAACCCAGTATTATTTTTATTAGTTTATTTGCACTTGTGACACTAATTTTTCTGGTTGTTGTTAAGGCAACCAAAATAAAAGCAACATATCCATTAATTTTCCAATATGATCTAAAATACTTTTCATATAATACAATTGTACATTCAATTCTCTTAAGCTATGCCACGATTGTAATAATAACAATAATTGATCACTTATTAATTTAAAGAATAATTATAATAATATTAATCTCAGGGTTCTTTGTTTCATGTAAGGAAATGCTCGGCAGTATTGTGTTGTCGCATATGACTGTCATTCTGGTCGGCTATAGGAAACATTTATTTTTACTTAAATTCAATGTGTCTTCATCTCTCATATCAACTGCTATATTATTTAAAGAGATGATAATTCTATTCAATAATGACGTATAATTTTGAATAACACAGCCCTTTTTTTTTTTTTAGAATCTCAGTCAGAATAATAAAAAGACAAGGGTGCTTTTTGTGTCCTTCCATCATCCATGACAACACAATAATATAACTAAGATTTATTACTTAGACAATTTAACTAAATGGGAATGGAATAATGTGCAACCAAAGTTAATGGTTTGGGAATAAATTCATTTTTTTTTTTTTATACAAAGGTGAATGTTTAGTCTTAAGTTTTCAACTCCATAAATAATTATCATTAAACTAAAATATAATGACATATTCCGATCTGCTTAACTTTATTTATCTGGTATATTAAGTTTTTAAGAATTTGGAATGATTTCGGACTCAAGAAAAGGTTTTGCAAATATTGTGCAAACACTTATATTTAGCATATAAAAACAAAAAAATGAATCTACAACAAATTTTAACAAGACTATAATTTATTATTATCACAAAAAAAAATATATGAACATTTATTCAATAATCCCATAGTAATACAAAAATATAAAATATAACTGACATTAATCTGTATACTCTTTTGGTTATGGACTAGAGGTTACTACTTCTCCTGTATGCAATCATATGGATTGATTAACTAAAAGTACATTTCATTACCAATACATTGTTTATTAAATTTTGGTAACCTTGTAGAAGCTTTTATTCAAAATTATTGACTAACTATTTTTTTTTTTAAATGATTAATCCCATCATATGCAATACGCAAAATATTAAATTTATTTCTAATACATTTACTTTATTTATGGTCTTTAATGGGATAACCTATTCTAATTATAGGCCAGTTATCAGAAGTTACACTTACCATCTTACATTTAACTTAATGCTAACTTAAGTTATGATACAAATTTTATTCATACGTATAATTTTAAATATGAGTATTATTTAATTACTAACCAGAATTAAATATTGCATTTGAATATTCCTTCAGTAAATAAGCGTTTTAAATTACGCAATTTTAATTACTTTCTCCATTGATTTACTTGTCAAATACTAGCAATATTTAGCAGCACAATACAGATATTGATCCTAGTTACTAACGCACTATTTATACTAAAGTGGATCTTGAGGAACTAACACCTCCAATATAACCTTTATCTTGCCCGAACTTTCAAAATTAAGCACAATAATCAACACCTTCCATGGTGGAGCTATCTTTATTTTCACATGAGGAATATGGAATAACCACGAAGGTCTGTAAAGTAATCTACTACATTAAAATATTTTGGTGGTTTCTTGCCTCTTACTTGGGCATACAACGAACACACACCAAATACAATCCTCTCCTGGGATTTAAACGAATGAAGCATACTAAATGCTAGATAAATTCTTGATCGTCCTATCTATGAGAATCGATCACTTGGGCTATAAACATACCCGAACATTATATTTAAAATCTTCCTCTCATGGAAAACAAAGCTTTTGGGGAGATCATTTTTCATCCCACAAAATAAATACATTATAATTATTACCTATGCGAATATTAAGCATATACCAATGCTATATCTGGGCAGGATAAGTAAATACACTGATTATAATAAACTTATGTTACCGTGTATACTTTGATCAACATCTGAAATCAATGGACATCATAGAATAAAAGTATAATAATTTTAATTTTAATAAAGGAACATTCAAAAATAGTTGGTAGCATACTATCTTAAACTAAATAAAGTGGATGTGTTATTTAAGAATAATTAGGAATAACTTCCTCAATTAATACAGTATAAATTCGTTTCAAAACTTTAACAAGAAATATTTTGTTATAGCATTTTTTTTTTTTAGTTACTTCTGATAATTTTCAATATTTATTTTACCCCTTAAATATCTAAATATTTTTCTTTTACGTATCTAACATACAAAATTTCTACCTACAATTGTATGTAATAATTAAAACATATTTTATAGATTTTTTTTTTTTCGTGTTAAATATCAACTTAACCTATAATAATTATATTAAAACATACCTTTGTTATTACAAGGCTATTAAATATCACTTGACCATACAGACTTTAATCTATGTGATATAAAAAAAATACATATCATTTATAACTTAGTTTTAAACAATCATTAATTAACAAGTGCATACTCTCTCATTAGAAAATGTTTTTCTGTTGAGCAATTGGTCCAGGTGAAGAGCTTTATCCAGTCGTATTTCACGAAGCAAGTTTAAAAACAATAAACGCATGGTATTATTTCCTTTAAATAAAAGTTTTCTCTTATTTTGTGCGTTTAATAAATTAGGTAAAGAAACATATAGCAGAATTGAAGATTAATTCTTACTTGAATTAAACTACTACAATTTTGGGATCCAAGAAAAAAAATAGACTTCTAACATAGACGAATATTTGACTATAGACGATAAACATACACAATATTTTTTTTTTTTTTATTGACGATACGTATACTTATTAGCTAGCTTACTTATGGACGAAAATGCGCAATTTTCCGAGAGATTATTATGATAATAACTGCAGTCAATTTACGTGTACAGGAAGTTTTAATAATTCCAACTGATGTATAATATAATATATCATTTATTTTTATCATTAAGTCACTAAGATATTTGGTTTTGTTCATACTTTAGGAATTATAAATTTTTTTTTTTAACGGTAACTTCTCCGTAAGAATGCCCCTATATGGCTTTTCCTATATTTACTCTGAGAAAGTTTATATATATTTTTTTTTTTAAAAAATATACAGGTGCATAATTTAATCTTATTTATCATTATTATTATTTCCAGACAATTCTTGGTGAATAAAACATATTTTAACGTATGTAACTACATTACTTGTAAAGGCAGACAATATTGAGAAAGAGCGCGAAAATGTTTCTAGTTGATTTTCCTTGGTTTCAAAATATTTCTTTCAATTATTTTTTTTTCTTTCTATACCAAGAAAATATCAATAAATGACATAAAGTTAATAAATAATTAATCTTTTCTTGGAAATCGCTTCTTTTCCTTAATTTAGATATAATATAATTTTTCGTGACTCTTTTAGTTAATTCTGTCATTTTTAACTTTAGCATGAGACAATAAATTTTTAAGTATAAAAGGTCTTTAAATAGGTAGATGGCAAAGAAAATCAGGATATCTTATCAAAAAAATTTTAGCCACACATTATATTATTAAAATTTTACTTTGATTACATTTATTTCTGCAAAATAAAATAAAAAAATTGAGTTACCAAATTTCAGCACTGTTCCTTCCTTGAAAACTAAAAGCAGACTATATTTTTCGAAAAAAAAAAAAATGATCTTGATTATGAAATTGGTTGTTTCATTTTGTTGTTGTTTCTTTTTTGTTTTTGTTTTTTACTTTAGCAACTTCTTCCAGAAAAATAATCATTTAATTATAACATAAACAAAAGAAAGGAAAAACCTATTACAATCATATAGTTTTAGTATTATTTACCTGGATTACAAAGTAATTTGACAATATAAAAAAAAAATAATAAATACATTAAATTAACAATCAGTGATGTATAATTCTTTAAACATTATTTTTTTTTTTTTTTTTTTATTTTTTTACAAAAAGAAATTACCAGAAGTTATTGTGCTTTATGATAAGACACTCACCCACTCTCCCCTCTACCCATCCAAAATCAATTACTGTTTAGCTTTTATACCATATTAATTTGCTCAAATTATTAATATCTCAATTAAATTATTTATGTTCTCTCTTTAAAATGACATTGAGTTATTAAATTTATTAGTTATTCACCCAAAACATGCCAAAGTGAGTGAATAGCATACTTTATTAATCAATTATTGCTATTGTTATTTTATCTTTTTATTTCTTTAAAGAATAGCATTGTTTTCCTGCAGAAATAATGCCAAGTAAACCAAGTGTCAATAACACTAGGTTACAATATATATATATATATATATATATATATATATATATATATATATATATATATATATATATATATGAATTAAATGTTTCTATGGATTTTATTATATAGATATGAGATAATATCCATTAAATAGAGAAACACTAACTTTTGCTGTTACTAAGAAACTATCTATTACTACTAATTGACAATTCTTGAGGCAAAGCAAGTTTTTCTCATAACAGCTCTTTTGTTGGGGGTCCTTAAAGCAGAAGGGGTCCTCTTTTATTTTAAACCCAAGTTCTTATATGGATTTAAACCCAGAAACCTATTTACAACTCTTAAAAAAGTTAATATTATTTGCAGAATGTCAAAAAAGATGTTATTCTTTGACATTCTCAGACCTATAATAAATAGCTTTCTATGTCTAAACCTAAATAAGAACTTGAGTTTAAAGTAAAAGAGAGCCCCCTTTGCTTTAAAAATCCAAATAAAAAAGCTATTATTAGAAAAACCTTGCTTTGCCTCAGGAATTATCAATTAGTAGTAATTGATAATTTCTTAGTAACATCAAAAGTTAATATTTCTCTATTTAATGGCTGCTGCTGCTACCTACCTACCCACCCATCCACCTACTCATCCGGCTGCCCATACACCCACCCATCTACTTGCATACCCACCCATTCACCTACCAACCTATCCACCTACCTACCTACCTATATACATTGTTAATTCTAATATTCTCATGGATAAATAAATTCATAGTATTATTTCTGGGAGCTTCCATGTAATAAAAATATAATAGCTAAATAGCTGATGTTTCAGCATAATAACAAGTACTTTCCTCAGAGCCGCTTTTTCTCAAATATAAGAATGTGTGTTTTTCTGAAGGTTTGTGATGATGGTGTTATAGCTGTATTTTTATATTGGACTATTTCCATGATCTAATATGTGTGTTGAATGTCTTTAGAAAAGTTTAATTTTTAGTTAAATATTCCAAATGCATTCAACTGTTAGTAATATGACAGCAAACAGGTTAGTATATGCACCAACTGTTAGTAATATCACAGCAAACAAATGTTAATAATATCACAGCAAACAGGTTAGTATATGCACTAACTGTTAGTAATATCACAGCAAACAGGTTAGTATATGCACAACGTTTCGAGAGGTATTTTTCTCCCCTCTTCTTCAGGTGTTGCTGGCCTGACCAGTGACAGTACTAGCATGGGATTCGAACCTGGGTCCTTAGATTCTTGATTATTGAAATTTAAGGTAACGCTCTAACCAACTGAGCCATCCTGCCAAAGGCAACAGTATGTAGTAATTTCATATACTTATCTATGAGGTTCCTCCTGATTTCTCCACTTTTTCCTCAGAGCAAAGTTGATTAGTGATTTCCATACATTATGTATAGTCACACTAGGTTGGCTTATGGGATTTTTTGCCATTGTCATGTGAGCAGCTTCTTTAAATTTTCTTCTTTGTACCTTTTCTTCTTTATCCAATATTTTTGTATTTTCCCAATTGAACGTATGTTCATTGGTCCATACATGGTCTGCTACCTTAGACACATCTGTTTTCTCTCTTCTAATCATCAGTTTATGTTCTTGCAAGCGCTTTTGAATGGGACGGCTGGTCTCACCAATATATGTTCTTCCACATTCACATGGTATTTCATAGATGCAGTTTTTTCTTTGCAGCATTTCAAGTTTAGGCTTTGTAGATGTTAGAATTCCTCGTAGTGTGGTATGGCTCTGAAAAGCTGTTCTGATGTTATACTGATTGCAGATTTTCCTTAATTTGTCTGCTATTTTTGGAATGTATGGATACACTACAGTACCAATAATTGTCTTTTCTCTTGATGGTTCTTTTTGTTGTCTGTTTAATGTTTTCTTAATAACAGCTGATGGATAACCATTTTTCTTAAGAGTTTGTTCTATATAGATCTTTTCTTTTTCCAAATCACCAGTTTCTGAACAAACTTCTTTTGCTCTGTTCCACAGTGATAGTATAACTCCATGTTTTGTGTTTCTGGTGTGATTAGATGTATAGGCTAGGTATTTTCCTGTATGTGTAGGTTTTCGGTAAACTGTAGTTTTGATTTTGCCATGAGGGAGTCTTGTTACAAGAACATCTAAGAATGCCAATTTTTGTTCTTGTTCTGGTTCTATTGTAAATTTAATTGAAGGGGATATGTTGTTGATGTGTGTCCAGAAAGTTTGTAGCAATGCTTCACCATGTGGCCATACAACAAATGTATCATCCACATAGCGAAGCCAAACTTTAGGTGGATAAGGAGTAGTTTTTATGGCTGTGGTTTCAAGTTCTTCCATATAAATATTGCTAATCAGGGGAGACAATGGTGAGCCCATAGCCATTCCTTGATTTTGTTGGAAGAACTCTGTGTTATATTGAAAGTAGGTTGTTTTTATACAGAAAGTTAATAGTTCCATTATGCTATCAATAGGAAGAGCTGTTCTGGTTTGTAAACTATTATCATCATTTAACCTTTTTCTTACAATAGACAATGCTTCTTCACATGGTACATTTGTGAATAAACTTTCCACATCAAAGCTTACCAGTAAGTCAGTTCTTTCAATTTTCATGTTCTTGATTAATTCTACAAAGTGTCTAGAATCCCTAACGAATGATTGGGTCTTGCATGCCAAAGGACTTAGAACTTTGAGAAGAAATCTTGCCAAATTCTGGCAAGGTGAATCTCTAGAACTAACAATAGGTCGTAATGGAACATGATCCTTATGGATTTTAGGTAGACCATAAAGATGAGGAATTTTGCTGAAATATGATGTTATTTTACTCTTTTCTGAATCAGTGAAGTACTTGCGATGCTTTCTGAGTAATGCTTGTAACTTTGTTTCCGTACTTGGTATCGGATCTTTTGCCACTTTTCTATATTGGCCAGCTGTGAGGAGTTCTTGTATTTTGTTGTCATAATCAGTTGTATCCATTACAACTGTTGCATTGCCTTTGTCAGCAGGGAGAATAATTATAGATTTATCTGCTTTGAGAGATTTAATTGCTTTCCTCTCCCCATAGGATATGTTTGACTGCAATTTTTGTTGCTTGTCAAGTGTTCTTTTTATTCTCCAGCGCAATTCTGCTGCTTCTTCTAAAGGCAATTTTTGAGTGACTTCCTCAGTGGCTGCCATTATATCTAATAAGGGGATATTAGATGGTGTTACAGCAAAGTTTAATCCTCTTTCAAGAACAGAAATTTCAGTATCTGTTAGATGTTTAGAACTTAGATTTTTAACAGATGAAGCTGTTACATTGCTTGGTACATTATGATTTTTGATATGCCCATGTAGGTTAGCAAGTTTTTTCTTTTGACATTCTTTTATTTTTCCATGTAATATAGAATATGATTTTCTTACTGCTTGAAAAACTCTCATGTAGTCATCGTCAGTAAGTTTATTTTTTAGAAGACATTCTACAGTATTAATTGAATGCATTGTTTGATACTTAGAAAACCTTTGAGCATTTATTCTTTCTCTTAACAGAGCTTCACTTGCTCTTTGAGTAATTTTCTCAGCTCTCTGAGAGTGAATTGGAGGTTTTAGTTGCAAACCTTTAGGAATTATCCCTTCCGATTTACATTTACATAGGAAAGTTAAATGATTTTCTACTTTGGCCAGCTTTAGACATAGTTTTTCATAATGTCTAAAGTTTAATATAGTATCGGGTCCATACCGAATACTTAGTGTTTTTCTGAAGGTTTGTGATGATGGTGTTCTAGCTGTATTTTTATATTGGACTATTTCCATCATCTAATATGTGTGTTGAATGTCTTTAGAAAAGTTTAATTTTTAGTTAAATATTCCAAATGCATTCAACTGTTAGTAATATCACAGCAAACAGGTTAGTATATGCACCAACTGTTAGTAATATCACAGCAAACAAATGTTAATAATATCACAGCAAACAGGTTAGTATATGCACTAACTGTTAGTAATATCACAGCAAACAGGTTAGTATATGCACAACGTTTCGAGAGGTATTTTTCTCCCCTCTTCTTCAGGTGTTGCTGGCCTGACCAGTGACAGTACTAGCATGGGATTCGAACCTGGGTCCTTAGATTCTTGATTATTGAAATTTAAGGTAACGCTCTAACCAACTGAGCCATCCTGCCAAAGGCAACAGTATGTAGTAATTTCATATACTTATCTATGAGGTTCCTCCTGATTTCTCCACTTTTTCCTCAGAGCAAAGTTGATTAGTGATTTCCATACATTATGTATAGTCACACTAGGTTGGCTTATGGGATTTTTTGCCATTGTCATGTGAGCAGCTTCTTTAAATTTTCTTCTTTGTACCTTTTCTTCTTTATCCAATATTTTTGTATTTTCCCAATTGAACGTATGTTCATTGGTCCATACATGGTCTGCTACCTTAGACACATCTGTTTTCTCTCTTCTAATCATCAGTTTATGTTCTTGCAAGCGCTTTTGAATGGGACGGCTGGTCTCACCAATATATGTTCTTCCACATTCACATGGTATTTCATAGATGCAGTTTTTTCTTTGCAGCATTTCAAGTTTAGGCTTTGTAGATGTTAGAATTCCTCGTAGTGTGGTATGGCTCTGAAAAGCTGTTCTGATGTTATACTGATTGCAGATTTTCCTTAATTTGTCTGCTATTTTTGGAATGTATGGATACACTACAGTACCAATAATTGTCTTTTCTCTTGATGGTTCTTTTTGTTGTCTGTTTAATGTTTTCTTAATAACAGCTGATGGATAACCATTTTTCTTAAGAGTTTGTTCTATATAGATCTTTTCTTTTTCCAAATCACCAGTTTCTGAACAAACTTCTTTTGCTCTGTTCCACAGTGATAGTATAACTCCATGTTTTGTGTTTCTGGTGTGATTAGATGTATAGGCTAGGTATTTTCCTGTATGTGTAGGTTTTCGGTAAACTGTAGTTTTGATTTTGCCATGAGGGAGTCTTGTTACAAGAACATCTAAGAATGCCAATTTTTGTTCTTGTTCTGGTTCTATTGTAAATTTAATTGAAGGGGATATGTTGTTGATGTGTGTCCAGAAAGTTTGTAGCAATGCTTCACCATGTGGCCATACAACAAATGTATCATCCACATAGCGAAGCCAAACTTTAGGTGGATAAGGAGTAGTTTTTATGGCTGTGGTTTCAAGTTCTTCCATATAAATATTGCTAATCAGGGGAGACAATGGTGAGCCCATAGCCATTCCTTGATTTTGTTGGAAGAATTCTGTGTTATATTGAAAGTAGGTTGTTTTTATACAGAATGTTAATAGTTCCATTATGCTATCAATAGGAAGAGCTGTTCTGGTTTGTAAACTATTATCATCATTTAACCTTTTTCTTACAATAGACAATGCTTCTTCACATGGTACATTTGTGAATAAACTTTCCACATCAAAGCTTACCAGTAAGTCAGTTCTTTCAATTTTCATGTTCTTGATTAATTCTACAAAGTGTCTAGAATCCCTAACAAATGATTGGGTCTTGCATGCCAAAGGACTTAGAACTTTGAGAAGAAATCTTGCCAAATTCTGGCAAGGTGAATCTCTAGAACTAACAATAGGTCGTAATGGAACATGATCCTTATGGATTTTAGGTAGACCATAAAGATGAGGAATTTTGCTGAAATATGATGTTATTTTACTCTTTTCTGAATCAGTGAAGTACTTGCGATGCTTTCTGAGTAATGCTTGTAACTTTGTTTCCGTACTTGGTATCGGATCTTTTGCCACTTTTCTATATTGGCCAGCTGTGAGGAGTTCTTGTATTTTGTTGTCATAATCAGTTGTATCCATTACAACTGTTGCATTGCCTTTGTCAGCAGGGAGAATAATTATAGATTTATCTGCTTTGAGAGATTTAATTGCTTTCCTCTCCCCATAGGATATGTTTGACTGCAATTTTTGTTGCTTGTCAAGTGTTCTTTTTATTCTCCAGCGCAATTCTGCTGCTTCTTCTAAAGGCAATTTTTGAGTGACTTCCTCAGTGGCTGCCATTATATCTAATAAGGGGATATTAGATGGTGTTACAGCAAAGTTTAATCCTCTTTCAAGAACAGAAATTTCAGTATCTGTTAGATGTTTAGAACTTAGATTTTTAACAGATGAAGCTGTTACATTGCTTGGTACATTATGATTTTTGATATGCCCATGTAGGTTAGCAAGTTTCTTCTTTTGACATTCTTTTATTTTTCCATGTAATATAGAATATGATTTTCTTACTGCTTGAAAAACTCTCATGTAGTCATCGTCAGTAAGTTTATTTTTTAGAAGACATTCTACAGTATTAATTGAATGCATTGTTTGATACTTAGAAAACCTTTGAGCATTTATTCTTTCTCTTAACAGAGCTTCACTTGCTCTCTGAGTAATTTTCTCAGCTCTCTGAGAGTGAATTGGAGGTTTTAGTTGCAAACCTTTAGGAATTATCCCTTCCGATTTACATTTACATAGGAAAGTTAAATGATTTTCTACTTTGGCCAGCTTTAGACATAGTTTTTCATAATGTCTAAAGTTTAATATAGTATCGGGTCCATACCGAATACTTAGTGTTTTTCTGAAGGTTTGTGATGATGGTGTTCTAGCTGTATTTTTATATTGGACTATTTCCATCATCTAATATGTGTGTTGAATGTCTTTAGAAAAGTTTAATTTTTAGTTAAATATTCCAAATGCATTCAACTGTTAGTAATATCACAGCAAACAGGTTAGTATATGCACCAACTGTTAGTAATATCACAGCAAACAAATGTTAATAATATCACAGCAAACAGGTTAGTATACGCACGTTTTGAGAGGTATTTTTCTCCCCTCTTCTTCAGGTGTTGCTGGCCTGACCAGTGACAGTACTAGCATGGGATTCGAACCTGGGTCCTTAGATTCTTGATTATTGAAATTTAAGGTAACGCTCTAACCAACTGAGCCATCCTGCCAAAGGCAACAGTATGTAGTAATTTCATATACTTATCTATGAGGTTCCTCCTGATTTCTCCACTTTTTCCTCAGAGCAAAGTTGATTAGTGATTTCCATACATTATGTATAGTCACACTAGGTTGGCTTATGGGATTTTTTGCCATTGTCATGTGAGCAGCTTCTTTAAATTTTCTTCTTTGTACCTTTTCTTCTTTATCCAATATTTTTGTATTTTCCCAATTGAACGTATGTTCATTGGTCCATACATGGTCTGCTACCTTAGACACATCTGTTTTCTCTCTTCTAATCATCAGTTTATGTTCTTGCAAGCGCTTTTGAATGGGACGGCTGGTCTCACCAATATATGTTCTTCCACATTCACATGGTATTTCATAGATGCAGTTTTTTCTTTGCAGCATTTCAAGTTTAGGCTTTGTAGATGTTAGAATTCCTCGTAGTGTGGTATGGCTCTGAAAAGCTGTTCTGATGTTATACTGATTGCAGATTTTCCTTAATTTGTCTGCTATTTTTGGAATGTATGGATACACTACAGTACCAATAATTGTCTTTTCTCTTGATGGTTCTTTTTGTTGTCTGTTTAATGTTTTCTTAATAACAGCTGATGGATAACCATTTTTCTTAAGAGTTTGTTCTATATAGATCTTTTCTTTTTCCAAATCACCAGTTTCTGAACAAACTTCTTTTGCTCTGTTCCACAGTGATAGTATAACTCCATGTTTTGTGTTTCTGGTGTGATTAGATGTATAGGCTAGGTATTTTCCTGTATGTGTAGGTTTTCGGTAAACTGTAGTTTTGATTTTGCCATGAGGGAGTCTTGTCACAAGAACATCTAAGAATGCCAATTTTTGTTCTTGTTCTGGTTCTATTGTAAATTTAATTGAAGGGGATATGTTGTTGATGTGTGTCCAGAAAGTTTGTAGCAATGCTTCACCATGTGGCCATACAACAAATGTATCATCCACATAGCGAAGCCAAACTTTAGGTGGATAAGGAGTTTTTATGGCTGTGATGTTGCCTTTGGCAGGATGGCTCAGTTGGTTAGAGCGTTACCTTAAATTTCAATAATCAAAAATCTAAGGACCCAGGTTCAAATCCCATGCTAGTACTGTCACTGGTCAGGCCAGCAACACCTGAAGAAGAGGGGAGAAAAATACCTCTCGAAACATTGTGCATATACTAACCTGTTTGCTGTGATATTACTAACAGTTAGTGCATATACTAACCTGTTTGCTGTGATATTATTAACATTTGTTTGCTGTGATATTACTAACAGTTGGTGCATATACTAACCTGTTTGCTGTGATATTACTAACAGTTGAATGCATTTGGAATATTTAACTAAAAATTAAACTTTTCTAAAGACATTCAACACACATATTAGATGATGGAAATAGTCCAATATAAAAATACAGCTAGAACACCATCATCACAAACCTTCAGAAAAACACTAAGTATTCGGTATGGACCCGATACTATATTAAACTTTAGACATTATGAAAAACTGTCTAAAGCTGGCCAAAGTAGAAAAGCATTTAACTTTCCTATGTAAATGTAAATCGGAAGGGATAATTCCTAAAGGTTTGCAACTAAAACCTCCAATTCACTCTCAGAGAGCTGAGAAAATTACTCAGAGAGCAAGTGAAGCTCTGTTAAGAGAAAGAATAAATGCTCAAAGGTTTTCTAAGTATCAAACAATGCATTCAATTAATACTGTAGAATGTCTTCTAAAAAATAAACTTACTGACGATGACTACATGAGAGTTTTTCAAGCAGTAAGAAAATCATATTCTATATTACATGGAAAAATAAAAGAATGTCAAAAGAAGAAACTTGCTAACCTACATGGGCATATCAAAAATCATAATGTACCAAGCAATGTAACAGCTTCATCTGTTAAAAATCTAAGTTCTAAACATCTAACAGATACTGAAATTTCTGTTCTTGAAAGAGGATTAAACTTTGCTGTAAGACCATCTAATATCCCCTTATTAGATATAATGGCAGCCACTGAGGAAGTCACTCAAAAATTGCCTTTAGAAGAGGCAGCAGAATTGCGCTGGAGAATAAAAAGAACACTTGACAAGCAACAAAAATTGCAGTCAAACATATCCCATGGGGAGAGGAAAGCAATTAAATCTCTCAAAGCAGATAAATCTATAATTATTCTCCCTGCTGACAAAGGCAATGCAACAGTTGTAATGGATACAACTGATTATGACAACAAAATACAAGAACTCCTCACAGCTGGCCAATATAGAAAAGTGGCAAAAGATCCGATACCAAGTACGGAGACAAAGTTACAAGCATTACTCAGAAAGCATCGCAAGTACTTCACTGATTCAGAAAAGAGTAAAATAACATCATATTTCAGCAAAATTCCTCATCTTTATGGTCTACCTAAAATCCATAAGGATCATGTTCCATTACGACCTATTGTTAGTTCTAGAGATTCACCTTGCCAGAATTTGGCAAGATTTCTTCTCAAAGTTCTAAGTCCTTTGGCATGCAAGACCCAATCATTTGTCAGGGATTCTAGACACTTTGTAGAATTAATCAAGAACATGAAAATTGAAAGAACTGACTTACTGGTAAGCTTTGATGTGGAAAGTTTATTCACAAATGTACCATGTGAAGAAGCATTGTCTATTGTAAGAAAAAGGTTAAATGATGATAATAGTTTACAAACCAGAACAGCTCTTCCTATTGATAGCATAATGGAACTATTAACTTTCTGTATAAAAACAACCTACTTTCAATATAACACAGTTCTTCCAACAAAATCAACGAATGGCTATGGGCTCACCATTGTCTCCCCTGATTAGCAATATTTACATGGAAGAACTTGAAACCACACCCATAAAAACTACTCCTTATCCACCTAAAGTTTGGCTTCACGATGTGGATGATACATTTGTTGTATGGCCACATGGTGAAGCATTGCTACAAACTTTCTGGACACACATCAACAACATATCCCCTTTAATTAAATTTACAATAGAACCAGAACAAGAACAAAAATTGGCATTCTTAGATGTTCTTGTGACAAGACTCCCTCATGGCAAAATCAAAACTACAGTTTACCGAAAACCTACACATACAGGAAAATATCTAGCCTATACATCTAATCACACCAGAAACACAAAACATGGAGTTATACTATCACTGTGGAACAGAGCAAAAGAAGTTTGTTCAGAAACTGGTGATTTGGAAAAAGAAAAGATCTATATAGAACAAACTCTTAAGAAAAATGGTTATCCATCAGCTGTTATTAAGAAAACATTAAACAGACAACAAAAAGAACCATCAAGAGAAAAGACAATTATTGGTACTGTAGTGTATCCATACATTCCAAAAATAGCAGACAAATTAAGGAAAATCTGCAATCAGTATAACATCAGAACAGCTTTTCAGAGCCATACCACACTACGAGGAATTCTAACATCTACAAAGCCTAAACTTGAAATGCTGAAAAGAAAAAACTGCATCTATGAAATACCATGTGAATGTGGAAGAACATATATTGGTGAGACCAGCCATCCCATTCAAAAGCACTTGCAAGAACATAAACTGATGATTAGAAGAGAGAAAACAGATGTGTCTAAGGTAGCAGACCATGTATGGACCAATGAACATACGTTCAATTGGGAAAATACAAAAATATTGGATAAAGAAGAAAAGGTACAAAGAAGAAAATTTAAAGAAGCTGCTCACATGACAATGGCAAAAAATCCCATAAGCCAACCTAGTGTGACTATACATAATGTATGGAAATCACTAATCAACTTTGCTCTGAGGAAAAAGTGGAGAAATCAGGAGGAACCTCATAGATAAGTATATGAAATTACTACATACTGTTGCCTTTGGCAGGATGGCTCAGTTGGTTAGAGCGTTACCTTAAATTTCAATAATCAAGAATCTAAGGACCCAGGTTCAAATCCCATGCTAGTACTGTCACTGGTCAGGCCAGCAACACCTGAAGAAGAGGGGAGAAAAATACCTCTCGAAACGTTGTGCATATACTAACCTGTTTGCTGTGATATTACTAACAGTTAGTGCATGTACTAACCTGTTTGCTGTGATATTATTAACATTTGTTTGCTGTGATATTACTAACAGTTGCTGCATATACTAACCTGTTTGCTGTGATATTACTAACAGTTGAATGCATTTGGAATATTTAACTAAAAATTAAACTTTTCTAAAGACATTCAACACACATATTAGATGATGGAAATAGTCCAATATAAAAATACAATAAGAATGTGTGTAGTGAGATTTAAAATTTTAAATTCTATTGGTTGAGAGGTTTTAAAACATATTTTATCCTCCAATAGCTTTTTCCAAATAGTGTTAATTTTCTTTAATTCATAATTTTCATTTATGATCTTGGACCTTTTAAAAATCTCTATAGCTTCCCTTAGAAGACTCTGGTCACATTGTTCAATTTTTGCCAGAACATATGTTTTATTAAAATTAATATGTGTGAATAAATGGTTGATGAATTAGATTTTTTGCTAACTGCCAAAATGTGTTCTTCCTTTCTTAGATTTATTCTATGATTGGTCTGTCCAATATATGAATGTAAACAACTCCACATGGAATTTCATATACTCCATAAGATTCCAAATGAATTTTCTCTTTAGGGTATGGAAATACTTCATTAATTTTTTTAAATGTAGTATTAATTGTGTGGATATTACTTTTCTTTAAAACATTACCAATTTTATCAGTTACTCCTTTTATATATAGTGGAAGTCTTAATTTTTGAAGTTATCAACATCTTTTTATCATGTAAAAAAGCTCTAATAATAATCCTGTGATCAAAACCATTATGAAGAAGCATTCTTTTAGTAGTATAGATATCTTAATGAAAATGACTATCATCAGAAAGCTTCTTAGTTCTAATTAGCAATGTCTTTGCCACTGAAAATAATTGTCCTGGATGGTGATGAGAAGAAAAATGTAGATATCTTCCAATGTATGTTTCAATTAAAACATCTAAGAATGGAAGTTGGTTATTATTGTCTACCTCCATAGTAATCTTAAGAAAGAGGAGAAAATAACAAAAGAAAAAAATAACGATTTTAAATCTTACCACACACATTCTTATGATTTAAAAAAAAAGAAGCTCTAAGAAAAGTACAATTATAATGAAACGTCAACTATTTTGCTTTTATATTTTTATTACACAGAAGATCCTGGAAATAATTCTATGAATATATATATATGGACTTCTAGAGTTTGAATGACAATACTTGTTAAACAATGGCTATTAATAATTGTTTTTGTTTTTTTACCTTACAAGTTTTAGTGCAGTGATAGTATCAAATTCTGGAGTGTAAGATTCTTAGATTGATTCCAGTTGTGGCACTTCTGATGCTAAAAAATGAATTCTTGAGCAATAAAGTTATTCAATTATTTTTATTTTTATTATAGTCTTAATTTTGTAAACCTTATTTCTTTACAATTTATACTGCGTAAAAATTTAGATTACATATATACGCTACATCCTTTTACATCTTAAATCTAGAAATTTCAAATTTCTAGTACTCAGCATTCTTTAAAAGTATAATAATAGTTGTTATTAATCATATATTAAATTAGAAATTATTATATCATTTTAATATATCTATTCTTATTAATCATTCATTCAATTCTATCTCTCTTCCCCAGTGTAATATTTGATATGCTTAAAATGTTTATTTATTGCACATCTTCAAGCTTATGTCTGAAAAAAATCATGAAAATTTTTCAGATGCTTTTATTAATGTGTTTGAAGATGTGAGGACAATATATATAAATAAATTCATGAGAAATATTATAAGATATATTATTTAAGTATTAATATGTATAAAATGTGCTAATGTGCAAATTAAAGAATGTAACACTATCAAACTTGTATATTTTATTTATTTAAATAAAAATGCCTATTGTTCAAAAAATAGAGCAATACCTAAAAATTTTGCCAATCACTTTAATTATTTTGTAGTATGTACAAGTCAGATGTCATATGACCTAATTTAATAAACTTGTATTTACAAATGTTATATATAGAGTTTGCAAAGTAAGGTCTTAACACATTTTGCAGAATATCCCCAACCCCAGACCGGTTTCTGCTACTGGCATCCTCAGTGAGGTGCTAGGATATTCAAGCATTAGATTAAAAATACCAGGACAAACCCAGAACTTTATCTAATGTATAACTATTAAGTACAAAATCTGGAATATTCTGACATCCATATGTCTTCCAATCCAGCTATCTAACTTAAATAGCCATGTGGGACTGAACTATATTAATAGCTAAAGCTATATAAAATCACCAAAGTCTTAATAGCAAAAAATAAAATTACAAAAAAATCAGTAGCAAAACTGGTCTGGGGTTGGGGATATTCTGCAAAGCTTGTTAAGAGCTTATTTTGAAAGCTCTATATATATAACATTTGTAAATATAAGCTTATTAAATTAAGTCATGTGACATCTGACTTTATTTTTTTGTGATTTTATTTTTAGCTATTAAGGTTTTGGTGATTTTATATTGCTAAAGCTATTAATATATGGTGAATCTGAACTTAGTTCAGTTCCATATGGCTATTTAAGTTAGATAGCTGGATTGGAAGACATATGGATGTCTGAAAATTTCAGATTTTCTACTTAATAGTTATACATTAAATAAAGTGATGGGCTTGTCCTGGTATTTTTAATCTAATGCTTGAATATCCTAGCACCTCACTAAGGACACCAGTAGCAGAAACCGGTCTGGGGTTGGGGATATTCTGCAAAGCTTGTTAAGAGCTTATTTTGCGAGCTCTATATATAACATTATATTTATATGTGTGTTACTGAGTATTCTGAAGCTTTTCCATAATGATTATGATGCAACATTATAAAAAATTTGTATACCACTACATGTATTAAACTATAAAAATTAATGAAAATTCTCAGAGAATTCTCTTGGGAAAATAAATACAAATTTTTCATTTAAAAAAATTATTCTAAAAAATAATTTATTGTGCTTTTATTTTTCATAAATGAGCTAGAAAATGTATATCAACAATATAAAAATATTTATAGTCTGATATTATGAATGAATTAAAATATTTTGAAAAACTTGATGTTAAAAAAAAAACTACAGTGAAAACTCCATCTGCTGTATCACTATCCATTAACTACTTTATTTATGTGGTATCCAAATAAATAAACAAACAAAACTATAAAAAAACAGTAAACTATATAAAATTTTAATTTATAATTCTCATTACAAGTGCATGGAGTCATCAACAAAACATCATATATATTATAACTTTTGCATTTTATTTATCATCATAATTCATCAATCTATTATCTGGGAAAGAGTATGCATATACATGATTGAATGGCATAATAATTATATTATTAAAGTACTTAAGTGCAGTATTTTTTTTTCTTCAAATTATAGTATTAAAATAAAATGCTTGCATCAAATATTTTATTTTGATTCACATAAATTATTCTTAATGAATAAATCTATTAAAAGCAATTTCAAAACATAAGTACAGTGCATTGTATATATGTAGTTTGTCTTTTTTATTATTAAGAATGTGTATAAAGATGTGATTTTTAAGTTAAAATCTATTATAGGTTAATTTATATATATGTCAAAATATATGTAATGTAAATATATGTTCATTTATTTATGGAAACAATATATTACAAACAAAACTTTACAAACAAAAAGACAGTTATTATCTGCCAATTCATGCCCTATAACCCAGGATCTCTTGAAACAAAATATTGTGGATGTGGGTGTTTTACTATACAATTTAATTATTTCTTTGAACAATAACCACATACATAATAAGTTAATTTCCATGATTGAAATAAATAATTTAATTTTAACAAAAAGCTTTTATGTGTATTGTGGCTACTTCTCATAACAATTATACACTCTTTTTAAATTTGATTCAGTTTATATAATTTAAAACATTGCATACTGAATCAAAAAAATCAATAAAAAAAAAGGTACTTTGGTATTGGAGCTGCGACGTTGACAACGACTCTTGGAACGACAATCAACGCTGGAGAGATTCATATCAATCCGACGATGACTTGACGACTCTTGGAATGACGATCAACACTGGGAAGATTCATATCAATTCACCGATGACTTTGTGACATCCCCAAAATGATGTCAACATGACTTTTCCTCGAAAAACCAAAAAAAAAAAAAACAATTTCGCAGCTCAATTCTAAAAAATAGTAACACATAATACAATGGAATTCAAAGAAACATTGCCAAAATTTTTAACAAAAAATGTAGTATATATTCAGTAGATAATTATTGAGAAATCAAGGTAATATTGTACAATTTTTTTTTTAAAAAAGGATGAGTAAATCTAAAAATTTCCAGAAAAAAACAGCAAACGCAACGCCATAGACGGTTTAAGATATTTCAATATTATGGAAGATTTTTAACAATAAATAAAAAGTAGAATATGATTATTGAGAAATCAAGATAATATTATAGTGAAATTCAAACAAATATTGGACCAAATTTAAACAAAAATAAATACAAAATTTTAAAAAAAAGAAATATGGTTTAAATTTTTTTTTTTTAAAATGATGCACTTATAAAAAAAAAAAAGAAGAAAGAAAGAAACAGCAAAGGTGATGCAATTAAACACGATTTGAATATTGCAAATATTTTTACCGAAAATGTAAATATATTCAGTACATGGTTATTAAGAAATCAATGTAATATTGTAGTGAAATGCAAACAAATATTGGACCAAATTTAAACAAAAATAAGCACAAAATTTTCAAAAAAAATACGGCTTAAACTTAATTTTTTTTTAAAATGACGCATTTACAAAAAAAAAAAAAACCAAAAGTAATGCCATTAAGCACGATTTGAATATTGCAAATATTTTTAACCGAAAATGTAGAATATATTTAGTACATGGTTATTAAGAAATCAAGGTAATATTTTAGTGAAATGCAAACAAATATTGGACCAAATTTAAACAAAATACGAAATTTAAAAAAAAAAAAAAAAAACGACTTAAACTTAATTTTTTTTTTAAATGATGCCTTTACAAAAAAAAAAAAAAGAGCAAAAGTGACACCATTAAGCACAATTTGAATATTGCAAATATGTTTAACCAAAAATGTAGAATATATTCAGTACATGATTATTGAGAAATCAAGATAACATTGTAGTGAAATTGCAATGGAATTCAAAGAAATATTGCAAGATTTTAAACAAAAATGTAGTATATACTGTGCAAAATATATTTTAAAAAAAGCAATACGAGTACATCTATAAATCATCAAAAAACCAGTCATTATTGGTAAAAAATTATAATTAAAAATGTAGGAGACCCCATAAAATAACCTTAATTTTTAAATAAATTAGTGCACTAAATGTACATGAATGCCTAAATATTGTGGAAATTTCAAAGTCATACTAAAATTTTTAAAAACAATACATTTTAATTTTCAAAAAACAAACATAATGCCATTGCCGTTTTTAATTTGTAATTGAAAAACCTACCAAACAACATCAAATGACCTTAATTTTTAACTACTTTTTATACAAATGGAATAACTACATTTTTGTTGATACCTACCGGGAAAATTTGAACAGGGAAATCT
Organism: Epiperipatus broadwayi; assembly: GCA_028023455.1. Taxonomy (NCBI): domain Eukaryota; kingdom Metazoa; phylum Onychophora; class Udeonychophora; order Euonychophora; family Peripatidae; genus Epiperipatus; species Epiperipatus broadwayi. The sequence goes on along the minus strand of JAQFVV010012487.1, from coordinate 1,199,021 downwards.
GGTTATTTGAACATCTTCTACATAGGCCCAAAATGTACACCTGCTAACATTTTTGACACGTGATTGAAAAGAATGTCGGGATTTTGATATTTTATATAATAATTTATTAATTTTTTTTTTTTTTTGAAAAATTAAAACAAGTGAAATACATAGTCTACTAAAAATGTCCAGAAAAAAACAGCAAATGCAAGACCATTGACCATTTAAGATAGCACTGATAAGTAAAGACACATTTTGACACCTCTCTCTCGGATTATACAATCATGAGCACCATTGATCGTTCCACCATCACTTGTTGACATTTTCACACTTCTGTTACGGATTACTTTTTCATACTTTTGTTACGGATTACGTTCTAAAAGTCGTTGTGGATGTGACAAGTCTTCCATCATCGAAATTCACATTTTGACACATTTTCTTTCAATTGTGCATGCCGATCATCGTTCCAAGAGTCGTTATCAATGTTGATCGTTGTTCCAAGAGTTATTACCAATGTCGATCGTTATTCCAAGAGTCGTTATTAATGTCGATCGTCATTCCAAGAGTCATTGTCAATGTCGCAACTCTAACACCACAGTACCAAAAAAAATTAGACACCAAAATTCTTTTTCTCAATGTTTCAAACATTTAATGGGGCCTTTTTTTATTTTAAAAATTAAGTTATCTTACTCTTCTTTTTAACTTACATTTTTTAACAATATACTTTTCCATAATATTTCTTAGCATGATCTAATCAATTTTAGAATTAGCTATCTTTGTAAAAATCTAGGAAAAACAATTCACATTTATAAATGTTTATGTTATCTCATTTATAATTTTTTGTAGTTTCTAACGAGTTATCATACATGGTGCTGTGTGACTTTTAGTTTTTAAGTTATAACAAATTTTACAAAGGTTTAACATTAATTTTTATTTTTTTTATGGAAAGAAAAAATGAAGAGACATTTTCATTACAATTTACAATTATTAAAATAAATTTGTTAATGAATTGAAATATTTACAGTTTTAAATATTATATTTTTCATTATATTAAAAGAATTTTGATATGCAACCACTTTTATTTATTACAAAAAAACATTTTTAGGCAATTTTCATGTATATTGAAACGGTCAGTTTCATCCATCTGCCCGTTTCACTTATTTTACCCACACATCTATCCATATGCCAGGTTTACCCTCCAAGAGTACCCATTTAAACAACCTCGAATCACTATATCTGCAGAATCACATACATATATGCGAATGATAAGTCTGTAATTTAATAGTATACGTATATATTACAGATATATATCCATTTTATAAGTATTTCTAATTTAAGAAATATTTTAGTTTAAATTATTGGTATATTATTGGTATATATTACAGATATGTATATTCATTTTATAAATATTTCTAGTTTAAGAAATATTTTAGTTAAATTATTTAACCAATTTCATTGTGTATTATTGAAATCGCATACATATATTTCCTGTTATTCTGCATGTATGGTTATAAAATAGTCTTCTACTAATTACTAAAGTAACTTTGTCAAAATAATATTTTGATTTTTGTAAACAATTTTGAATTAGGTCACGCATTGGTCCTAAAATAGCATGGACTTGATTTGGTAAATATAAAATGTTAATAACAAAAATTCCAAAAAAAAAAAAATCTAAATTACTTGTTATAATTAAATATGTTTTTGTAAAATAAATAAATGAGTTTCTCTACTGGTTGTAACTATTAAATATGTTTTGCTAAAATAAATAAATGGACTTTTCAGCTATGTATAAGCTCATAAAAAATTAACAGGTGGTCAGAGTTTGAAAAGTATAAATACTTAAAGTTTTGTCGCCAAGGATCGATCATATATATAATAAGTGAGTTGTAAGCAGAACCTACACCCGTTTTATCTTCAAAATGATCGAATAGAACGGCGGTAACTCACCTCTCGGCCCTAGCTGGGGAATGGAGAACTTTGGTCCAATGAAACATAATGCTGTATACCAGCGAAGCAGCCCGTAGAAAATCTCTATTAACTTTAAATCATCGTCAAAAGTGTCAACTTAATATCCTCCCAAGTGATCCAGAATTAACTGCAATGGAAACAGCTGAATGGTAAATTTTCTCTCAGAGCTCTGTTTATAAACTGTGACTTTCGATTGTTTCTTTTAAAAGCTAGCTATTTATTAAATCTGCCTTTCCCAAACACCTTTACTAAAATCTACAAAGATTGTTAAATGCTAAATCTTGCCTGATTGTAAAACTTGAATTCTCCTTTAAAATGTAACACTTGAATTCTCTTTTAAAATGTAAAACTCTAATAATCTATTTTAAATTAAATGTATAATTTTCTGTGGTCCTTTATGCCTATTTATAGTCTATTCTATTTATTCTATTATTTTATCATTTTAATATTATATGTATTTGATATGCCAAATGACTCGAAACTGCAAGTATTTATAAATATAATTTTAGCTTATCGATCTGCGAAGATAATTTCAAATCTTCGCTATAATAAATATTAAATAATTGAATTATTATTTTTCATTCTCACTTGCTGTTTCGAGATCATATTATTTTACTGATTAATTTTTGGGTATTAATATTACAATAATCAGTTATCTAGTTAAGATTGTAGTTTGCTTAATTCTAGTTATGGATTATAACTATTTATATATGTAACTCGTACATCATAGAAACTAGCCACAGAGATATTCTCAAAGCTTATTTTAATGTTTTATTCATAATTATCCTGCAAATATGCTTTGTCCTCCTTAGATTTATATATGTTGAGATGCAGGTGCTAATATTAAACTAGGTTACTAATTAATTTAGTCCCTAAATAGTATAATTAAAATACTAAATTTGAGAACTGGATTGTATAGATATGCAAATAGACGCTATCTAATTTTAAGGCACGCTAATTTAAATTTACGTATTTGAGTTATATATTGTAACCTAGTGTTATTGACACTTGGTTTATTTAGCATTATTTCCACAGGAAAACAATGCAATCCTTTTCTAGGAAATAAAAAGTAAAATAATAATAATATTAAGTGATTAATAAAATAGGCTATTTACTCACTTTAATGTATTTTAAGCAAATAACTAATAAATTTGGTAATCCAATGTCATTTTGAAGAAGAGCATAAATAATTTAGTTAAAATATGTTAACCATAAGAGCAATTTAATATAGTATAAAAGCACATCTCATAAACAGTAATTGATTTTGGAGGGGTAGAGGGGAGAGTAGATGAATGTCTTATCATAAAGCACAGTAACTTCTGATAATTTTTTTTAAATTATTTAAATAATAATGTATACAGAATTATACATCACTAATAAGCATTATTAGTGAAAGATATTTATTATTTTTCATTATTTGTCAAATTATCTTGTAATCCATTTAAATCATACAGAAATATATAACTGTAATAAGTTTTTTTTTTTCCCCTTTTCTTTTGTTTATGTATAATTAAATAATGATTTTTCTGTCAGAGGTCGCTAAAAGAAGACCGGGAAACTTTGTAGAAAAACTAGTCTGACATAAGTTTTACAAGAGGAAGCAGTGCTGAAATTCGGTAACAAATTTTTATATTTTTTATTGCAGAAATAAATATAATTCAAGTAACATTTTAACAAAATCATGTCTAGCTAAAATATTTTGATAAGACATCCATAAGCTTCTGTTGCTATCTACCTATTATAAAGCTTTTTATACTCAAAAAATGTTCTATCTTCGGCTAAAGTGCAAAGTGAACGTATTGACTACAGCGATCACGGAAAATATCATTATAGTTAAACTAAGCAATATAAGTAATTTCCAAGAAATAATTAATTATTTGTTAACTTCACCTTATGTAACAATCTTTTCATGGTATAAAAGAAAAATTAGAATTAAAAGACATATTATAAAAGCCAAGGAAAGTTAACCAACAATTTCGCGCTATTTCTAACAGAAATTGTCTGCTTTAGAAAATAATGCAAGTTCCCCACGTTAAAATCTGTTTTATTCACTGAAAATTATCTAGAAATAATATAAATAATAAATGATATTTACTTATGCACCTGCATATTTTTTAAAAAGGAAATATAAATTTTCTCAAGGCAAATATCGGAAAATTTGTATGTGTGCATTTACGGAGAATTCAGTATTAAAGAAAAATTACAATTCCTAGAGTAGGAATAAAAACTATAAACACTAATGATTTAATTATAACCCTAAAATAATATGTTATATTATACATCAATGGGAGTCATTAAAAACTTTAAATCCACGTAAGTCAGCTGCAGACCTTCTAAAAATAATATTTTGGAAAATTCGCGCATGCTTTTATTCATAAGCCAGCTAGCTAAAAATGATACGTATCGCCAATCGTAAAAGAAAAGAATTGTATATGTGATCGTTTATCGTCAAATATTCGTAATGTTAAAATCTGTATTGTTTTCTTGGATCCCAAAAATTATAGCAGTTAATTCAAGGAAGAATTAAAATCCACGCTGCTACGTTTTCTTTTGCCTACTATTAAGTGCACCAGAAGGAAGGCAACTTTTTATAAATGAAATAATAAAATGTGTTTCTTGTTTAAATTTGCTTCGTGAACTACGAATGAATCAAGTTCTTCATCTGGATAAAGTGCCCAACGGAAAACTTTTTTTTTTTTAGTGATATTATAAGCATTTGTTAAGTAATGATTTTTTTTTACTAATTTGTAAAATTATGTGTATTTTTTTTTTATATCAGCAGGTTAAAGGATATATTCAAGTAATATTTAAATGACCTTGTAATCCTAAAGGTATGTTTTTCATGTAATTATTCTAGGTTAAATTTATATTTGACATGAAAAAAAAATATATATATTTTTTTTTATAAAATGTGTTTACTTATGACATGCAGTTATGAGTATAAATTTAGATGTTAGATGCGTGGAAGAGGAAAAATTTAGATACTTAATAGGTAAAATATCTAGTTAAAATTATCAGAAGTAATTAAAGAGAAGTGCTATACAAAATATTACTTATTTAAAGTATGAAACAAATTTATACTATGTTAATTAAGGAACTTATTCCAAATTATTCTTTATTAACGCATTCACTTAGTTTATTTCAAAATACTATACTTCCAATTATTTGTTGAATGTTTCTTTGGCAAAAGTGAAAATTATTATTGTATTCTGTGATATCCATTGATATCAGACGCTGATCTAAGTATACCCCGGAACATAAATTTAATGTAATTAGTGTATTTGCTTGTCTTGCCCCGATATAGCATCGGTATAGGCTTAATATGCGCCTAAGTAATAATTGTAATGTATCTATTTTGTGGGATAGAAAATAATCTCCCCAAAAGCTTTATTTTCCATGAGGGGAATAGATAAATCTATTATTCGGGTATGTATAACCCAAGTGATCGCTTCTCAGAGTTGGGACGATCAGTACTTTATATAATATTTAGTGTATTTCATTCGTTAAAATCCCAGGAGAGGATTATATTTGATGTGTGCTCCTATTATGCCCAATTAAGAGGCAAGGACCCACCAAACTATTTAATATAGTAGTTAACTCTACAGCCCTTCGGTGATATTCCATATTCCTCATGAGAAAATAGAGATAATTCCACCACGGAAGGTGTTGAATATTGTGTTTGTTTAGAAAGTTATGGCAAGATAACGGGTATATTGGAGGTTAATTCCTCAAGCTCCATTTAGTATAAATAGTGTGCTAGTATATATGATCAATGTCTGAATTGTGCGACGGAATAGTGCTGGTAATCCACACGTAAGTCAATGGAGAGAGTAAGTTTTAAAATTGCGTGATTAAAAATTTTCATTTGCCAATAGAGGGTTCAAATATTAGGTTTAATTCAGGTTAATGATTAAGTAGCACTCACAATATAACTTATACGGAGAAAAACAGTGTGTATAACAACTTCAGTTGTTAATAAAGTAAACATTAAAATAATAAGTGTAACTTCTGATACGTAACCCATAAATTATAATAAGTTATCTAAATAAAAACTATCATTTAATTAAAGATATAGTAACAAAAATCGTTTGTACGCATTGCCTAGAATAAGATTATTTTATATTAAAACAGATCGTTAGTTAATAAATTTCAGTAACCGTTCATATAGGATTCACTAAACGAACGAGTTGTTGTATCGATAATACTATTTATTTGGTTATATTCAATTTACATAAATGTAAAAATAAGATGAAGAAGTAGTTCGAATCCAAGTCTAAAAGTATAGACGAATTAATATTAGTTATATTTTGTCTTATCCATATGGGATCAAATAAATTGTATATGTTTGTTTATTATGTTAATCATAAAAGATATTTTTGTTAAACCATAATAAAAAATTAGAATTTTGTTATAAGTTAATAATAAATTATCGTCTTATTACAAGTTGTTTTGAGTCATTTTTCTTATGTGCTACATAAAAGTGTATTGGCATAATACTTGCAATACTTTCTTGAGTCCGAAATCATTTATGAAATCTTAAATCCAAAACACCAGATAGACAATTATAAGCAGATTAAAACATTTCATTATATTTTAATTTAATAAAAATTATTTATGGAGTTGAAGACTTCAGACCAAGACATTTTATTTTATTTTATTTTATATGTGTGTAAAATCACTTTATTCCCAAACTACTATTTTTGGTTACACATTGTTGAATACCCATTTAAGTGAAGTATCTAAGTAATAAATATTAGTTAAATTATTGTGTTGTCAAGGATAATGGAAGGACACAAAAGCACCCTTGTCTTTTCATCATTCCGACAGAGATTCTGGATTTAAAAGGCTATATTATTCCAAATTATGCATTGTTATTGAATCTGGTTATCATCTTTTAAAATATTATAATAGTTAATATGTGGATGAAGAGACCTGGAATTTAAATAAGGTAAAATGTTTCCTATAGCCGACCAGAATGTCAGTCATATGCGACAACACAATACTGCCGAGCAATTTTCTTAAATATAACAGAGAACCCTGAGATTAGTGTCATTATTATAAGTGCTCTTAAATTAATAATTGATCAAATTTAGATCAATATTACAAGCGTGGCATGGCTTAAGAGATTGAAACATCTAATTGTATAATAACAAAAATATTGAGATCATATTGGCAAATTAATGAATATTTTGTTTTAGTCAGTAATATTAACAATGACATGAAAAATCATCATTATCATTGTCGAACAGTGCACGTACTTACAGCTCAGAGAATGTGTTTTGGATAGAGAAAGAATGTTAGTTTATTCTAAATTTTCTTGTTAAATTTATTTTATTAATGATATTATTTTTTTTAAATTCTATCTCTGTCTGAACTGCATATCGATGTAGCTGAATTATTATAGAATAACCTAAAGTAAAGCTATTATTAGTATTATTATAGGGTAAAGTTAATTACCCGGACGATACGAAGCGTGAGACGGAAGGTTGAGGCCTTCCGAAGGTATTTAATATTTAATTAGGAATCGTCACCTTTTTAATTAGGTTAGAATATATATATGTATAAGTTGCGGATGTGTCCTTACAAAGTATGCAATGTACAATTATCTGCTTGCTGCATGATTCTTGATGAAGTGCTGGTGGAGGCCACACTCATCCACTTTAGTTCGGGTTAAAGCACACTTTTAGAACTAGGGCACAAGGACCCAGATTATTCATAATGCTTATCCGACTCCCTGAACTATTAATGTTCCTATTCGTAGCAAGTTGAGCTGTTTTAGGGCAAACCGAGCATTCGATGCTGAAGCCCATGAATAATGACCCATCCGCACCTTTTAGCTTTATTAATATTTTAATATGTGCCATAGAGGATATAGGTAAGCCTATAACAAACCAGTTTTCTCTCCTTTTATATTAAATGCTTATCTGGTATTAGTGTATATCCTAGTACTATTAAGTTAGTTATATAACTTTGGCTATAAAGTTCCGTATGAACTAGCAGACTACAAAAGAGCTAGAAATATGGCATATTAATATAGGCATAAACTCCAATACTGCACTACACTTTATTAAACACTTATAATGAGATATGTAACATTAATCTTATTAGTTATAGAACGCCTGCGAGTATATTCTCTCACCTTCTCAGTACATAATCATATATATTTTGTTTTTGATATTTTTGTTATTGTTTTATTAAATTAATATTTCAAATATAACTCGTTTCATATCTTTATTGTCCGTGAGTTTATTTTATCCAACTCTAAATTTAATTGCATATACATCATTATATCTATAGGTAGGTCATTCTATTATATTTTATAAGCAATCATTGATATTTTAATTAATCACCTAGTCATATGTGTGTATATCCGACCAAATCAGTATTAAATTAGTTAATTTACAAGTCTTTTGTTTTACCCTGAGTGACTGCCAGACTGAAGTTTAAATTGAATGTCTGTGTAAGTTGAGAAGTGTCATCCATAGGGTATTAGATCGTTGAGCAGAGGTGAAAGATTGAATGTTGGTTGGATTCTGGATCCCAGTATCCGTACTCGATCAGCTTTAGTGTATTTTGCCTGTGTTCTAGATTTTGTTACATGGAGGGACAATTCTTATTGTTACAATATATACACACATAAGTAGGTAGTTGTATACTCGGTGTAATCCGGTCGCTTGATGGAACTGTTGCTTGCAAAAATAATGAAATGTAACGTTATCAGGCTGATAATTTTTTGCTTTCTGCTCTCCACCAATTTTTCAAAGTATTTTTTAAGAATTTACGATGGTATTTAACAAGATTTTCATTTTAAAAATATATAAAACAAAGAGTTTGAAAATGTGTATTATTTTTGAATGAAAATTAGAATTAATACATGCACTAGTCTGAGTGAACCAAGCTGGCAGTGCATAGAGCTGGGATGTGCGGGGCGGGCCTCCGATAGTAATGCTGATACAAGGAGTGACCAATAACTGCTCTAGTCTGAGCGAACCAATATTATGATTTCCAAAACAACAGGCAACAACAGTTCTTGTATTACTCTCGTAGCTGTTCTCCTGCAAACGTGTCTTTTCGCGTGACGTGAAATGCTTCAACTACATACCCTTTTGCAATTATTTTCACCTTCAGAGATGTGTAGGGAAATGAGGCGACAGATTTATAATTATTAATATGTAATAATATGTAAGGTAAGGTGAAATATCCTTAATTCGAATGCACATGAAAACACTTATGACCTGTTGAATTTCTTACACTCACATTCTACGGTAACGATCTATGAAGTGTGCGTTATTTCCATAGTGACGCAAAGTGCGGTGTGCAATGGCATGTACATTTAAGGCAGCCCTTGTATTACTCTCATAGCTGTTTTCCTGCAAACGTGCCTTTTCTCGTGAATTATGTAAAATGCTTCAACTACATACCCTTTTGCAATTATTTTCACCTTCAAAGATGTGTAGGAAACAAGGCTACAGACTTACAATTATTAGTATGTAATAGTATGTTGGGTAAGGTGGAATATCCTTAATTCGAATGCACATAAAAACACGACCTGTTGAATTCCTTACACCTCACATTCTACGGTAATGATCTATGAAGTGTGTGCTATTTCCATAATGACGCACAGCACGGTGTGCAATGGCATGAAAACTTAATAATGGCTAATATGAACAGAACTGTTCTATAGGCTTAAATTAGGCCATGTAAACAGCATATTTCTGTGCTTTTGCAAGCAAGAGCACCATCAAGTGGATGCATTACACCGAGTATACAACTGCTCATAAGTACATGTAAATGAATCTAATGAATTCAGTTAAGTAATATATTTTATTCTATCTTTATATATGCCATTATTGACAGTCTTATTACCAGAAATATTTCTACAGTACTTTCTATGGTCTGGCAGTTATTTTTGACTTATCTTCACTCTCGTGATTATCTGTAATAGTTGTTTTCTGGTTTTGCATTCATTTGATGGCTGAGAGGAATTTAAATTTTATTGACATTAATATAAAAATAATCTGATAATGTCAGTATTAATTTAATTTCGAAAATAACTTTATTAGTGTAAAATAATTGATTTAAGAATATGGGGATACATTGTCTTTCTTGGCAAGAAGTTCTAGGAGAAAAATAAGTGAGCTTAACATCTTGATTGAGCATCTGTGATGTATCTAATGTTTAATCACCAGGAGAATTTTTAATGGAAATGCTAGTATCAAATTTCATCTGTGATTGTGTACATTTTAGGTGATTTTTGGTATTTGAAAGAATCTTTGTCTCATTATAGAGAAATTTTGAAGACAAGATAAAGTCTTTACTTTTTAACTTATTAAGGTGATCGATAAATATGAGGTTCTGATTTGGAGGTGGGAGGGTGAAAATTAGTTTGCAATGGATGCTCCAGATTGTATGAAGTAAAAACAATGAAAGTCTAATGAAAGGAAATTGTCTACTTTGTAAAGTCTTTCAATGATAGAGTTTTGTAATAGTCAATGCTCGAGCTTTGAGATATTTGTAATCTAATGCCTGCCAGCCGAGAGCATGATTTAATAATATGGTCAAAAGTATCCTCTCGAGTCTTGCAGATCGAGCATATTGTATCAATCTTATTTAGATATCTCTGGAAGTGTAAAAAGTGATTAGTATGCATGGCATCTTGATTTACCTTAATTAAGAAGTAATTAATAAATTTTATTTAAACGCACATTGATTATATAAGTAATATTCATTAAAGCTGTAGCCTCAAGCACATGCATATAAAAATGCATTTTTATACGCATGTGCTTGAGGCTACAGCTTTAATGAATATTACTTAATTAAGAAGGTAAGAAATTTGGGTTCTAATTTTAAGAAATTTAAATAAGGAGGTAATTATGTGATTGTTAATCCCTAAGGACGGTTTTATACTATTGATGATTGAGTGCATAATCAGATGTGCATCCCATATAGAGATTTTGGAGTTGAAAGTGGTATTGGTGTTTATCTAATATTGGTTGAGATACTGAAGAATAACATCAAGCCAGGAGTTGTTAGGAGGTGGTGGTTTGTCAGTTGGGTGTATTACTTCTGAAGTAATAAAGTTGCCATGTTTTAAAACTAAGTTATAAATCAGGGTATGGGATTTCTGATAGTACAAGGATAGAATAGAATGCAACGACATACCATTCTCCTTATGATGGAGTTGTATCCTCGCCATACATTTATTTTCCTTCTCCAGAAGAGTTGGGAGCATTGTCTATTGATCTTTCTTATAAATGATTTTGTTAATGAGATTATGAAAGATAATAAGCAATTTTGGATATAACTTTCATATTGAGAAGTGAAACTTTTCCTTGTAGTGAAAGTTATACCCTAGAGTGTTTGAACTAGTCAAATTGCAGAGTTCAGGAGAGAATTCTGGATATGCTTAGACATAGATGTTTGAGACATGTAAACGGGAAACCCCAGGAAGTCCTCGGGCTCAGCTAGAAATTTAGTGCTGATTTTCTTTCCCATTAAGATTCTCCATGAGGCTGACTTATCTGGATTAAATTTTAACTGTGATTCATTTGAGAATTTGTCTATTATGTAATATATAGTGTTGACAGATGCTTTTGATCTGGGAGTATGATGAGGACGTCATCCATGTAAGCGACTAGTTTAATGAACTTTCTGAGTCAAGGAATGTATAGCCCTGGGAGAGTTTTCTATCTCCTTAAAAGAAGGTTCAAGTGGCAAATGAATAACAAGGCACTCAAAGATGATCCTTGTGGCAGCGAAATGTTGGGTAGAAAGCCATTTGTATATGTACTGTTTAATATAATATGAACCTGACGATTGTAAAGCAAGTTCTCAATAATGCATGTGATTTGATACGGAATGTCCAGGTTATTAAGGATTGGGAAAAGGATGTCGATGTTGTTTGAATCGAATGTTTCAAAGATGTCAAGCTGGACCGCTTTTGGTCTTGGGCATTCGATTTTTCCGGATATGATGAAGGGTCTTTATCTCCCCATAGCTGTGAGGGCGGAAGATCCCTTTCTGTCAAATTGGTGCTGCGAAATATTGTCTAGTATCTTGTGTTGATTTTTTTCTTTTATGACCCCTTCAATAACTTTAATTAAAATGGGGGCATGGAGATGAGTCTAATGCTGTTTATGCTTGAGGGATCTTTGTTCTTATTTAAAAAAGGAACCAGGGCTACTGGATATAAATTCATAATTTCTTTTTTTTCCGTTGATAGATGGTTAATCATTTTCATTAGTATCGGAATTGTGAAGTGATCAAGGTGTAAGAGTAGGAATTTAGGGATGGCATGCATCCCAGGGTACACATTATCAGCTAAGGAATAGAGGCGGTTTTTGAGGTCTGTAGGAATTATGTCATGGCTATTTAGATTAGAGGGCTTGAGTTGGTCGTTGTTATTAGAATTTGTGATCTTTTATAGTCGATTTTTAAAATACATTGTGATTTGAGTAATGATCTGATGGCCTATTATATGACTACCATCTATGTTAAGTGAGGCTGGGGCAATGTTCTTTCTGTGAACTCCTAATGCCCATCTTAAGTAGCCTTTGGTCCAGCAGTGTTGGCCTAAAAGGAAATTCTGGGCTCTTTTGACTGAAATGTATTCAGCACTGGATATCTGTTTTTCTTTGTATTTTGCTTTGAGCGAAAGTAGTTGATCTATATGTAGTGGATTAGTAGAGCAATTCTTAATTTCTCTATTTATCTGGTCGAATTCATTCATTAGTGTGGTAGGGCCTTTATTGTCTTTAATGTAATGTGAAATTAGAGATTGAAGTATGCCAACAAAGGCAAACCAAGCCTCTCCAGGATGGGTGTTTAGTATATCTATTTTGAAGAAGAGGATATAGGCCTCGGATATAATGGCTTCATTGGCAGAGGCCTTTGTTAGTATTTTAATAGTTTGGTTTAAGACCAACCAGAAGTTTAAAGTTATCAAGGATTGCTGAGACCATTAATGCATGATGGTCTGAGAAAGCAACCAACTGTAAAGAGGCATCTATGTTGTGATGTAGATCTGATTTATAAAACACCAGATCTATGAGAGTTTTATACCTTCTGTTGTAAAAGGAATATGCTTGCTGAGGGGAAAAACCTCTCCCATTAATGAAACCCCTGAGAAGAAGGTGTAGGTATTTTTTAGTAAAGGTTTCATAGGAGGTGTTAAAATCCCCAAGTATGATTGCTGGAGTGCTGCTGTTGGAAGTAAGCATATTGATGGTGTGTATTATTCAGAGGTATGTATGACAGCAGTTTGGAGTATATATATAAAAGACATTTAACGAGCTGGTGTCGTATGTGAGATTCAAGCAAATTATATTCTTATCTAGGTAAGTAATTTTAAATTTGTTGGAGGGGGGGTATTATTAATTATGACCCCCACCCCTTCAGATGCATTATAGTTGGCTGTGAGTTGTGTATAGCCTAGTGTATTGAGTTCTGGAAAAATTTGATGATTGGATTTTTGATGAAATTTAGTTTCTTCCATGAACATAATGTGGGGGGATACAGAAGTAAACAAATGCTTAATGGCATCAATATGCATCAGAGAACTGATACCTCTAATGTCAGTATTATACAGAAAGTATAATATAAATGAACCAATAATGATGCTAAAATGTGAAAAAATATTTTCTCTGGTTTTGAGAGCAGTTATGAGAATACATGCAAGCATTTTTCTTTTATCTTATTTGGGGAAAAAAAAATTGTATATTTTTTTTAATTTATATTCTTATGATTATTTTTACAGAATATTTTACAAATATTTATTTTAAGACAAATGTACTTATAATTGATTATTAAAGTGAAATTTTATTCAAAAATATTTGATTTGATGCAATACTACTAAAATTTTAATAATGTAAAACAGAATGTTATAATTGGCTAAAGAAAGAACACCTCTATTATGAACATAGCAGTTTTATTTTTGTGATATTTTAATAATTATAAATGAAATATTAAATTTTTAAAAAAAATCATTGCTTTATGATATCTTAACAATAATTCATTCTCATTTTAGAAATGGAGTTCAAAGAAATATTTTGTAAAAAAAAAAAAACGTTTAGCAACCATAGCAAAACGACAAAAGACTTGTTCTATTAAATATTTCAGTTATTACTTTTTTTCTATCTCTGTAATCTTGAAATATTACTATATGTTTTTCATTTGTATACAATATACAATAAAAGTTTAATTTTTAAAATAAAATGTTGCAGATATAACCCAAACAATGACTAGAGGTTGCCAAACAAGAATGAAAGGAGTTTGTTAGTAAATGCATTAAATAAATCCTTGAAAACAAATAATTAATTTTTATTTTGTTTGAAATAATGACTCCTAAATGCACATAACAAAGACTAGGTCAGAGATTGTGTTGGATAAGTGAAGTGTTCCTATTCTCAGAACAAAAAAAAACCCATTAAGAATAAAGGTATATGTATTTATACTTCATATTTTTTATTATTTAGTCTAGAATATGTTTAGAATATTAAAAATAATAATAATTTAGAAACAATATGTTCAAATGAATGTATTTAAAATAAATTTAAATTCTTTATTTTATTTAATGCTCATTATTGTGCTTCTTAACCATAGTATGTTAGTTTCATGGATCATTTAATATTTTATATTTTTATTATGTGATATATATTTGTGAAAATTACATTTTCATAAATGCATAAAAAATCAATATGGCATTTTTATGAAGAAATAGATTAAATATGTTTAAGATCCATCTGCAATAAATTAAATGTGGAATGAAACCCATTACACTAAAATTTATTGAACTGTTTCATTTAATAAATGGAATACTTTAGCGCACAATGAATGTATAATTTAAAGTATTTTTATATTATAGCACTACACTTATATCCATAATTCCTATTTATGATTTCAATTACATGTAATTGAATAATATAATAAATAAAATATTAAAAAATTTGAAAATAAAAATAAAAAAATTTTCTATATTTTAATTTTTTTTTGTTCACTCACAGTGCATAAGAGAATGTATACTCCACATATATAATTGTCTTTTACAAATTTTCAACATACATAAATATTGTGGATATATGTATACACATATACATATTTGTTAAAAATACATATAATGGATATGAGAGCCCTATTATTGCATACTAATTTTTAAAAGTTACTATTTTTACTTCTGTATTATCACAATATTATTGTAGTAGAATCATAAATCATTTTAAGCCACTTTCTTTAATTTAAATCTTGATAAAACATTCATCATAATTTTTCTGCTACCAATATTTACAATTTTAATAAATCAAAATTTCTTAATAAATATTTCATCATTTTCTTTCCAAATATGATCCATTAATTTCAATATATTTTTTTTAAAAATTAAATTAATACACTTTTTCTTTTCAATTTTCCTCTAAGTTTTGACCATATTATATGACCATTATCAAGGATTATTCCTGAAAAATGAGTCATAAAATAAATCAAGATTTGAAAAGAAAAAGTGTGTTAAATTAATTTATTTTTTAAATATATTTACTATTTTTTTTATTTATTTTCTATTTTATTTATTTATTTTTACATTAAAGAAAAACAACTTATATACAGTTGCCTTAAGTAAATTCTAATTATGTAGTGAAAGTTATTTCAATAATCTATATTTCTACCATTAAGAAAATAGTAGTATATACTATTATATGGTACATTCACATTATTTATCTGCATTGTACCTTAAAATGAATATATATATTATCACAATTTTGATATGAATATAAATATTTTTATGCTTCTATACATTTCCATTCAAATACTTAATTTTGTTCTGACATAATTATTTGTGACTATTATTATTTTGAAGACCATTTATCTATTAGTTTAAATAGTTCCAAATACATTCAAAGTTTTGTAATGTATTTATATGTCATTTTGGACTAGGTAAAAGAAAAAATTTATCAGTTTTCAAACAGGGTGATCATTTATTTTTCCAAGTAGCTAGCCCATAATCAAGCCAGATAATAATCCAATGGTAGTTGGTAAATGAATATGTAATTTTTAATAAGAGGATAAAACAAGGATTCAAAAAATGCTCAAACATTCATTTATCCAAAGTTGGCAAATCTTGTGAATATTTTCTCCTTACTATTTCTGTATTAGAAGCCATTGGTGTGGTCTTTAGCTTGTAGTGGCTATTTAAAAGCTGTATTATTATAGAAATGCATTTCTTTTTTAATTATTTAATTTTGCCTATTAATTAGCTACATGCCTATTTATTTTACTATTTAGTTATACATCTATTTAATAAAATTTCAATTTATAAATTAACATTTAAAATATACATCTTGAAGTATGTCTAAATACTATAATTTAAGTGAATTGATGGTTAAAAAAAAAAAATCAGATCCTAATATCAAAATTTAATATCTACTATTAGTCATGACTAGAAAAATGAGTCCCACCCACTATGAAGTTTAAAATGTTAATAAACATCAATTTAAATCAACCAGAATCTATACTCTGCAGCCATAGACTAGTAAGGAGTTCCTTTTCAAATAGTTTTTAAAAGTAGATAAATCAGACATTATCAAAAATGTGACAATAAATGTAATTCATGTTGTAGGTGAAAACTAAATAATAATAATTTTATTAAAGTAAAAAAAAAAAAATCTGGTGCAACATTTATATCATTAATTAAAATAATTAATTTTAGATATTAAGTGAGAAGAGGGAAGGTCAATGAAAAAAATAATAATAACAGAGAAGATTGCATTAGAATTGAATATAGAAATATTTTCTATTTATACATTAATTTATTAATAGAATCATTAACTTCAATATCTCCAATAAGTTACAATTGATATTTTAATAGTTACAATGTGATTTACAAGTATCAATTGTCTGCATTCACAATTTTGACACCATCTACTTTAAATAAATGCATTAATGCTTATTAATCACTTATTACGCTAGAGATTATCATATCACTACTAGATATCTATAATCATATGCTTCAAGAATGTATTGTAGGGTGGAAGTTTTAAGTATACTTTAAACTAAATAATTAATTTTTTATATATCAAAAAAAAAAAAAACCCCTTTTTTTAAAGCATTTATAGCAATATTAATTTCATTTGAATGCAATCACAATCATTGCACACGAGGAAAATCTAATGTTTTATGCACCAAATTAAAAAAAAAAGTCTGTCAGAAAATGCCTTGAAATAAATAATCCCTCATCCGCCTACCCCACTCAAGAAAAAAAAATTAAACAATTTATTTCTTTTGAGTTATGTCATATATCATATAAAACGTAATTTTAAAAATGTAACCAATTTATACTGAGAACATAAAACTTACTTCATGTTTGATTTTTGTTGATAGTTTTCTGAAGTGATTAGTAATAACAAGTTTTGGGACTTTCAATTGTAATTCCATTTATTCTAAAAAATTTAATGCATCATAGATGAAAATAAAATTTGACAGAAATATATTAAAAACAAAGTTGTTAGAGGGGGGAAAACATTTTTCAAGTTACAGAAATGTCTGATAAACTTGCTTACAATTAAGTGATTCACCATCAACATTAAAACTTTCATCATCCTAATGATGCTCACTCTTCTATTACCTTCCTAAATTCAATTTATGCTATCAATTTAGAAGACATAATCTGAATAATTTTCATTTATATAAATAAAACTCCCTGCAGCTACCCATTCTATTTTATACAACTGATACGCATGACCACATACATGTGAAAAAAATAAATGATCTCCAATATATGCATTTCATGCTGAACCAGCACTCATCAGTTGGTCCAAATCATCATCCCCCACACATATATATAATCATTGCTTGGTTATTAAGATAGCAAATCTTCAAACTTTCATAGATAGGCTTCAATCCTCTCCACCCTCCAACTCTTCAGCCATCCATATCATTGAAAATCTGATGGTGGGTTGCTCAAAGTCACTGTTGATGCCAATTTTATTGTCCTATCCTGTTGATTTTAAGTCACTCTGACCCCCTCATGATGACAATAATACCAGCATTAACAAGGGTTTTGAGCATTCCATCATCAGATTTTTCAATGATATGGATGGCTGAAGAGTTGGAAGGTGGAGAGGATTGAAGCCTAATCTATGAAAGTTTGAAGATTTGCTATCTTAATATAAACTGAGCAATGATTATATGTATGTATGAGAGATGATGATCTGGACCAATGATAAGTGCCGGTTCAACACAAAATGCATATACTGAAGATCATTTATCTTTTTCACATGTATGTGGTCATGTATATTGGTTGGATAAGATGGAATGGATAGCTGTAGGGCGCTTGAATGTCTGAATTCAAATCCCTTCTAATTACATTAACATCAGTGTAGACAATATATTTGTATTTAAATATTACATATTCAGTCTGTATTCTGCCCATTCCTCTTCTATTATTTAAATGAACATATTAAGATTCTATACTGAGGGGTCAGAGTGACATAAAGTAAATATGGATATGACAAGGTCTTTGAGCATTCCATCATCAGATTTTCAATGATATGGATGACTGAAGAATTGGAGGGTGGAAAATATTAAAGCCTTTCTATTAAAGTTTGAAGATTTGCTATCTTAATATAAACTGAGCACTGACTACATATATGTGCGGGAGAAGAGGATCTGGACCAACTGATGAGTGCTGGTTCAGCATAAAATGCATATATTAAAAATCATTTATCTTTTTCACATGTATGTGACCATGTATATTAAGTATATAAGATGGAATGGATAGCTACAGTGAGCATGTAAGTCTGAGTTCAAATACCTTCTAATAACATTAAATTCAATATACACAATACACTTGTATTTAAGTATTATTTATGTAAATAGTATATTGATTAGGATATAAAAATTATTATAGCTCATTTTTATAACATGTTTAAATATTTGTATATTGTTTCTCAGACAATATTATTATTTTAATAAAATATAATACGACCTATTCCTCAATTATAACATTTATAAATCAATAAATTTCTTCAAACTTCAAAACGTTTCAAATCTTTTTATATACAATATTTCTAGAAATGTTAATGTATCTTCAATCTATAAATCCATTTTTTATTTAATAGCTATTCATTTTTAGTACATGGCTTTATAAAAATAGAAATTTTCATCCAAAGTATAAACAATCAATGCGTAATTTAATCATCACATTAGATTACACATAAGAAGTTCATTAATACAATAATTTGTTGACATTTATTTATAAATTTTCATCAATAAAATGCATTATTTTCATTGCCATTTTTATAATATCAAATATTAATAATTTATCACAACAACAACAAAAAACACCATAATGCATATTATACAAATAAATTTTATAAATAAATTAGTTCATGTATTTGGTTTTTTTAAGTTTTACAATAACTTCTTTGTCTTTTTCCTTCAAAATAATAATTTAAGATTAATTTTGAAGTAATGTTTATTCATAACATTTAATGTTCTATGCCAGGGTTGGCCAACTTTTGTGTTCATAAGATCGACTTTTTATTTTGAAAATGTGTTGCGATCGACTTGTTGTCATAGGCGTAGTCTAAGTGGAGAAAGATGTGAAATACATACTATTTTTATATATCTACCTACGTAAAAAAATAACAATTATTTAACAGGCTAAAAAAACTCATGCCCGTGGGAATTAAAGCAACATGATTAATTATTAACAATATTTATTAATTCAAATTAACTACTGATAAAGACATATTTAGAATTTATTTTATTATCTTAACATTAATGGGAAAACTGTATTTGCATGTCTCTAACCAAGGAATCATAATTAGGTGTATATCCTGACAAAGATAATAATAAAGAATCCTCAGTATGGGAATCAGTTAGGACAGAACGTTATTTAGTCTTCGTTAACTTTAAGTATGAAAATGCCGATTCACACAGGTATGTAGATCCGAAACAAGAATAAATATATTTGCTACATTTGATGATATTGGGATATTTTTCTCGGTTGACCTATTTCCAAAAATCTTCTTCAAATTTTCTAGCTTGTAAGATTAAATCAGTTTGTAAAATTATAATTTCATTTTCTAAAGCCTTTTACTCCATATGAAATATGTCTGAAATTTTTTGGCTAATGCGTTTCACATTTAAATCTATTTTAAAAGGAAAGGATATACATTCCACAATTTCTTTATTTTTTTCAAATTCTTGGAATCTTACCTTAAAATCTTCAATTACTTTTTGGATTTCCGCGACAAATAAATATGTCGATATTATAATTAATATTTTTATGCTTTTGTAAGTGATCCGCCATATTTGGAAAATGATTCAGATTATTTTGTTGCAGATCTTCTATTAGCATAATAAATTTTGTCTTATATGCATCTACACAGCTGATCATATCAATTACTGTTTTATTTCTACCTTGTAATTCTATATTTAAATGACTTAACATTGAAGTAAAATCGGTTAGAAAAGCTAAGTCACTAAGCCAAGTTTCATCATTTAAATTTTCACATTTACCATTTTGCTCGTGAAGAAAATCTATTTATTACTTCAGGCAATAAATCATGAAATCGTTGCAGAAATTTAACTCTGCTTAACCATCTTACATTGGTATGTAATAATAATTCAGGTTGGCCTTCATCGAGCTGCAGTTGGAAGAGACATTTGAGGGAACTTCCTCGAATTGAATTAACAATTTAAAACCCTATATCCATTACTTCTTTTGTGTTTAGTCTCTTGCTGGCTAACACTTCCTGGTGAATTATTCAGTGGTAGCTCAAAAAAACTGGAAATTCATCTTCATTTTGACATAGGGCTATAAATCCATTTATGCAACCTATCATTGCAGCTGCACCATCCGTTGTTATTGAAACTAATTTAAAAAGTGGTACTTTCACATCATTGAGCAAGTTTTTAAAGGCTTTGAATATATCTACACCTGTAGTTCTTTCTTTCAAAGAAATCAGACCCAACAATTCTTCTTTAGATGTAAAATCTTTAAAAACCATACGAATGAAAACAAGTAATTGTGCTGTATCACTTATATCTGTTGATTCATCACATTGAAGGGGAAACCAAGAACATCTATTAATATCATTATATAACTGTTCTTTTACATTTCCACTCATCTTCTCAATTCGTCACACCACAGTGTTTCGAGATAGTTGCAGATCTTGAATTGCAGCAATAATTTCACTCTTGTTATGAAAATTGCTAAAAAGTGAATCTGACATTTCCAAAAAAGCTTCCTTTACAAATTCACCCTCGGAAAATGGTTTACATTTTTTTGCTAAAAGATAACTTACTTTGAATGATGCAATAGTTACTGCTTGTGACTTCAACATTGGCTTTTTAAAAACTTTTTGTTGATTTTTTAATTGAGTTTTAAGATCCCTAACTTTACGTTTTCTCAATTCGGTACTTTGTGGATAATCTGTTTGATACTTGTTATGTAAAGCTAAAAAATGTCTCTCCAGATTACCCTTTTTAGCAATGGCTATCGAGGTAAAGCATATTAAGCAACAACATTTATCATTCACCATTGTAAAAAAGTAGTCGAGTTCCCATTCTTCATTGAAATGATAAGTTTTCGATTTTTTTGGTTTACTACTCATGTTCATAGGTATACTAAAATGAAAAAAGAAATACTTATGACAATTTTATTTCCTCAAACTTAACAGATAAAAATTGAATATTCAAAGTAAATAATAAATATTGAATTAAATATTTTGCAAGAAAATTAAAAATTCATGAACTGCGATCATTAACTCCGTTAATGACTTCAGCTTAAATGTCTGTTGCCGAAAAGGTTCATTAATCAAGTATATAGATAGATAAGAAAAGCCACAATTTAAATTAAAGCATAAGTAAAGGTATTTACATTTTAAACAGAAGAAAAATTGAAACTCCACGTGGTCACTGTCGATAGATAATATTGATTAATAATAATAATATTGTTCATACGGGGGCACTACTACATTCTGAATATTAGAGAATGAACATTTAGTAATGAAAACTGGGAGTTTTTATATCAAATCTTTCTCTTCCCCTGCATAAGTCATAACTTGTTGACAACTTTAAGTCTTATATTTTAGTTTTTAACACTACTTTATTAAATTTTAGTAAAGACAAAAACTCCAGCTGAGTAATTGATAAATAGTGTTGGTCCAGTGATTTTGCCTTTGTCTTACATTTATTTTTAATTTTTTTTTTTAAATTTCAGCTCTTGGTTACCAGGTGTGAGTCAGAATGATTTCCAAGAAATAAATCTTTTTTAAAAAAGAGATTTCAATTCTGTAAAATGTAAACATTCTCTTATATGTGTAACACTATCACACTGAATTTAGGATTTTATATGCAAATGCAAGCAAATTTATAAACTAAATTTATAATAACTTAAAATAGATAATTTAGAAAAGTTGTTTAAATTCACAAAATCTATCACATTACAGTTTCCTTCGCATATATACATAGGTGTGCTTCTACACACCCAATAATGTCTACACAACTTACTTTAATTTATTATTATTTTAAATTAGAACTGCGTATTATAGTTATATGCATACAGATATTATTAGCTAATTAATGTGCAATATGAATGTACGCACATACAATATATGCACATACTCGTTAACAGAACTTTTATACAATATTTTAGTATTAATTTAAAATATACATGGACTTGGATGAATTTGAATTAAAGAAAATTATACTACTATGAAACATAGTAGTTCACGCATTGCATTCGGTTACAAAAACACATTAAGTCAAGATTAAAAATATTATTTTCAATAATGGTACGACTTATTGGACTTCACCTATCTAGAATTGAAAAAAAATTTAAAACAAAAACAAAAATAACAAAAAAAGTTAAAAATCTTGACAATTTGTTTCACTCATAATTGGTCGGTTCTTGCCAGCCAGTTCTTGGCAGATTGGTCTAGTGATCGACCAAAATTGGCTTCGCGATCGACTTTTTGGACACCCCTGTTCTATGCAGTAACCTTTTATGGTTAATGTTTTCTTATTTCTGATAATTATTACTTCATTATTTGTTGTCTATAAAAATTATTATTCCTAAAATACAAATAATAAATTTGATGTTTAAGTCAAATTTTCAATAAACTTTGTGATGAAGTGTGTAAATATGTATAAAACATTAAAATAAGTAATAATAAAATCTGATAAAATTAAAATCTAATAAAAACAAATCCAAATTGTATTTTTAGTTGATTATCTAAATACACTGATATTTAATCAATTCATAAAAAATAGTTAAAGTAGTTGATTATATTTTTAAATTTTAAATATAACTGCCATTTATAAAATTTATTTTCAAGAAACTTTCATTTTGTGACATTAGTAGGAATGATTTGAAGAAATATCTCAAAATGTAGTCACATTATTCTCAGAAAAGTGAAATTAGGTTTACATTTTAAAATAAATGTTTTTCTTTACATTTATATAATAAATATATTATATTTGTTAAAATGCAGCCATTTTAAACAGTGGCCCATACCAGCAAAATTTTATCATATCAATATTGAAGTGTCTGCCTTTAATTTGCAATCACAAACTTATTCAGTTAAATTTAAAAAGAGAACCCAAAAAAAAAAAAAGCTTTTATTTTCAAATTAACAATTAAAAATAAAGCCAAAGCATTTTTATAAACACAGTGTTCATTACATATACCTGTAAATTATAAATAAATGCATGAACCTATTAGTATTCTAGGTGACTGATTTATATATTTTTCAAAGAATATAAACACCACTATTTCTTTTAAACAAAATTACAGACACACAAAAAAAATTGAAATGACACTCAAATGGATTTTGACATAAACCATATCCATCAGTTAGCATGCATTAGTAGATAATTGCTTTCATTAATTGTTTGTGGATGTTTGCAAAAAATAAGACTTTATTCCAAAATATATATATACTTTCAGAAATATAAAAAAATAATTTAAAAAAATTAAAAAAAAAAAAATGTTATAGATAATTAAGAAAAAATATATATATTATCACAATTTTACCACTAAAAATTTGAATATCTGAATAAAGACAACACTATGATTGTAAATTTCCTATCTCAATTTACATACAAAAGCAATTTAGATTTAAAAATATATAGATTATTTATTTATTAAATATCATATATATTAGCATTTTCCATTAAAAAATATATATTTCCTTTTTAACTTCTATACATAATAGGCAGTAATGACATCCATTCAAGGCTACTATGTTTTTGACTTTTGTCCTTGTTACTTCGCAAACAATTTTTTATTGCAAAATAAAAGATTTCATCTACTGACTAAATATTTAATAAAGTAATAAATTTTACAAGAGTAATTTTGTAAGTTTTAACTAGCTGTAATAAGAAGACATATTGAGATGTCATGAACAGCAAACACATCAGCACCACTTTGAAGCATTTCATCAAACACATAGAAAGTTATATTAATATATATTTTTAAAGTTAGACATATTTCTTTAAAACAAACACATAAAAATCTTTTTAAAATTCATATTAAAGATCCAATAAAAAATTTGAATATTTGAAATTAATATTAAGAGAAATTAATGAGAACCTAAGGAAACATAAGTGACATGGCACAGAAAGTTACAGCAAAGAATAATCCTAAAAGTAAAATACAGTATCTTGGTATTGAAAGTAAAATTGTTTTAGCAATAAGGATTTTATATATTTCTCAAGCAACACAAAGCATTACTATTTTTAAACATATTATTAGAAGCACAAAAATCATATAAATGACTCTCAAGAGTGATTAGTTGTTCCAAATCATTATATGTATTATTGCTTATTGCTATTTTTTAACTCTTTAACAGAGACATTTTCTAACGTTAACCCTGGTAGCAATTTTTATTAATGTTCAACATTTAATTTTAATATTAAACAATTATTGTATATTAGAATTCAATAAATTAGACTTGATTTGCTAGAAATATAAGTTTACAAACAAAAAAAAAAAACATTTAAACAAATTATATTTGAATTTTGAAAATATTAAAAAATAATAATAGAATATATAATGAATGCAAAGGACTTTTTCATTATCCAAAGACAGGTAGTAAAGCATCCATGCCAATGACTAGAAAAACAACAAAATCTTGTTTGACTAAAATTTACTTTTAAAATGGGAATGAAAAAATATGAAGCCCTGGATAAATCTAACATATTATGCTTTAATTAAAACTACATTTACAATTTTTAGAATATCTCAAAATATGCTTTTTATCATGTTGGTAAAGCATTAATGATCAGTTTACCAAATTTATGGTTATCATATCAACTGTGGTTCTGTTATGCTAGAATTTATTTACTTAAATTTTTAAAAATAAAACATATATGTATAAAATAAAAATGTAATAATCATGATTACTTTTATCTTTTAATAATTATTATACAATTATTGTGTACAAATAGTCATACAATCTTATAACTACACACACAAAAATAAAACTGCTATTTCACAAATGTTTTTGAATTAATCTCATAAATGCTTTTGCAATTGGATTACAAAGAACTAAATCCATTGAAGATGTTGAAGTTGAATTAAATTACTTTGATTTGCCACTGAATGGAAAGTAATCATCTCTTCAGATTTTTTAAAATTAGTACATCAATATTATATTAATTTTGTGCAGAAGAGCATTTTAAAGTTGAAGGATATTAGCACCATCTCCAAAACAACAGTTACAATTATACTGCATCCCAAAATATGTGTGTTAATGTAATAATAATTATATGATACTTTAATTTATAAGCACCATCTTATCAGCATGAATTCACAGACAGTAGCTATCTTTAAATAATTTCACTTATTAAACATTAAGTTATATATTAATCATGTGGTATTGTTGTGTATTTACTGCCAACATCAGTATTTTCCTATGAAGTAATTGTTTTCATTATCAATTGGTTGTAGTTTATGGATTTTTATCATATAAATTACTATACTTTAGTTTTAATTTTGATCAATAGATAAAAACTTTTATCAAGCAAAATATTTCACATTTGCACAGTCTGAAAGTCAAATTTAGAAGAAAATATTTTTTTAATATGAAATTTGAGATGGAAACATGCAATTCAGATACATTTTTAAAAATTAGTAACACTAAGAATAATTATTTTATTATCTAATTAATATGAACTCATGAATATTAACTATAACTTTTTTCTTAATATTCGATTATAATGAATTTAAAATAATTATAATAAAAAAAAAGAGAATTAAATATCGTTTAGATTTACTTCGATTATCTGTAACATTTCAAAAATATTTATCTTTTTATATTATTTCTAAAAAATATATACATGTATAAAAATACGCAATAATTAATTTTTATTTGTACCTACCCACTATGAGATTCTTTGTTGAAGAATCGTATAAACAAGAAAAAAAAATCACAAAGGGAAAAGTAACTTTTTATTCAGTAAAATCATAAATATGTTTAAAATAGTTTAAAAGATATCAACCTGTTATTTTATTTTATTTATTTCTGAATATATATGTGTGTGTATGTGGAAGCAATTGAACTTTTACTACTACTCCTTCAAAATCAGAACTGGAGAAAACTTTTTTTAAAAGAAATTTATTTTAGACTTTTTGCTGATGCAGACCCCAAATCAATCCAAAATTTTGAACCAAAACACCATTAAAAATAACTTTATTTAATTAATTTTTTTAATTTATTAATCTTTTAAATATACTAAATATGCTTGTCGTTAATGATAAATGGTTTTTATCAAATTATCCAAATGAGCCTTTCAAATCTTTATTTTTTTTTTAATTTTTGTCTTTATATAAGAAAATAATAAATTATCCATAGCTCAATTTATGTAAATATATATGTAAATTAAACTTTCATTTAATTTATATTATACATATAATTGAAATTTTCACTCCAATACATATTCTTGAAACATAATTAAAGATTTATGAATATATATGTCAATTCTATAATAAAAGTAACCAAATATGTTGGCATATGAATGGCTGCTATTTACATTAAAAGAAATTTTACACATTATCTATGTTTGTATGCATAACTAATTATATATTTAAAAAATTTTAAATAAACACAGATAAGTTTTACATTTTCTTTAGTTGTTTTGCCTTATTGACTCTCAGTGCTATTATTGATTAGAACATTAGTATTGTTAATTAAAAATTGAGGGTACTGCAGTGACTTTAGTAGACTGGATTATCTATAAAAAATCTACAATTTAGTAAAATATTTCCAAGAGTAACTATCTTCATCCTACTCTAGAGCCATATACTGTTAACTTGAATAATCCATGAACACTAAAGAATATAATGTTAATATCTCTAGTGTATTAAGTGTGACTGATTACATAATTTTGCAATAGATGGTTCTAGAATATGTGAAAAAAATTATTCTTGGAAGCATATGATTAATCATAAAAGAAAATCATGTAATAATAGTGAAATTACTAAATTGTATAAAGAAGGCTCCAAACAGATCATTCTCTAACTTATTTATTCAAGATGATTTTTATGCAAAGTAATGGCATAATGGCTCCTCTTGAAAACAGCTTCAATCAACATCTATTTCTCATTACCTATTTGGGGAAAAATCTGACTAAAAGTTTTGAATAAAGGCACAGACACTACATGATGATTGGCTTTTGAATATGACTATTCCCAGGAGATAAGATCAGTAGCATTACAACAACTTTTCTTTTCCAATTGCTCCTGAAAACTTCATCTTTTCTACCCATCTTTAAAGTAGACTATTTATAGAAACTTTTAAAATAATTTCTTGGGATGCAATTTGAAAATTAAATTGTCCATCCATTACAATATTTTTTAGCGTATGTATCCACTCTTTCCTCATTTCTGTTCATAATTTTCTCAAAGACTATTTCTTTTCTTATCTCAGCATATCCTGGCTTCAGATCTATAAGTAAACATTGGAAAAACATATTTAATATTAATTTTTGTTTTCAGGCACATTGCCATATAGGGATTTCTCTAATATTAAATTATTTCTATTAAAAGCATCCCAGCTAAACTCAATTCTTAATGACATTTATTGTTTCCGTTTACATAATTTGACAAAGATATTTGTAATTACTAACTTTCATTTTATTTTATTTTTTTTGTGTGTGAAAATATACTGACATTACTTTTTTTAAAAAATATTTATATTTCCTTCTATTTTTTTTCCCCATCTGATAATGCTTACAATATTTCTTGCCGTTCCTGCAATTACATCTCCATCAACTGCAAAATCTAGATGACTAAGTAATTTCCATTTACCTTACTTTTGCTTTGCACTTTTAATCTACAAAACATTTCCAATAAATTTACTATAAAAAGTTTTATATCGATCACTATTTCATGTAATCTTACCTATGATACTCATAATATAAATCTAGGTTGTTCATTGCCGATATATTTTGATAAATATTCCACAGAATTTGACAATGTCCTGGATATATGTTCATTGCCGATATATTTTGGTAAATATTCCATAGAATTTGACAATGTCCTGGATATATATCAGAATATTCCAAATTTTAATCAATAACAATGCTTCCAATCTAAAAAAAAATGTAATGCAATAATGTGAACTCACACTCATGAATTATTTTTATAATTTCTTTTAGCATTAGAACTATATTTACTTTTAATAATAGCTTGTTCTTCAAAAACTTCATGCTAAATATAAATAAACCTATAACCAATATGTCAGAAACTTTTATCTTGTTTTCTGTCTTTTTTAAATATTAATATTCCACTTTTCCAACCACCTGGTAAACTTATAAAATATATAATTATTTCATCATTTCTAGAATTTTTCAAGATGTCATAAATTTATTATCAGGTCATGTCCCTTCATTTAAATGGCATGTCAAATGATGTTATTATAAAAAATACTTTGTTTTCCTATTTTTTATTATCATTGAATTCTTTAAGAATTCTATTATTAATTTCAGTACATCATCCTTGTTATTAACAACTGTGATTAATTTTTAAAATAAATTTTCTCCCAATATCAAGATTATATGATAACTTTGAAATTTATCCTCTTTTATATTTTACCATGTTATTTGACGTATATTGAAATGGTCAGTTTCATCCATCTGCCCGTTTCACTTATTTTACCCATACATCTATCCATATGCCAGGTTTAAACCCTCTCAGAGTACCCATTTAAATAACCTCGAATTACTATATATGTGGAATCACGTACATATATGCGAGCGGTATGTCTGTAGTTTAATAGCATAGGTATAGATTACAGATATGTATCCATTTTATAAATATTTCTAATTTAAGAAATATTTTAGTTTAAATTATTGTTATGTTATTGGTATATATCACAGAGATATATTCATTTTATAAATATTTCTAGTTTAAGAAATATTTTAGCTTAAATTATTTAATTAATTTTATTGCTGTATTATTGAAATCGCATATGTATATTTCCTATTATTCTGCATGTATGGTTATAAAATTAGTTTATACTAATTATCAAACAACTTTTATTTGTTACTGGTAAACTAATGTTAAAGTAGGTCATGCATTGGTCCTAAAATAGCGTGAACTTGATTTTGTAAATATAAAATGAGAATAACAAAATTCGCAGGAAAACAAAATCTAAATTACTTGTTATAATTAAAAATGTGTTTCTAAAATAAATAAATGGGTTTTTCTACTAGTTGTAAGTATTAAATACGTTTTGCTAAAATAAATAAATGGACTATTCAGCTACAGACCAGCTCATAAAAATTAACAGGAGGCTAGAGTTTGAAAAGTATAAATACTAAAAGTTTTGTCACCAAGGAATTGATCATATATATAATAAGTGAGTTGTAAGCAGAACCTACGCCTGTTTTATCTTCAAAATGGTTGAATAGAATGGCAATAATTCATCCCTCTCCTTGATCAGGATGGAGAACTTTGGTCCGATAAAACCTAATGCCATACACCAGCAAAGCCACCCGTGGAAAAGTCTCCATTAACTTTAAATCACCGCCAAAAGTGTCAACTTAATATCCTCCCAAGTGCTCCAGAACCAACTGCAATGAAAACAACTGAATGGTAAATTTTCACTCAGAGCTCTGTTTATAAACTGTGACTTTCGATTCTTTCTTTTAAAAGCTAGCTATTTATTAAATCTACCTTTCCAAACATCTTTTCTAAAAGTCTACAAAGAAAGCTATAAAATGTTAATGTTTAAATCTTGTCTGAATGTAAACCTTATAATATTGAATTCTCTGTTAAAATGTAAAACTCTAATCTATTTTAAACTAAATGTATAATTTTCTGCAGTCTTTTTATGCCTATTTCTAAATCTATTCAATTTATTCTATGATTTTATCATTTTAATATTATATGTATTTAATATGCCAAATGACTCGAAACCGCAAGTATTTATAAATATAATTTTAGCTTATCGATCTGCGAAGATAATTTCAAATCTTTGTTATAATAAATATTAAATAATTGAATTATTATTTTTCATTCTCACTCGCTGTTTCGAGATCATATTATTATTTTACTGATTAAGTTTTGGGTATTAATATTACAATAATCAGTTATCTAGTTAAAATTGTAGTTTGCTTAATTCTAGTTATGGATTATAACTATTTATATATGTAACTTGTACATCATAGCAACTAGCCACAGAGATATTCTCAAAGCATATTTTAATGTTTTATTCATAATTACACCGCAAATATATTTTGTCCCCCTTAGATTTATATATGTAGAGATGCAGGTGATAATATTAAACTAGGTTATTAATTAAGTTAGTCCCTAAATAGTATATTTAAAATACTAAATTTGAGAACTGGATTGTATAGATATGCAAATAGACGCTATCTAATTTGAAGGCACGATAATATAACTTTACGTATTTGCGTTATATATATGTATAAGTTGCAGATGTGTCATTACAAAGTACGCAATGTACAATTATCTGCTTGCTGCATGATTATTGATGAGTTGTTGGCGGAGGTCACTCTTATCCACTTTAGTTCGGGTAAAGCACACACTTTTAGAACTAGGGCACAAGGACCTAGATTATTCATAATTAATGCTTATCCGACTCCCTGAACTACTAATGTTCCTATTCGTAGCAAGTTGAGCAGTTTTAGGGCAAACCGAGCATTCGATGCTGAAGCCCGTGAATAATGACCCATTCGCACCTTTTTGCTTAATTAATATTTTAATATGTGCCATAGAGTATATAGGTAAACCTATTATAAACCAGTTTTCTCTCCTTTTATATTAAATGCTTATCTAGCATTAGTGTATACCCTAATCTAGGTTAACACGCTAACCTGCGTATCTCTGAGCCTAATTATGTGCTCGATTTAACTATAGATAGACGCCACAGAAGCGCTATTAAGTTAGTTATATAACTTTGGCTATAAAGTTCCATATGATCTAGCAGACTACATAAGAGCTAGAAATTTGGCATATTAATATAGGCATAAACTCCAATACCGCACTACACTTTATTAAACACTTATAATGAGATATGTAACATTAATCTCATTAGTTATATAACGCCTGCGAGCATAATATCTCACGTTCCCATCACATAATTTTGTATATTTTGATTTATTATTTGTTATTGTTTCATTAAATTAATAATATTTAAAATCATAACTCGTTTTCATAATTTTATTGTCCGTGAGTTCATTTTGTCCAGCTCTAAATTTAATTGCACATACATCATTCTATTTATATGTAGGTCAATCATTGATATATTAATTAATCACTTAGTCATATGTGTGTATATCTGACTAAATCAGTGTTAAATTAGTTAATTTGCGAGTCTTTTGTTTTACGCTGAGTGACTGCCGGACCGAGGTTAAATTGAATGTCTGTGTAAGTTGAGAAGTGTCATCCATAGGGTATTAGATCGTTGAGCAGAGGTGAAAGGATTGAATGTTGGTCGGATTCTGGATCCCAGTATCCATATTCGATCAGCTTTAGTGTATTTTGCCTGTGTTCTAGATTTTGTTACGTGGAGGAACAATTCTTACCGTTACAATATTTTTATTACATCAAATTTTTTTAATATTACAGAATTCCTTATATTTGATCTTTTAAATAGCAATTTTTTAATTATTTTCGTATTATTTCCTACATCTGCCATCTTGACTAAATAAAAAATTTATTATTTTTTGTTAATGTATTCACTAAGTGAATAGTGATTTTAGTAAATTAGCAGTTGTCTTCCTATTGACTTTGTTGATACTTAAGCTATCTTATCTTCAAAATCATTTCATTCTGGAAAATTTATCTAAAATCTAAGTTAAAATCATCTTCTATCTCTAGATTTGCAATAATACATGTCTTACAACTTAGTAATTAATTATAATTCTATAATGAATCTTAATATATATGTTTTCAGCTAATCAAAATATAACCTAACTCTATTGCATCTTTATTTGAATACTGTCATGTCCATTTTATCTTTGGAATTTTCTCAATAAAAAAAAGGAATTAATAATAATAAGCTTTTCTTTATAAAATCATAAATATTTATACAAATGTCTCATTTTATTTCCTGTCAATATACAAATTTATCATAAACATCTTCATCTTTCAAAAGTTTTTCAATTCCAGATTAAACAATTTTAAAATAAAGTTTGCCATTCAACAACATTTTGTAGATTTCCATTTCTTCTTTATAATGAGAAATTGTTGAAGGGTGAATCTGAATTATCTACAAGTGTTCTAAAAAAAAAAATTAACAACTAACTATTCATACAATTTTGCAAGATATGCTACTAACTTCCACAATATTTTTTTTTCTTTCAGTTTAATAAAAATTCATTGCATATCCAATGTCTGTGTTTTATAATAAAGCATTTATCACAGTTTATATCGTTTGTTCATTTGTCCTTTAATTTTCTAAAGTCTAATAAAATCGCATTTAATACAAGATAATTCAATCAATTCATGAAATCTTCATTCATTTGAAAGTTTTAAGTTGCACTTTATGCAAAAAAAGTGAAGCTTAGTATTATTAGAAAAGATTATAAGGCTTTCAGAGAACTTAAGTATCCATATTTGTAGCCTATGGAAACTTAAGTTCTCTGAAAGCGCTCAGCCTTATAATCTTTTCTAATAATACTAAGCTTCACTTTTTTGCGTAAAGCACAATTTAAAACTTATCACTCAAAGGTAAAGTAAAAAACAAGGATTTTAATTCATTTGAAAGTGAATTATAGTTGCAAATTGCTAAATGCAGCCATTAAATTGCAGTGTAAATTAAAAAAGATATGGGATTTTTATAACTATAGATGTTGTTCAAATATTATAATAAAATACACGCCATTTTTAATGCAAATAGTGCTTTATATAATATTAAAAATATCACAAATATTAGTTTCATTTAAATTCCGTTTCAGTTTATATAGTGTATATATATTAAAACTACATTGTTCACAGATGCAAATCATATGATAATAACCCAAGTTTATCAACACCAGTGACAACAGATTGAAAATTCCTGGTATTGAGAAGCTTAGGCTATTATCATATGATTTAACTATCTAGCTCTATGGAAAATCAAACTTATTATCTAAAAAATAATCGAGTTTAATTGACTTTTGAAAGTAATAAAAATAAGTATTTATTAGTGGGCTGTCAAAATAAGTTACATTTACCTATTTAATGAGGTTTATATAACTTCTTTGAACTTAAAATTTTCAATCTATTAGTGAAAATGTTACTTCTCTTGTCTATATTAATGTTTTAGAAAAGAGTGAAAGATGGATTTCTATCTTTTATTCATAAAAGTTGCCTTAACAACAGATTAAAAATTCTTGGTATCGACAAGCCAGAGTTATTCTCATATGATATCATCATCAACCATTATCAATCCACTGCAGGATGGTCTCTCCAAGTTCAAACCATCTTCTCCGAACTTTAGTTTCTCTTCTCCACATTACCCCTGCACACTTTCTTATTTCATCTATCCATCTCACATGTGGTATATATGTGATAAATATATATATTCTGCCCTTGTCATCGTGTGTAGCTCCACTACACATCAGGCCAATCACGTTGAGGGCCATAATCAAACCGGCCCGTTCCCGCATCTCCACCTCCCCCAAAATAAATATAATATAGTGAAAATCACCTAACCGGGTTCTAGCTCTAATAATTAATGAAATATTCAATTAAATGCTTTACTAGCTCAAGTTTCTTAAAATTAACTTAGGTTCTGTTTTAAACTAACTCAAATAAATATTCAGGAATTCATGAGACTAGAAGTGGAAATACGGGTGACAAGGTAGATTACATTGAGACAATATCCCACAGGATACCACCTCAATGGCATAAGAACACTATCCCCCCTTATACTACTATTACACATAATAACTACATAGTATTCTTATGACTTCCGCAACTTCTAATCACTAAGACTCATTTAACAATTAAAGTATTAATCTTTTATCTCTAATAATAATAATAATAGTAATCATCTAGCTCAAATGAAATAATCTCAGGTTCTTAAATTTATTCATATGTTAATAAACATATGGTAGCAAAATATGATAAGGGATTTTATGTCATAATCTACTACTCTGAAATTAGATTAATAATAAAACAATAATAATCACAATCTTCATTGCTTAATCCAACTAGTACAGCTTTTCTTTCATCGCAAATTTATAACCGTAATAAATTAGTTAATAATCTAATATCCCCTTTTTTTATCTTTAAGTAATAAAATAAATTAATAAGTGGCAGTGTTTAGATAATCTGATAAATAAAGCAAGTGGCAACTAATAGCATATAATTTAGCAAAATATTAGGATAATGGATTGATGACCAGTAACGCAATGCAATTTTATAATTATTTAATTATAAGAACATCAATAAATAATTAAGATTAAACATACTTCTCTATTTATCTTTTGTGCAAACAATCATATACTTAGTTTAATGGTTGTGAAAATACCCTGTGAATTCATGCAATGATGTAGAGAAAACAAAACTCAGACACAAGTTTTAATAAACAAATTTTAAAATTTTATTAACATCAATAAAAATAAATAAAACAAACAAATCCATCTACATCTATTTACAAGGGATATCCTCATTTTTCTTTACACTACAATAACTGAATTATACACATTTATATTTCTTTTATCGTTAATTAAACTTATTATGCCTTTTAAAAGTTATTTATTTATTTCT
Source organism: Epiperipatus broadwayi (assembly GCA_028023455.1). Taxonomy (NCBI): domain Eukaryota; kingdom Metazoa; phylum Onychophora; class Udeonychophora; order Euonychophora; family Peripatidae; genus Epiperipatus; species Epiperipatus broadwayi. Next base: position 1,163,854 of record JAQFVV010012487.1, on the reverse strand, counting down.
CATTAGGTTTATCATATCACTTATTTTAACTATTTTATGGGTAACACCATTCTTTACCTTTTAATATTAAAGTTACTGTATTATAAATTATCTATGTGGATAAACATCATTTATAACATCATAATTTTACAATCAATATGGTTTTTAAAAGAAAATTACATTTTCTTGTAACTTTATATAAGTCACTCCGCATATTATTCAAATATTATTATTACTTTTAACGTTTGTTCTCCAATGCTCGTAAACTATAATACGTTTATTCCATAAGCCATACTCATGTATAATACTATAACACGGGTTTAATTATCACCTGTTACAGTTTCACATATACTATAATTATCGAATGTTATTGTAATTTTTAAATATGCAATACTTATATTTTTTAAAATATAATTAACAATAAGAAAACGTGAAATTATATTTAATATTTTCGTATATTTCTATTTGGATATACTTTTATAAAATTATAGTTCATTTCTAAAAAAGGAATTAAAATAATTCTCTAACTCCTTCCCTTCTTAGGATATCTGCATCTTTCTTTCAATAATCATAATCTACTCTTCGTTAACACTTAACTATTCTTATTCCAAATAATAGCATGACATACATTCTAAAATATCTATTGTTTCCCTTTTAATAGACTTATCATATAACGATGTAGTTGCAAGAAATACAGATAAAGATAGCGAAAGATGTATAGGATATCGGGAAAATAGATAGATAACTTATCCGCAATATACTTCAAAAATGTATGGAACAGTGTGAATAGGTCCGACATTCATTGTCTAATAACCTTGGCGATAAGCATGATGTGGCAGCTATTTACTCAGCTTTACCAAACATCTAGTACGACTCACAAGAAATATATAAAATACCACTGTCCAAGACAACATGTGTACCAGTCGTAGGGCTTTGTTAACTACGCTGATTAACATCTAAAACTACTTATTATTTCACTCCCTGTAGCATCCTAGTTTTTAATACATCCTCTTGGTTTCCGAATCACCACGTACTACCAAGTCACTACCCAAACTATCTCTCGAGATTTTTACTGTATCCAACATCGATAAAATACTAACTACTTTTTTAAAAACAATAAACAAAATTCGCTAATATAAAAACATTTCCCTATTCCATAAGAACAATTTGTCTTGCTTTATTACACTGTAGGTTCAACATCTACGTTTTGTTAAAATAACATTTAAATATCCCAATCGGAAAATTAACAGAAAATATCACATAACCATCGGTTATATTGAACTATATTAATAACACATAAAATGATTATCGTATGCATATTTTTAAAAATCTAATCACATCTCAAAGTGTTTTAGAGTGTTGTTTTCAAAAATGCGTTTTACAACAATAATAACAATAAAACTTTTGTGCTACATTCATTCGATTCTCAGCTGATCTAAATAAATAAAACATACATTATATATCATTAATAATTATAAATGTTACCAAAAACAATCTTTATCTTCCTATCAGAGTTCGTAGTAGGTTTCTTTCTCTTCGAGCATCGCAAATATACAAATTTCCACATACATACAATTTTATTTTAAAATTCAAAATCAAAACATATTATTTCATATAATGTTATATCACGAATTAATGTATTTTGTTTTCCCTATCGCTATCTAAAACTTAATGTTTAACTTAGATTAGTAAAGAAAATAATTCAAACCATAATCACATATTTTTCTGACGGTATATCTTGGTTAGTCCCATAATATTTATTATTTCTTCTTTTGTCCGAATGTTCTCCTTTATGCTTATTAAAGTTTTAAATAAATTAGTTCATTTCATAAACTGTTTAGACGATCTTTAGTTTTAGTGTTTAATCCAAAATTATTAGAAAACATTTTATTTAGTTATCCCACGAAGCTTTTTAATGTTCTGGCGAATATTACCTCGGCGCGTTGATGCATCTTTATTTCTAGTTAAACTACAATTATTTAATAATTACGGTACCAATTGCGTTTTCCATGGATCCAATATTTTATATTTCTCTTCTGTAAATTTTTTTTTTTTTTTCTTTAGGCAAGTGTTTTCCTTGGTAAACTTCACTTTCATTCATTATTATTTTATATACACTACTTTCGATCTTTAACTATTTTCTAGAGTATTTTCTCAAGTCATCTTAAAGAAAGCAATTCAAACTATTTCAATATTAAAATTCCTTTTGTCCATTTATTCTTATACGAATAATACTTATTTTTATTTTCCATTATCTTCATTAACTTTGCGCACAATGTCCTTTCATTGATTTTATACGCACGAAAACAGCTTTCATAGTGATACGCTATATAAACTATATCAACGAATAATATTAACATATTTGGAACATTATAAAATTTACAACTTGGTTTTAAGAATCTATCCATTTTCTATTGAAAACTCCGATTATATTTCGATAGAATCCACTGGCAGGTTACTGTAAAGTTAGTGAAACATTACTATGAAAAACTTTTTTTTAAAACATTTTATTCTAAGATTCTCTTCGGATGATTTTTAAATTGTCAGTTGGTTTCTTTCAAAGATATTATTAAAATTATAATAAAATTGACTAATAAATTGAAGAAGAAAAAAAATTTAGAGAGCTTAAAATTTTACCTCTGCTCTGGAGTCAACACATTTTTGTTCTCCCCCGTTTATACAATTAGTTGGCGCGATTTTGGTTGTCTGCCAAGATCTATTTTTTATTGGTCAATCCCTACTTGGATTTATAAACAATTTCTAAAGTTTTAAAATCATGACGTAATAGACTTAAATGTTAACTCATTATTATTTTTAAATCAATTATTATCTATTACAATTTAACTACCTTTAAAACAATTTTGAAACAATAATTAATAAAGGTGTATACTACTTATTTTTATTATGATGTGTGACAATTCCATCCACTTCTATAATATACTATTTAAATATTTTAATTATTAGTATTAATTTAAACCGGTGCTTATACATAGAATATTTCAGACAGTCACGTAGTCATTTCCGGTGTTTAGTCTATTTTTATCTGTCTTAATAAATTTGCTACTTATATTATATAAAATAATTATATAAAATTTTGAAAAACAATTTAGAAAAATATAGAATTAGATACAATTCTCACCATCACAATATTTATTATTAAATATATCATATTAATCTTTTACTGCTTAATATAATCTATAATTTTAAATACTATATAATATTAATTTTAAAATTTTTTAGTAATTGACCATTTATAACCATCATTGACCTATAGAAAAGGGCACAATATATATCACATATGATATATATTGTATCATTTCAAATTTAAGTTGCAGTAGGATTTTAAAATTGGAAAAAAAATGATTATGATAGATATGAAAAATAATAAACATTTTTATTTACTTATATGAACTAAAAGAAAAGTGAGAACAAGAAATCCCCGAATAAACTGCAATCAACAATTGTAATAATATGCGTGTAGGATTTTAAAATTGGAAAAAAATATAAAATACTGAAACACCTAACTAATTAACATAAATTAGAATACTCCCCTTATCACTATCAACTGCATGCAGCTATGAGTATGAAGCCATGGAGCTTTGAAAGCACTAAGCATTAAATAAATTATTAATACATATAACTTCTCTAACAAGCGTTAAAAGCGCATAATTATTGGTATTATTGGTAAAAGTGATTTTATAATAGGTATGGAAAAATACTTAAAAAAATTTATTTACTTAAATAGAAATTTAAAAAAAAAAAATGTTAATGGGGAATCCCTAAATAAACTGCTATCAACAATCATAATACTATGCACATGTGTAGAGAGCTTAAAGCAACGAAGCGATTGTTGGGGATTGAGAGATTAGCAAAACTAATATTCACTTTGAATTTAAGCCATGCTCTAATTTTACATCTTCAAAATTTAAATAAGCCTTGTTTTACTGCCTTTTAAATTTATCTAAATAAGAATGTATGGAGATTTATAACTCTGGGGTTTAGGAATAATCATATGGACTATCTTTAGACTGAATATCCTGACTAATTATGGTCAGATTGGATATCCACCATATTTCCTGAACAACATTCCTAACTTTGCCACTAGAGATATTTATTTATTTAAAACATATCTGTCATACAGCAGATTGGGGCACCATGTTTAAAATGAGAAATGCCTATAGGTCAGGTTCAAATTCCTTCCTAGCTTCTTAAATGTTAGTCCTTCCATTTACTCACTATTAGTTTTAAAAAAAAACATGGCAATACATCACAGAGTGCATGGGATGACTATATTTAACTAGGTTTGGAATGAGAGAGTGAATGAATAATTAAGATTTAAAATAATATGAATGTAATGAAACAAAATTTTATTTACAATATTTACAAATACTTACGGATGAATTCAAGACAAAAATAAAATATGCATATATATTTTAGAGGAAATGTATTCATATTGGAGAAAAATCATTTAATTAGATTGAATTCAGTTTATGAGCTCAGATATGCTTACATCCAACATAAAACAGTCATATAATTATGATTATTCAGATATGATAATATAAAGACTGGCAAAATACAAATCAAACGCTAATAGATATATTATAATAAATATTAATAATTGAATAAGAAATTAATTACAAATTCTATTTAAGTTAGCATTCAAAAAAAAAAATTTAAATACATATTTAAGGGGAAAACAAAATGTTAAAGTTATTTGGAGAAAATTAATTTTAATATTTTGCTAAAAATATTATTTTCTTTTAAAAAGGCATTTTACTTTAAATAATAATTAATCTTACCATAGCATCACAATTCTGATTTTACACTTAATTGGTTTAAAATATAGGTTTGAAGCCTTTTTGAAAAGAATACTAATTTATAAAATAATCATTATCGGGAAAGTAGATGACAGGTACTAATAGTTCTAGATCCTCAACAATTGGTGCATGCAGAAACAACACTTTTAAAATGAGCATCTGCAGGAGGCTACATAATTCCAGGTTTAGTTGACCAGTGCACTAATAAAAATTTTCATTTCAGCTATTGCATGATTTTCCATATTAGCTGTGTTAACAATTCACAAGTTAGCTCTGTCATTCTAATTAGCTTAACTTTCTGGCTGAAGTGAACATAAGTCCTTGATTAAGAAGAGTTATGGCTTTCTTAAACCAAAAAGCTTTGTCTCTCTAAACATAACAACTAAAAAAAAAGAATTGGTATCTCTCACAACTTATTTTATAGAAAGTCTATTCAAGAGTACTCCTAATAAATCCAGGTACTTTTATCTATTATTATAAATTAATTTTAAAAAATATTACATTCTTTTTTACTTATTAATATATATATATATATATTGTTGATGCAAAATAAATAGAAGGAAAAAAAAATCAGACATGGGTACTTTTGCTTATATTGTTTTTTTCTTTCTTTCTATATACCTATTACAGGGTGTGGGTGAAAAACTTGTAAGATCTAACTAACTTTATTTCTAGGAATCTGTACCAGTGCAATATGCATATATATCATTAAAAACCAGTCAACACGTACACAATCCCAATATCAATCAACAATTTAAAACTGTTGTCAAGGCAACCTCCCCATTTAAGAATAGATATATATTTAATGAGATATTATTTCGCTGTTTTTATAAACTGTAATAGTAATATTCAGCGATTAAGCTAATGCACATGCGCTTTGAAGATTTTAAATTATAAATGAATACTCTCACTTTCCAAACATGAGATAAAGTCTTTTTGAAAAAATAGGATGAATCCATCTATCTTTTCGATCCAACCGTTTATGTATGGGCAAATCTTAAGCGTTTAGAAATGAGAGCATGAAGATATTAAGCATTCACTTTAAATTACATTTACTATGCCTGAATGAATGACGCTTGAGAAATCTTTACAATTTACAATACATCATTCTTAGTTGAATTTAATAATATATAATGAGATATTATTTTATATAGCACTATGTTTTTATAAACTGTAATAGTAATATTCAGCGATTAAGCTAATGCACATGCATTTTGAAGATTTTAAATTATAAATGAATACTCTCACTTAATCGCTGAATATTACTATTACAGTTTATAAAATCATAGTGCTATATAAAATAATATCTTATTACATATGTTTAATTTCAATTAAGAATGATGTATCGTAAATTGTAAAGATTTCTCAAGCATCATTCATTCAGGCATAGTAAATGTAATTTAAAGTGATTGCTTAATATCTTCACGCTCTCATTTCCAAACGCTTAAGATTTTCCCATACATAAATGTTTGGGTCGAAAAGATAGATGGATTCATCCTATCTTTTCAAAAAGACTTTATCTCATGTTTGAAAAGTGAGAGTATTCATTTATAATTTAAAATAGATATATATTGTAACAGTACAAAGCAAAGGTGTAGTACGGAAAGATGAGATAACATTATCATCCCATCAATTATCATCAGCAATTAATTAACATTGAATTAACAAATATAAAATGAACATATATAAAAGTAGCATGAAAGAATTAGCATTTAATAAAAATAAGTAGTTATACTAATATTAAGTTATATCACCAGCATTAAACAAGAATAATCAACAGTCATCTTTTGTGACTGAATTTAAAAAAGATATACTATAAAATCTAGGCTAATTATGTAGCCATTGCCTAACTTAACGCAAAAAATAAAACAATCACCTGGCTGCACATCATAGTAAAAAAAAATGTTGAGGTTCTGATATATGTTAATCATCATCATTGTTTTGCCATATAGTACAATGAGTGTACATGTACAGGCCAACTATAAACCAATTTCTAATGTAAAAAATATAAAGTGCAGTGAATAGACTTTAAAGGTGATCATTACCTTTGTGCCATCCAAAGAATTATTGGGATATTTAAACACAAACATAACCCTCATATACATATAAATTAACCCTTATTGCTTTAGAGCTAGCTCAGGATCAAGATCCTAGGGACCGTGAACAAGAGAAAATACAAATGTATAAGCTTAGTCTAATTTAAATTGATTAGTTTTACTGGGATAATTTACAAATCCCTAAAGCACTATGCTGTAATGAAATCAAGTTACACCCACTGTCAATTCATAGAATAGAATAGATAGCTGGAGGAATAAAGTCAACACTTCTCTTTTAAACAATTATTTAATAAAGTTAATCAGTGAATAAGAAGTAAGAAAATTAAAAAAAGATAAGATAATTCCAAATCTATTATGTTTCCAAATAAGAATTATAATTTCATTATACATGATTATTTCCTATTAATTCTTATTACTAAATTATTTAATATTTACTTCAACAAAGTTATTTACTCTTTTTTTTAATTAAATATGAAACATTTCACATTAAAAAATATATAATTGGCTAAATCCTTACCTTTTTTATGAAAATGGAAATGTTCCATAACTCTTTTTTTTTTTCATGTGTCATAGCATCGGCCGGGAAGCGAACATGCTAACCCAGGACAACTGCTTGTAAGACAGCTGTGCTGACCTCTCGACCAATAAATATATATATAAACATGTTTCAAAAAAAAAAAATCAAAATTATTCATTTCTATTAATTATTACAGATATTAAAAATTATTTTTAAATGCCATTGTTTCATTTTTATGAGCCATTTTGAATTTATAATTTTAAATTTCTTTCAATATCACCTTTTCCTTCTGGTTTCTCCAAATGTTCAGATTAAACAATTGTAAGTTCTTCCATTAACTTTTTCCTTCTGTAGGATCAAATTTCTGTTGTGATGATGCAGGGGAGGGAAATAATTAAATTTATCCATTTTCCAATATAATAATTTTCAAATAAGGCACAGACTAACACATATGATTTTGAATGGAATACAAAGCTTATTGTAGATTTCTCCTGATAGTCTCCTTGTTTTACATTTTCTAATAAAGAGGCTGGTGTTTAGCTTTTAACTCAAACTTAGCACATGGTTTTCTTCAGACCAACTTCAAACCATTTTTAAACTAATAGTGAGGTTAGTATTCTTCCAGAGTAAAAACCTAACTTCTCATTGATCTCTTCACAGCTGAACTGCTACTGCTCTTATCTCCAAAGTTGAATCAAGAATAACTTGCTGAGTAGACTAGATAATGATGTGTTATGCTCTAACCTGCTCCTATCTTATTTTTGGAACACTTTTGTATCCATCCAATCACATATTATCTCATACATAATAGCATTAACTCTGACCCATTAAGCCTACTTTTACAGAAAGGTTACTTTTCTTTTTTCCCCTTTTAATTAAAAGAAATTTAATAATTATTGAAATTCTAGTAATTTTTCTTAACAAACAAAACAGAATATAATCCTTTAATTACAATTTAATTTAACAACATTCCCTTTTGTTTTAGAAAGATAAAGAAAAAAAACTTTAATTAAAAAAGTATTTCTTAACAAAATTGTTAAAATTTTATTTTTATTTCTTTCGAAAATCTGATAAACAATACATAAAATTTCACTTATTTATCTTATTATTTTAAAGAGTTACAACTACTTAATAAAATACTGAAGACAAAATAAAAAAAAATCCTTTTTTATTATTTTTTTATACTTTTTCTCTCCCTTTTACAACTACCTTTAGCAAACTATAAACATTCACATTCTTATTTCTTAAAATAGTTATTATAAAAAAAAAGTGAAAAAAAAAAATTATCATTTCACTATTCTAATTTTATTTATTTTAATAAGTCTGTAATATCTGACATGGCCAGAGTTGGGCACTGTCTACAGTATTATATATATAATACAGTAGACAGTGCCCAGTATTATATATATAATCAATTGCATAATTAATGCATTACTAAAGTTTAACTTCCAATATTGTGAATGAAAGAGTTTAAATGCTCATTATTAATTCACTGTAAAAATAAGATGTTAATCATAAAAGTTAAATTCTGAATGGTATATCACAATACAAGATTTACACAATCAGTTTTAAGAAAGCTTGCAACAATTGTGCTAAGACCTATGCCAATTTCAGATTAGTGTTTAAGACATTGGTATAGCCAATGAAGAGTATTTCATTTAAACCCAGTCTTGTAAATCTTATGTTGTTATGAATTTTATATGTAACATGATAACTTATTAAAACTCATTATAAATAATCTCTTTGCTTTACTACTGACATGTTAATCAAATAATGAGAATATTTGATATCTTTCTTAATATGATTAGTGCCTTCATTTGCATCATGTATGATTGGTACTTTATATTGGACGACATTATGCAACATTTAATATCTAAAAAAATATTAAGTCAATCTTCAAAAGTGTCCACTTATTTGTGAAATATCAGCAGAAAAAAGTAACTATTACTCATCATTTAAGAATGGCTAGCAAAAGCTTAACAGAATACAATTACTGTGGTGTATATTTTCTGTTTGTCAAACCAATAATTAATTAGTGAAGTTATATAAATTAGAGAATTTTCCATGTAAAAATTGACTGTCAGACTATATGGTCCACATTTTAACATGCTCTCCCAAAATATTCAAATAGATTCAAGTTATGATGCATTCATGCTGAGTAATGATCAGATTAAAAAAATATTACAACATAGCTGCCTAAATCATAGCAGTTCTTCTACAATGGTTTACAATTGGGAGAACGTGGAAAGGTATCAAGTTTTTATTAATACTATGCTATTGCTTCCAATTGATAGCTTTCCAATCAGAATCCCTGTAGTTGTGAAATGGCAGCTAACCCATGTTAAGTTTCGGAAGCTCATGATAGATTGCTATGATAGAGAAAAGTGTTCAGGTGTATATTGATCTCTACAGTAATTTATAAAATTAGTTATCTTCTAGTTTCTTTTCCGTAAGCATTTATATCTACAATCAGTTTTAGCTGGTTTCATTTTTCTATTTTTAGAGAGTATGTGAACATCATTCTTAAAATTATCTTGAAACATTAAACAGAAGTTTGCTCAAGCAAGTCAGAAAGAGATTTACTAAAGTGGTATTAATATCTTATTCGATGTTTTACTACTCCCTTAACTATCTGTAAAATAAAAAATAAAAATATTAGTAATTATTTTTATTTAAGTACTACAGGCAAAAAATGATTACATAACATTCGAACACCATAAATAATAGAGGTAATTTTCGATTTAGGAACTTTTAGTTAGTTCTCAAATGATTCTATCACTTTAGTGACTGGCAGGAAAAAATGCAGTGCTAATACAATATAGATTTTTTGTTATTTTGTTGAATGTATGTTTGTGCGAATTTGTATATATATATATATTGTTTATTAAAGTGCTAATATGTGTATATTTACGGGTTTTTTTTTATTTATATATCAATTTCACAAAAAATACTATTTTGTAACATCTCAATATATTTCACTTCCAGTTTTAATTATTCCGGAGCTTTAATAAATATGTATTTATCACATCTGCTTTGTATCTAAAAAAAAAAAAATGTAATAAATCTTATAAAATAATTGCATCATTCTTTATTTTTATTCTTTCTACAATGTGGCCATAATTAAAGACTATTTTTGAAATAGTCCATTACTTTCGAAAATTTTCCAGTCTGCGATCCAGACATAATGGTTGACTGATCACAATTCTAAGAGGCGGAGACTGTCTAGATTAAGCCCCCCTTCTAGGCTAAGATGACTTGAACAAGATCAGACAAACTTGAAGCTGTAAAATGGTTAGCAAAGAACTTAATGGCAAAGGTAAGAATATTCAATTAAAGTTTCTTATATATATCATACAATTTTTATTTTCACTCCGAGATAGAAAATATAATAAATAATACACTTTTAGTCAAAACTTAACTTTCATAATTTTTATTAATTATAGAAATGTTTAGATATAAAATCCGTATGTAGTAATTAAATATATATATATGCATAAATGCCATCTTTTTTATTCTCTATTTTATTCATTCTATTAATAATTATTCGGTACATTTATTGTATTATACTCCCCCTCACCCTGTAGTTCAACATTTAATAATTCTATTTCCTTTAAGCAGTATTATCTCTAAAATAATTTACATTATAAATATTTTTTTAAATAATAGTCTAAAATTTATTAGATTTTTATATTTAATAGCATACTATATGTACTACATTATATGGATAAGATTTGTTCAAATTTTCACTTTTCAGCTGTTATTAGAATTCTGAGTTATTAATTTACTTACACTCATAGCTAAAGAGATTTATAAATATGTGCGTATTGGTTAATGTCAGTTGTACTTCGTTAAGTAAATATATACGTGTGGCATAGATACATATATGTATGTATGCATGCTGAATGAAATTTATATACTATACACATTTATAGAACATATCTAAAAATTGATTATCTTCACATATATACGATGTCACGCTATATATGACTTGCTTTATTATCTTCATATATATATTGATAGAAATAAAAATAAAGGTTAAATTTGTGTAATATTCTGACATATCTAGTCTTATTTCTATTGTTATTCCATGTATTCTATAAATTATTTTCAAATAAATAAAAAAAATCCACAGTTAATTTCAAAGAAAACGATTATTATTATCACATCCCTATAACCATTTTTTTATTTGTTTCTTTATAATAACTATAAATTACTTTTTTGCCTTTCTTCATTTGATGCAAATAAAACTAAACCTGTAACAAAAAAAAAAAACACAAATGGTTTTATTGCTCTGGAGTTGGGAGTTCATAAGAAGTTTGAAAACCCAAAGTGACAAAGTTAGGATCATAAAATCACTTCCCAAAATCAAATGAAGCAACTCTGTAACAACATTACTTTATGATGATCCTTAAAATCCTATACAGTTTAGTACAATTGTAGAGGGTTGAATTTGAGAGCTAAAGGTTCCACTACTCATATATCACATTATTTTCTGAGCAAGTAGCTATTTGATTATTATGATGTTTAAGCAATGGAAGTAGCAGGTTAATAATAATCAAAAGGCTAATTGTATATGGAATAATATAACATTTGAATACTGATAGTGACAGAATAAGCTTTAATCCAGAAATCTTTAACTTTCAAGTCCATCACTCTACCACTGCATTAAACTGCATAGGGCATTAAGAATGATTATAATTACCCATGCCCTAAATGTTTAGAGTGATAGTAAACTCTAGAACTTAAGGTCCATGGATTGTAGCTCACCTCCATAACTTTTGATGCTCAAACTTCTTGCAAATTTCCTAGTGCAAACCACTCACTTATTTTGCCCTGCACAGTCTAATATAGTAATAGAATGGGAACTATCATTTTTTAATACTCAAACATTGTGTGTATTCTTGATCAACAAACTATTTGATTATTTTATTCTTAATAACTCAATATTATAATAGTTTGTATTTGACTCCATTTCAATTCATACTTAATAATCAACAAATCTGTTTTTCAAAAAAACAAGAACTTATTACTATAACTTTATCTGTTTAATTTATAATTTATCATTGGCATTATTAATCTTTTTGAAGCATTTCTTTATAAAATGCTCATTTCCCAAAACTTAATTATCATCTAGTAAAATTGCATCTAATATAGCAGACGATGCATGTATTAATGAACACATTTGGATGAGAAAATACAAGATCAGTGGATATATGAGAGAAAAAAAAATTTTAAAAGCTGATCACATAATGCCAAATAACCTCATAAATCAAAGTAATGTGATAATTTATAATGTTTGAAAACTTTTAAGGAAAAAAAAAAAAACAGGAGGCCCTCATAGATAAGTACATTCAATTTCTATTTACAGTTATCTTTGACAGAATAGCTTAATTGGCTAGAGCATTATCTTAAATTCTGTCTAAAGACTCAGGTACCATTCAAAACACTGTGCTATATATTAATGTATGTGCTATTACTAACAGCTGAATGTGTTTGAAAATCTTTAAATAAAGTTGAAATTTTTCTAAGAACATCCAAATATAATCACAAGTAAAATGCAAAAACCTTCAAATAAACAGTACATCCTACGTCACATCCAGTTGTTAGATTTAATGCATTAACTGAATTAACCATTCATGGCTTGAGATTTTCACATTAAAAACATCATACATTATCTGTTTTGTCGTTATTTCATCTGCAATTGAAAAATATGATAAATTAGCCCTAAAATCGAAAAACTATAATGCCTTTTCCATGAATAAAAAAAATAAATGCCTTTCATAATATGTAAATAAAAATTGTTTCATACAAACATAATTGAATTATCCTGCTGAATTCTCAATACACATTTTTAAAAAAGTTATAGATTACAGCATCAGATTAATATATCCCTATGAATCAACATAGAAAAATTATGCAGAAGATATATTTCCTTTAAAACTAATTTGTCTTGAGCAACAAAACACTATATGTAATACATAAACATATTATTTTATTAAATAAACAAACATCAATTGCAAAAGTTCTAGGTTTTGACTTTTACAAATCAAACGGATTGATGAGGGACCAAATTGAAGAATCACTACTAAGCTCAATACAACAGACAATCACTTCACTTACCGGGTTATATATCTCATTACAAGGTAAGGTCACACTACTCAAATCGCTGGTGTTTCCGAAAATCACCTATTTTCTGGCTGGGATATGCCATCCTGAAAATTCACTCAAAAAGTAAATGCCTTTTGTATTAAACTGTTTTGGGGACGAAAGGTCGCCGCTATCAGTCTCTGAACATTACAAACACCAAGAAGACTTAATGGCCTTTCACTGCATTCTATTAAAACAATAACTATAACTCACTGTTTAATATAATAAACAAATACCCAACCATATCATCCAAAGAAGACATCACCCCTATGGATTGGCCCCTACCAGCTAATAACAAGTGGATTAGTTCTTTATATACAAATATTCAAAAGGTAATTGATATAAAAGAAAACCCAATCACAAGTAAAATAAAATACTGAACAGCACATAAATTACTAAATGGAGAAAAACGCATAATCGATGGAGAATTAGACATCACCAATCAGCAACTGATATATAAATCTCATTATTGGTTCACCGAACCCAAGTACCAAGACTTTATAATTAAATATAACCTGGACTCCCTTCCCATGAATGCCCACCTGGCACACCGAAGAAATATAAAGAAGATAGATCCTATTTGCCAGATTGCAGCAGGGAAGAGGAGTCCATCGATCAATATTTATAAGATGTAATAAATTAAATTACCATAGAACATTCCTCATAAGATGGACAAACAACCCATTTAGGCAATTCATACCCATTAAATGGTGCATCAAACAAGGCATTTGTGCAGAAATAAGAATTACAATCTTCGTGTACTTTGTATTATGGTGCATACGATGTAAAATCACTATTGGGAAATTGGAAGATCCATAGGGAATAGAACTAAAGAAAATCATAGAAAAAAATCGAACAAAGAGGCAATTTAATAGCTCCAGATTATTTAGTAAATGCCACTTAGAGAAACTTCAAATAAAGAAGATGATTGCTAAATCTATCAGAATTTAACTGTTGGAAAAGCAACTACATACATAGAAATAAATACATTAAAGCTGAATGATCTACATCTGAAACTGTAGTGTAACAAAATAAACAATTTATATTATACTGTAATAGCATGTAATAGCAAAATATAGGTTTGTACCGCATAAATTTCTCTTAATAAAAAAAAAAATTAAAAAATGAGATATCAAATAAATGAAGAACTGAATTTTACTTTATCATGAAGATTATTTTCTCTTAAGTAAGATTTTTGACCATTTCTTATTCTAAACTATGTGAAATATAAATTTATTTTAATATGTTTCATATTATATGGCAGGTTTCACACACCAAAGCATATCATTTTCTCCAAAGTGCTCTGCCTCTTACACTACTCAAAAACTCAAACTCCTTGATAGCAAGCATTTTCTTAACACAGTTGCTATAAAAATAACCAAACATTAATTTGTCATAGTTCATTATATTCCTTAAAGGAATTATATTTTTCATTTATTTTTCCAATGATTTTATATTACTAATCTTATTATTACAATATGCCTTTTTCATTCTCCTACAAAACCATATTTCTAAGACTTCCAATTTTTTCATTGTCTCTAACTATACATATTTCTGTATTATTTAATAAAATCAATAATAAGTATTTCACTATTTTATTTTATAAATAGTGTGTTAAAAGAATTTCTGTAACATTATAACCATTCACCAAATAATATTTAAACAATCTTCTTTCTTATATCTAATTTCAATAAACTTCTTTTATTAAATATCTGCTTAAATTATTGCAATTCTCACTTTTTCTTTCAACACCAAATAATTAATTTTATAATTATTTAAAACAAACCTGCCCCACAACTTTCTGTCCAATGTTTACTCTTAATTTTCTATTTTTATTGTTTAACTTTTATTAGTGTTTATTTTCATCCAAACATTCTACAAATTCTGTTGATCTGATTTAATTTAATACCTTTATTAAGCCCATGTTGCTAGCTACAATTTTAAATACAAAGAAATTTTCTATCCCACAATGTTATTTTCAATATTTATTCAAAACCACAATCATTATAACAAATATATTTATATCATCTATTCTTATAAATGCTTCTTTAATAAGATCATTTAGCCACATCAATAATTTCTTATTCATAAACAAATTTCTTAATAAATTTAGCATCTTCCTATCTATACCATTCTTTTTCAATATATATAACAAAATAACACAATTCACTCTATTGGATGCATTTCCAATATCAATAAAACCAAAACTAATATTTACTCCTTTTCCTCTCTTTATGCTTCACAGCAATAGTTTTTATCACTTCAATGGCACCTCTTGGTCTTGTAAGTCCAAATTGCTCTTCAGGTAGAAATGAATATAATCACATTTATTTCTTTAACTCATCATACAATAAATAAAAATTCCTATTATCCTATTATTAATCAATACAAAAAAAAAATATTTTTTTTTAGAAATATCCACATATTCCATTGTTGAACTGTTAAATATTGAGAAAAAAATTATAATCTAATGTTACAATATTTAAAAGTTGAAGGCATTAAATCACTGGTGTTATATACTTGAGATTTATTTACATTAATATACAAATGTGAAAGTTTGTTTGTTTGTTAATTTATAACTCAACAAATATTACACCAATTTTGATGAATCTTGCAGGATTTTCTTGTGTGTATAATTTTGTAGGCTATACATTTTGTTTTATGGTATTTAGTTATTTTAAAAACTTTGGTAATTTGGAATAGAATCAAAAAAGACAGCAACACATTAAAAGATTAAAGAGTTTTTTTTTTTTTTTAGATTTCAGTTTAAACTAAATTATTGTTAAACAAATGTATGGAATAATGTCTTAAACAATCTTGCCTTCAAATTGTCATTTAAATGGAGTTATCACATACCACCTAATTGCAAAATTTTCTTCTTTTTTTTCTGTGGAGAATTAAAATAAAATGCCTTGTAATTTTTGTTCATTTCAGAAAGAATTGTCACTTATCTGTTATAAAGTAAGGTTGTCTTTAAAAAAAATTAAAACCATTTTATATTTTTCAAGTGATAAATTAAATACATGGTTTTACAATTTGCCTTTAAGCAAATTCTCACATGATTAAATAAGTTTGATATTGGCTTGGAATTTTGATTTTTTTTTTCTTGTCTAGAATGTTATAGGTTATAAATTTTTGCTTTATGGTATTCAATTGTTTTTTAAAACTTGAATAATCTGCAATATAAAAATTTGTGGAAAATCTAATGATGTCAGATAGAATCAAAAAGAAATTGTTTAAAGCTTTTAAAAAAAAAAGTTTCAGTTTTTACATTTAAAAAAATAAATAAATGAAATTTAGTTAAAAGAATTAGTGTCTTCAAAAAATATATTTAAAAAAATTATTTTGAAAAATAAGTCTTCAATAGAATGTAGAAAAATAAAAATTTAAAACAACCTTGCCTTTAAATTGTCATTAATGAAAAGTTTTTCCAGATAGTCAATACAATGTGAACAAGCATTAATTCCTACAAATGAAACTGTTAATGGTATGAATAATCTAATTTTAATTCCATGATTATTTGCTTCTTTTCTTATTTAAAAGTAATTCTATATTTAAACTGCTATCATTACAAGGGTTATGAATTGGACCGAAAACATCGAAAGCATGCTCAGCAAATTAAACACTTTATAAATTTATAATCTTTTCTTGTTAAATGTGTAAAACATAATTTAAATATAGAATCTAATTTTAAGTAAAATACCCCGGAGATCTAATAACATCAAAATGTTTGGATACTGTAATCAATAATGATGACATTACATCTTATCCAACAGAATTTTGAATTCTTTGGAAATTTCTGAAATATTGCCCCATGAAATGAGGTGAAAGTTGGAGTTGCCATTATTTTATTGCACAATTTAAATGCACTTATACTTTGTAATGACACCAGAATGTATTACAAATATTGGTAACAATGTCTTTACACCAGAAATATCGGCAGGTTCTGCTAAAGGACAAATGACTCATACAATGGATACCAATAATCCCAAATGATTTAGCATTAGAATTCAAACCTTTGCAGTTTCCTATCAGATTAGCCTTTGCATTACAATAAATAAATCTCAAAGTCAAATTTTCACAATTGCAAGCATTAATCTAATACATCTATGGTTTCTCTTGGTTAATTATATGTTCATAAATATCGAGTGGAAAAAATGTTAGTCCTAGTTCCTGATGTAATGTACATTATTTATAAAAATACATTACAATAGTCAACAAATATGAGCAAAACTGCAGGTACATCTAGTTCTATATAAGAGAAAAATTTGTCCTGGCAAATATATATATATAAGCACAAATAGTTTGTTAATTAACCCTTAAACCGCTAATTTTATTATTGGTTTATGAGATAAAAATCAAATCTTTTAATTGGCCAACTCACAAACTGAAGACAAAGCCTATTGTTAAAACATATTTGCCTATAATATTAAATTCAACTCAGATACGTTTATAAAAAGTATATTATTAATTTTTCAGGTTATGAAGAGAACGAAAGTTCTTTCAAAAATAAATTGCTATTTATTTATTCTAAAATATTCAATATCGGCACATAAAAGCTATAATATAAACAAAAAGATCATTTTTACGTTATAGAAAAGTAAATATTTCTTTTTACTAAATCTTCAACATTTTTACAAAAATCTTCGATATTTTTCGAAAATAATTTTGTTTTTTTAGTTTACTTTTTAAAAATTATTTTAATTTGTCAAATTATACTTTTTTTAATACTTAAATCACATTCGAAATGAAAATCTCAGCGTTTATCTTTATTTTCTTTGATCAGGCGGTTTCTTTGTTTTTTCCAGCCAATCAGAATGTCTTTGTCGGCTGAGAACTGGCTGAGAACCAATCACTAATAAGCTTCTTTCTTTGTTTAGCTTTAAATGCAGTTTTTTTTTATTTTTTAGTTGTAAAAGAATTCGGAAGAGGGCACCATCGTATAGAACTTTTAAAAATCTATTTAAAAACCTATTGAACGAATATTTTCGTATAAAAACGGCTGAGTTAGAGTAATGTCAGATGTCGACGAGGAGCCTCGTAAGAGGCGGGCAAAGAGTTAAATAACAATCTCTACACATTTTTCAAGTATTTTATATCTTTAATATTGAAACAGTCGATCTTAGTTCAAGATCGAGTTTTACTGTTCTACCACAACCCACATTTCATCCTGCACCTTTTTTTGTCACATGTATATAAACTATATGTATATTTCTGAGAAGCAACTATAAATGTTATAAATATAAATTTTAAATTAAAATTCTTTAATTATTTTGATATTAATATCTCTAGATGCGACTCAGATATATACATATATTAACAGAGCTTTTATATATATAAAAAGCACAAACAAATATTGTAAATAATTTTGTATTTTTTTTTTCTCTTAATTATATTTTTAATACTTTGTAATTATTTTTCTTCATATAATTATACAAATATTCAAGATGGAAGATGCAATTGTTAACTGTCCAAGAGTAATTAAAGGGGTGGGAACATTAGTTTGTTTCATGATTTTAAAAGAAATTTTTAAATTAAAGTTAATAAAAGTAAAATTTAAAACAAAGCTAATTGATTTAGTTAGCTGTTAACATTTTTATCAAATCTATTTCCAATCTGGAAATTGATTTGAATTTATTTTTGGACAGTTATCTTGCAATTGCATCTCCAATAACAAAAGAGAAAATATTTCTGTACATCAAAGATTCAATTAGAGTTAAGAAGTTCAATTAAAAACATTCTTTGAATAACTAAAAACTGGTACAAATAGGGCCAAAAATCTATTGTGTCAGAGTTCGGTCAATAGTCGCTAACCGTTCATGTGTTTGATTTTTTAAAAAGAGGGGCCTAAGCCGCCTTCCCCTCTGTCTTCAGCTCAACTCTTTGCCATGCAGAGATGTAGTTCCTACTGCTCAAGTGTGCCCGTACCGTCAAAGAACCGCTGAAGCCAAGAGACATGTTTTAAATCAAAGAATGTTGCCTGCCACAGAAGATTCGTCAGTACTTTATTTCATGGAATCCTGAGGTAACAAGTCTAAAGTCATTACAATTGTATTACCTGAATCCTCTTTAAAATTGTTTTCTGTATATTGAATCTCTTTTGACTCACTAATCGGCGAGTATGTTAAATTCATAGTTATTGTCTTTATATCGATTCTCTTCTATCTAAATAATATTACTGTATAAACTTTTCATCCAACTCACCCTTATTATTTTTATAATTTAGTGTGGTTATAATTTATTTTTAATGATATTTTTATATTTTTCACTTAATTATATTTGTAAATGCCAATCAAACCCAGTCTTATGAACTTTTATATCCTGCTGTGGAAAAGAAGAGGGAAAAAATTAATAAGTTCTTATTATTTATATCTAAATAGCTTGTAAGATTGAGTTGGTATTTTAAATGAATACATACATTAAAAAAATATTTAATCGTAAATTTATACAAAATGTATAAATATTTTGCAATCTGGGGTGGATATTGGTGTCTGTTAATTTTATTAATTTCTTATTGATCATCATCGACAAAAGGCTGGCGACTTAAATCTCTTTTGTTATTTGCACTTTTAAGTGCGTGAATTTTAGTTTTTTTTATATGTTAAGCAAAATAGTGATTCAAAAAGGGGGATCAATGCATGCTTCATTAATTATAGTTTTAATTTCTGATAAATGATTTTATCTTACATGGGTCATTATCTTAACATATTATTACGTATTTGTTAAATGATTTAAGGTTTTATTTTAGTATTTAAATTTGATGATTTCATATTATTATAATAATGTTGCTGGCATATGTCAAATTATTAATAAGCTACATAGGGCTTGATCTGGTTCACCTGTACCTCATTCCAGGGAGTCACTATCATCTTCATTTGTCATTCTTCTTCGTAAAGTATATATTTATATACTGCTTTGATTCGCCCGTACCTCACCCCAGGGATTCGAAGCCTTCCATTTTTTTAATGTTCTTGTTCGTAACAGGGGTCTAAGTCTACTCCTGGAACATGCAGATTAGTGTTTGAAGATCTGTATGGCTTTGCTATGATCTGGACCCATGGCAACTTCCTATCTCTTTCCTTCGGTGCCACCCAGCATAAAGCTGGCGTACCACATTAATAATCGGAGAATGACCTTTTTTTGGCCAAAGCTGCCATTTCTCTCTCTTTCACTGACATAATGCTAGCACCACAATTTCCTATGTTTCGTTTTCTAGCCTGTTTGACAAAATAAATCGTAGTGATATGTGATAATGAAACATTTTTCTCTTTGTAATTTTTCATTGGAGTTTAGATCCAACCTCTCATGAAGCTGCCCTCCTGTTTATTGAAATAAGCCATTCCCCGTATTGATAGAGTTTCATAATATTTGATAGTTAAATGTCAAAAATGTTTAATAAATGTTTTTAGTATATTTTGATCAGAATGTATCCTTACTTAATTGTTGTAAATAAATTCTATAAACGAAAATAAAGTTATGTATCAAATGCTAAGGTCATTCTATGTAATATATAGGGTATATGAGCACAGACTTTCAGATGACCCATCACTCTCCACTCTATCTAATAACACTGATACACTCAAGCACATATATGCTGAAAAGATAAATAATCACCAATACACGTATTTCATGCTAAACCAGCAATTATCAGTTGGTCCAGATTATCATCTCCCACACATATATACTATAAGTGCTCAGATATATATTAAGATAGACAATCTTCATACTTTAATAGACAGGCTCCAATCTACTACACACTCCAACTCTTCAACTGTCCATCCAAGAAAATCTGATGATGGAGTGCTCGAAGGCCAGCCTAGCATTCCATCATCAGATTTTCTTGGATGGACGGTTGAAGAGTTGGAGTGTGTAGTAGATTGGAGCCTGTCTATTAAAGTATGAAGATTGTCTATCTTAATATATATCTGAGCACTTATAGTATAAATGTGTGGGAGATGATAATCTGGACCAACTGATGATTGCTGGTTTAGCATGAAATACGGATATTGGTGATTATTTATCTTTTCAGCATATATGTGCTTGAGTGTATCAGTGTTATTAGATAGAGTGGAGAGTGATGGGTCATCTGAAAATCTGTGCTCATATAGCCTATATATTACATATATAGACATAGGTATAGAATAAGCCTGTGTTTCAGTTATTAAGGTCATTCTGTGAATTCGTATAAATAGCGAAACTCTATTGTCATATCTTTATATGTTTCTTTTTTTTAAATGTATAAAAGTCCACCAACCACCCAGATAAATCTATTTTTGTAATATTACATAAAATCCGATTTTTAAATATATATTATGTATTTAAATGCTGCACTAAATTCATATCTGTCTAAATAAAATAATTATATCAAGATCGTCAAATATTTGTAACCAATCCGATTTTTAAATATATGTTATGTATTTAAATGCCGCACTAAATTCATATCTGTCTAAATAAAATAATTATATCAAGATCGTCAAATATTTGTAACCAAAAATAAAGTTTTAAATGCATGAAGTTGAGTATATATAAAATCATTTTGAATTTTGTCAAAATAAATATTTATATTTTTAAACTTAATCCAGTTGTTCGAATCTCCTTAATAATATTTATATTTATGTATGTTTTTAACTTATATCTTGGGTTCACTCAATCTTTCATCATCATCATCACCAGTTGAGTTCTCATGTAAAACGTTGTAGCACTGGGCCAGGATATAATGAATTTATGTGGTATCACTGTAGGTGTTGTCCATAGTGTTATAGATTTGGGGAATGGGCAAACAGGTTAGAATTCATGATTGCTCCTCACCTGTGTATCTCGGGTATGATTGGATTCAGGATACTTTTGCTTAGATTCTAAGTCTTGTTGGATGGATATACATTTTCGACAGGTACAATATGTAAATATATTTGAGTGTAGTTTGATTTGCAATATAACCTTTGTTTATTTTTTTAATTAAAAAAAATGTATATATGATGTAAGATAATGTATATACAACAATGTTTAATAAAAATTGCATAAATAACCAAACCTTATTGCTAAATTAGCATATTGATTGCCTTTAAATATAAACATTGAATCTATCAATTTTACAAAAAATTCTGTTTCATATGAGTCTGAAAAATTATTTAAAAACATCGTTGAAAATAAATATCAAATTTTTTAATGTTTGAGTGTAAAAGTAACTGTTATTTTAACAATAATATAAAATTTGAAGAAAAAATTATAATATCAATATATGGATCTGTAAGAAAAAAACATACTGATTACTGATTTTGAGGTATAAAATCCAATCTTGGATCAAATTTTTAAAAAATTATGAATTTTTTTCTCATCTCCAGATATTAGGATAGGTTTAATAATAATTATCAATAATTAATTTCTTTTTCAAAAAAAAAGAAATGAACTTTTATAAAACATTCATTAGTAATAATAGTAATACTACAAGAACAAAAAAAAAACCTACATCACTTTTTAGACTTTGGAAATCTTCACAATCACTGACAAAAAAATTCAATAAAAATTAATTCACTAAATGAAAATGAATACAGTTTACTAGGAATAAAAAGAAAATGCCTTAGATATAATGATAATATATTACTTAATATATATTATGAAGCCATTATATACAGAATAATAAGTTATTATCCTTAAGTTATAAAATCAAAATATTAAGCATTTATTTATAAATAATGGGAATGTTATAAAATTTCCAATGGTAGTTTAGACACTACAAAAAATTCACAATCATTGTTAAATCAAAAGAGCTCATTCTTTCAATATCAATTTATAAAAACTTAATTAATTAAATGAAGACTGAGAAGAAAAAAAATCGAATTTTATTTGCAATTAGGTGTAAGTTACATGAAAATATAATAAATGTTTTGTACACACTATAATCACTTGACATTCGATTGGAGATAGAATGTTTCACTTAACAAATGATTATATCCTTTGCTCACCCTATTTAAAGATTTCTCTCTCTTATACATAATATGAAAGAATCTAAAAAAACATGTTCTAAAAATAGTCTGTATAATAAATCTGATTAGCCTATTAAGCATAATGGCTTACATATTTAAAAGATAGAAATAATTGAAATATCAGTAATGGTAGTAAGACACAGTAATAAAAGTAAAAGAAATGCAATTTTTATATATATACATAGAATGTAAATTCTGCTTAATATAGATCTAAAATATGAATTTGAATAATATAAGTAGCTAAACTAGCGTAAATGTTTAAGATTGATATAGTTGCTTTTAATGAAACTTATAGCTATAGAGCAAGAAAGTATGAATAAATAAACAGATGGGTTTTAAGTATTTTTTGTTCAGGCATTCTTCTTTTATGGGATAAAAAATGATCTGTTTAATGCTATTTGTATTTATTTTATGAATGGTTGTGCTGCAATGTTAGATGTAGAAAGTTTGGAGGAAGAAGGGGGGCTTTTATTACCATTTGGATTAGTATTTTAGTATGAAATTTTTCTATAAAACATGGATTGACTTTCACAAATACTTCAACAGCAAAATCATTAGAAAGAAATTAGGATTCATTCATTTTCAAAATAATAGATTATTATAGATTATGTTACAGTTAAAATTCGTAATGTAAAAAGAATTCAATATTACAAAAACTTACAGATTTATTATCATAGATTTATTCTAAAAGTTAAAGTAATACATTAAAAACAGATACTATCTTAAATATAATGTCAGGTAATTGGATGCTCATTTTTTTTAAAAAAAAGTACTACTTGTATTAAGTTTCAATAACTATTGGGCAGTAAATTGTCAATTTTAATTTTCAAGCTGATCATGTTGTTAAAGCATGCAATTCTTTGTTAAAGAATGTATAAAGTGAAGTCCATTCCTCAATTCACTAAAAAGTTCTAACTCATTCTCTGTCAATAATTACTTTATTAATAACTTCAACAGTGTACTCTTTCATATGATTGTGGATTGTGTCTCATGATAATTATTCACATTCTTATATATATGATTCAAGTCCTAAAGAAGATTTTCAGCTTGATACTTCTGTTAGATCAGAAATATGTGCTAAAAAGCCTCAACATTTTTTAAAAGTAGAATTGGAATTTCTAATAAAGTCATAGATAACATTGGTAAATCTCCTGCACAAGTCAAAATTATAACAAATAAACAAAATTATCTATTTGCTGTTGATAAATTTGATAATAATTGCCATATTAAAACAGTTTACATGGTGCTAAATCTGATGCTTTCTCCTCATCTAATGTCAAGTCAATTGATAAAAACTATTCTGATAATGCAGGTAGGAGACAAATTAAACCAAAAGATATTTTAATATGGGAAATAAACTACTACCAATAAAGCTTCCCTTCACACATTAATCCTCTTAATTGTTTTGAGAATGATTCTCTTATGAATCATGATATCAATAATTTTGAATTTCCTAAATTTTTTAAAACTAAAATATTTAAATAATCTAGGATTTCTCAATCTTCTCTAATATTTCATATTATAAAAATAATTATAAAAAAATCAGAACATTTACTCCAGCATACTAAAGCAAATCCTGACATTTATTACAAATTAAAAAATAATTACACTCATAGAAACTTTACTAGTAACTCCACATTTTCTATTAATTCAATTCTATTGATAAAGTACAAGTCCACTAAACCAGCATTTTCCAACTGCCAATCTGTGATTTTTTTTTTGCCAGTCTGTGGCATTCGTGCAAAAATAAATCGAATCATGTTAATCAAATTTGTATAAATATGAATCATGAAGATATAAAATTTGTTGACAAACATTTAATAATATTGGAGCAAAATTTCGAACATTATCCAGAAAATGAAGATCCCGGGAAATTACCAAATATGTATATCATATTTTTAAAAAAACTGACTCAAACAAATCTTAATCTTCATGAAAAAGAAGCTCTTATTGAACTATCTTGTGATATTACTCTGGAATCTAAATTTAAGAAAATTACTTTGATCAAATTTTGGATATCTGTGAATAATGAATATCCAGTGCTTAATAAAACAGCTTTAAAATTACTGCTAAGTTTTTCTACAACCTATTTATACAAAAAAATGCTTTCATCATTAAAATTTATAAAAACAAAATACAGAAATTGCTTGGATTTTAATGCTGCATTTTGTCTTTCTGAAAATACCTTGCAGCCACCAATAGAAAAATTTATAAATGAAAGGCAGGAGCAAATTTAACATTGAAAATTAAATATCAGTTAAGGATTAATTAATTTTTTTGTGAATCTATCTCTTACTTATTTGTTAATATTTTATATATTTGTTGTTTGTAATCTTTTGATAATTTATTTGTAATCAATACAAAACAAAAATCAGACATGATCACTTTTGTGAGATATTTTATTTCATGTTAATGTATTACCTGTTTTATTAATTATTTGTTAATTTTTAATGTATTTATTTTATTTTATTTTTTTATTTATAATTGATACAATAAAAAAATAAAACATTTGTGAAACATCTTATTTTGTAAACTGGCTAGTCCACAAAATTTTTCTAGGTCATTTTCCAGTCCACCAAAGAAAAAGGTAGGGAAATGCTGCATTAAACTGTTTGTTGAAAAAAATATATATTTTTCCAAGAATTTATTGAAAGAAGCTGATCTTTATAAAGGTCAAATATTATTTGTTAAAAAATCTGAGGTGAAATATATTTTCTTTTGAATATTCCTGTTTACATGACATCATATGATATCAAAATTTTCCTTGAAATAAAGTTACAAGTTGTTTTTATGTTTCTATTCCCAAATATAAACATTATGAGATTATCTCTCCTTATTTATGGTGTAGCAGTATTTCTTAACTTTTTTTCATAGTTTCTTGGCCAACTCACTAAAACTTTCCATATAGTGTACTTTTAACTTATTTTTTTAAATTATTTATTTTACTTTATTTATATTTTGATAAGTTATAAAGTTACCTTGAATAATGGTTGTAAAGTTTTACTGGATATTAATTATCTTAAACCCACAATTTGCTCACTTTAGCATCTAAATATTACACTATCATTACAAATGATTTTAATATCCCTAATCTATATTTAAGTAATAATTTCTCAATGTATATCTCATTGTCCTCTAACACCTATAAAATGCTTCAATTTTGCAATTTATTAAATCTCACACAATACAATTCTTGTGTGCCAAGGCCAAATTGGCACATATATAAAATAATTTTATCTAAAAAAATTATTAAAGTAAGGAATCAACAAATCAATAAATAAATTACAAAAATCTCAAGGTTTCTTTATTAAACAAAATGTAGTTTGTTTTCGTAAACGTAAAGTTAAAAGTCTAAGTAGTTTTTGAAATAAAAGTTACAATTAATTAAGTAAAAGAGGGGAGGGAGAGTTTTCCTATAAAAAAAACAACAACTAAGAGTTCTTAAAGGAAGTTAAAGGGTTTCTATTATAAATTAAAAGTTAAGATATAAATCTCTTTTCATTCGCGATTGTAGAATAAAATATATATGTGCGTAAATGTAAGTTTGGTAATAAAATATATAATAAATGCGTGTATATGTGCGTGTTAAAATCATATTGAGAAAAACACATGAAAACAAATATTGGAATGAAATGTATTTAAAAACACAGTGGTGAGCTACTAATTAAAAATATAAAAACAACACGTTTATGAAAGCTACTACTAATTAAACAATCTGCAAAAACACGTTGTCATAGGATTAATTACTAAAGGAATTTCGACAACACCTATTGCACATTTGCCGGAGGATATTAAAACAAAAACACTTTGCAGATATAAATAGCCAGATTTTTATCTAAGTTTTTATTCAGTCTAGTTTGCAGTGACAGTCTTGTGCAATTTCTATTACGTATCAAAAAAACAAAAATGCATTGTTGAGTAGCTTTTGGAAATATAAGCTCGTACTTCAGCCTTTTTAGTCCAACAAGATCATCAAAACCTGCCTGAGAAATAATGTCTGCATAACAACTCAGAAGTCCTCCGTCAAACGTTCAACTGTCTTCAAGAATAAGACCAATGGATTCGCATAAAATCTCTTCAAGAAACGTCCCAATCTAACCGGTTAGATATAATCCATCAGAAGCAGCAGAAGCAGCCAACAACAAGCAATATCCATGTTCCCAAAAATCCTAGGTAAACATTTATTTATTATTATTTATACGTAGTAGCCACCACTGTAATTCATAAATATTCAAGATTCAAATTATATGAACTCTATCATACACAAAATGAACTATTGATATGTGTGTTTAAGTTTCAAATGCTATTAATGCTTTATTATTATATTTGTGAATGCTATATGAGTTAATATGTGCGTGATCATTATATCAGTGTTATTAGTTAAATTAGATAAATACCAATGTTCTACTATTAAAATCTACAAGAATATTTAAACTAGTTTAGAAATGTTAATTTAGAATGTGTGTGTATTATATTAGATTTATAAAGATGTTTAAATTTAGTAAATTAATGTTGGTTTATAAATTATCTTTAAAACTTAATTAATGTTGATTAAAATAAATTGTCTTCAAACCTAAACTTTATTTGTCGATCAATTCTTTTTCTATATTTTATTACTGATTAAAATTAGACTGGGCTAGTTTATGGGATGGTTTCGAGTGCTGGATTATGAGCCTACTGACCAAATACGTTGTTTATTCTTTTGAATAGATAGCTGGCGCCTGGAGTTTACTCCGAAACAAATAAAGTGTTTGGATAGTAGGGGTTTGAATCTAGCAGCCGAGATGGGCCATTGTTGATAGTTAAAGCTATCAATAAGATCTCCCATTTTGCTTGAATGAGCCGGTTCGTTCACGTAACCTTTATAAGATTATAAATGTATTATGAAGGAGTTTGAAACCGGCCAAAACTTATATACGTGTAGGTAAGTGGTTTCAGCGGTTCGACCGGTACACTTGGTATTAATGCAAATAATCATACTTTAAGTAACAGTCTTAGTCATTTTTCAACTATTCAATGCTTTTCCCATATCTCCTATGCCCCTTTCCATTGATATTCAACATTCATCGTTAGAATTCATTATTAATATTAAATATTCTAAAAATTCAAATGTGCATATTATTGGAAAAAATTATAAAAAAGGTGGTTATTTAGGTATATGCATTGCCATTGCCATGGGGTTCTTTTTACTTTTCCAATGATATTAACTATTATATAGAATATTTCAGAAAACCTTTTAATCATGTTATTGATTTATTCCTATCTAAAAAACTCATCGCCAATAATCATTTCCTTTCATAGTTTTCTAAATCACTTAAAAGTATTGTTAGAAGAAAATCCTATTATCATAGGCAATATATGAAAACCATAAATTGATTTTTTACATAATTTTATTAATTACAAATGATTATCAAAGATTATTTATAGAAGAGACTATTAAAAATTTATGAAAAATATGGGAATAAAATGAAAATCCTAAAGAATTTTGGTCATTAATTAAGGATTTGGGTGTCATTAAAAGAAAAATACAGCAGATTAATATCTCTCTTTAATAGCTGATGATTTTTCTCAGTATTTTTAAGAACTCTCTATACAACCACAACATTATAATGATCTTACTTTGACCAATGAGAATGTAAGAGAAAGTATTTCACTCAATAAATTTGCAGAATGCGATATTGTAGCAACCAACTGAATTTCAATCTGAATCCAGATAATATCTCCACATTCATTTATAAAGATTGCCATATTTTCAATTGTTCTATAATTTATATTTTCCTCACACCTCTAAAAATTGCTAGGTATTCTTATCTTTATAAATAAAGATAAAGATAAGGTCAATAATTATAGACCCATTTCAATCAAAGATAATAAAGTAGTGTGATATCAGCAAATAATTGGCACCAGAGCAACATAGTTTTATGCCAAATAAATCCATAAAAACAAATATCACTACTATATATAACCACATTGCACATGCAATTGAGAACAGAGAAGATTGGATGTTATCTATTTTGACAGTCTTTGACAAAGTTGATTCATAACATAACCTTGACCTAGCAAATAACCTAATTTGTTGATCTGAATCTTTTATAAAAACTAGAGCAGTTTTGGTTAAGTTTAATGGCTGAATATATTTCCAATATTATTGTTATCTTGGAGTGTTTCACGTTAGTATTTTGGCTCCTTTACTTTTTAATATATATATATATTAATGAACTCAAAATCTGTCTACAATATTCCCATCTCCTCTGTTATGCTGTTGATATTAAGATTTTTAGGCATATCTACTCTATTCATGATTACACATTACTTCAATATGATATTAAGTTTTTGTAAATTATGTAAAAAAATGGAATATTAATCAATATAGATAAATGCTCCTCTGTATCTTACTCCAATAATTCAGAAATTCTAAGATTTAAATATATTAATAATCTTAAAATAAACTGCTGACACTCATTGAGATTTTGGAATATTTTCCAGTAATGGTTTCTTTCATCATTATATCGAAAAGCCCTCAAGATGGTGGGATTGCACCAAATATAAACTTTTTCTCTCTTTGATTATTCCTATTTTGGAATTTGGATCAGTTTTATGGAATCCAGATTCAAAAAGAGACACAAATAAAATGCAATTAGTTATCAAAAATTTTTTTAAATTTTGTCAACTGAAAGATTGCAATATACTGTATATCTTTTAGTTAGGAGAAGAGTTAGAGATAAGAATTTTTTATATAAAGTCATTGCCAGAAATAATATTTCTTATTAACATGCTTTCAAAGCTTCATTTTAATTCTTGTCAGTATGAAACTCATGCACATAATTATTTCTTCATTGAAATTTGTAGATGAGAATCCTTTAAACCCCCTCCTCCCTTTTATTTTAGTACTTACAACTCTCTCTCTCTCTTTATATATATATATATATATTGTTTTGATCCTTACTATAAACATTTTTTTATGTGCAACCTCTAATTGGTCTTTGGCTGTAGATGTCTACATCAAATAAGTAATTGAATTGAACTGAATTAATTCAGAACAGTTTTTCAAACTTTTCCATTAACATTAACTCACTTGGGGCTTCAAATTTTTCATAGATGCTGCAGTCAAGTCCAAGTGATTTAGTTGTGGTTTATGCTACCTTCATTCAATGATTTTTTGCATACATTTGATGACATAAATTTGAACTAAAATATGTTTTGGAGAACTTTTCTAGATATTAGCATCTATCAATCAAAAATCAATTCAAGATATATGATCACTGTCTCTTTCTCTTTATGGGAAAATATTTAGCGCACTTGTACATCTTCAGCTTTTACTGAAATCATAAAAATGGAAAGTTGAACTTTAAAACAATTTGTTTACTTGTTCATTTTTATTTTAATAAAATTACATCAAATATTTGCTTCCTTAGTAAGCAAACATTTATATTCAGTTTTTATTTGAATACATTTATTTTTAGTCACCACAATCAAACAAGGAAAACCCACTACAAACTGTTACAACTACTCTTTATTATTTTTCTTTTTTGTAATTATAAATTGAATTTTAATATTCTTTACTGAAATTTGTCAGACACATAGATTATTGATAGAAATAATTTTGTTATTAAAATATTATTTTAGTTTGAAGGTTAAATAAATTTATTTCTATTTATTACTCTTCATTAGAAAGCAAATATATTATTTTTAAGATTACTAATTTCCAACTTTTTATTTGATCAAATTTACCTTTAATATTCATTATATTTTCAATAATTTGAAAGTATTTGTTAGAAATATATGTTTATAAATGAAAATTATTCTTAAAAATATTATTTCAACTTTGCAAATACACACACAAAAAATATTCAACTAAAATAAGTAATAAGATTAATAAGAACAATAACTTTTTTCTTGCTGGACAATTATCACAATGCTGATAAAATTATTAAATTAAAAAAAAATAGATTTCTTTTAATTTAGTTTCTAAAACCCAAATGAATTATTGTTCAGATTATTTAATGTTAACAAATTTAAATTTCTATATTTTTTTTTTAATGACAAAAGTAATTCTGCTATGGTCAATATGAAGGTGAGGCCATAAGTTATTGATTTCTCTTGACTTGTCTACTTTTAAAAGTAAATATTTAAAAATAAAATTTGAAACTAAAAAATACTTCACAAATATTTTGTAAAAAAAAAAAAATCATAAAAATGTAAACAAACTACCAAAAATATATGTTTATATTTTCAAAATCAAAAACAAAAGAATGAATATATGCTCAAAAGCCACAAGTGTTCTCTAAAATAAGAAACTATCAATCAGCAACATTTGTGGGATGGTTATCTAGACATTTGTAATAGAATTTACACTATTGACACCTTGAGCCTTTTTTTAAATTAAATAATCAATATTATTTTAGGTCCAGTTTTTGTTCTCAAATGAATGCAAAATCAACAAAATATTATTAAAGATAGCTACAAGAAAGTATGTTAAAGCAGATATGGCTATCAGCACTATTAGACATTCTATTCCGATATAGAAATATCACTAAAATGGTTGGATTTTTAAATTTTTGACTATTTTTATTAAAAACATGTTTTTTGTCCCTTCAAAAATGAAAAAACAAAAAATCCAGTTATCAAAATGAATGCATGAGACAATTCAAAAATGTACAGCAAAAAGATTTAAAAAATAAAATAAAACATATTTTGTGCTTATTGAATAGTAAAATGAATGCAGAACAACATAAAGATTTAAAGATAGAAATGATTGTCAAGAAGACTTAAATCGAAATGATGGATTAAAATTGTTACAATCATTTGATTATTATAAAACTTTAAAGATATATTTTTCCTTGCTGCTAAAGTAACAAATAGCCCTGACAAATGATACAATTTTATTGAAACAAAAGATATTCTTTTATATGACATCAATATTTTGAGTAGATGAAAGAATATTTGAATCATCTTTTAAGTAATGATATAAAAATTTATATGACTACATTTTGTTATATATATATATATACATACAATAAATTTAGAGGTTTGGATGTAAATATCAATTTTAATGATTGTTAAAACAGCTCTTTGTAATCTTAAAAATGGAAAGATAACAAGTCTTAAATTAATGGGATCCTTGGTGATTTTTAAAACATCTATTTCACTAAATGGATTACTTCAAATCATAGTTGAATGGTCATCAAACATTCATTATAATTATAAAGAATCAAAAAACTCTTTGGCAGGAAAATGCTATAAAAGTATTGCAAATGTAAGTATAATTTATATATTGTTGTTGTTTTGTTTTTTTTTTTTGACATGGCATTTGATTTAATTAATATTTAACTATATTATACAGTTGCTACACAATGAAATAAAAAATATTACTGACAATACATAAAAAAAAAAAACCTACATATGAAATTAAAATCATTGTTAAAATCAAATACAAGCTAATTCCAAATTTGTTTATCATCATAGCATTTGATTTAATTAATCAAAAAGCTTTGGAACAATATTTAAAAAAAAAAAAATTAGACATGAAATTTAAATTGTAAAGACATTTCTATCTTTAATTACTTAAGTTGTTTTTAGAACAATTTACTAGTAGCTTTATGAAGCAGATATTAAGATGCAATACAGATTCATCAATGAGTTTTTGTGTGAATAAAATGAAGTAAAAACAAGAATGTTTCTTTGTTGAATTCTAGACATGTATTATACTGATGGTTGCAATATTTTTGCTCCATCAAAGGATAAATTAAAAAAAAATTTAAATAATTTTCAAACCATACAAATTTGCTTTAATAATTAATTAATGCTCAAGAATTTTAGTAACCTTATCATATAGAAATGAAAAAAAAAATCTTTATAAATTGTAATGTGGATAATTATTAGCATGAGAATGTAGATCAGTTTTTTTGAACAGAAAGATGGATTTTGATACTGAAATATAACACAAATTCCAAGATGCTATTGCTGCATTTAACAAGTTAAAATACATTTTTTTTCCATCAGAGTATTATTTTAACCATATTAATTATCCAAATGAATGTTATTCTGTCAAATTATGGAAGTGAAGCTTGGATTGCATATCTACACAACATAAAGACACTACAGAATTTTCATTTAAAAATATTGTGCAATATTCTACAAATACAATGGCAAAGTCATTAAACAAATCGACTTATTTTCATTAGATTGAATATGATGATATTTAATCTGAAATTGTAAAACATATATTCACTGATTAGAAATTATTGACTGAACATAATTTTCAATGAAAAGATAGAAAGCTCTAAATAGAAACATTATCAATTACCTTCACTGAGAGTATATAGCTGAGAATAAAATACATTGAGGAGCTATAATTAAGCATAGTCTCTACAAATTTTCAGAAACAAAATAAAACAAAAAACAAAAAATTGCTGTAGAAAAGGTTAACTAGATGACATGAGATAACAAGATGTCAAATAAACAGGCTAAAGGATCAGCATGTGATATATTTCTTATATTTCTAATTCATGGATTATTTTGTATAGTAAATGCCAAACTGATCTTTAATTATTATTTTTATGTTTTTATTGATCAAATATTTAAGAGGGACTGTTAATGATAAAGATGATAATTAATTAATAAAGCACTAACCACTAAATACATTTATTTTAAGAGTTTGCCTTTTTCCCAAAAGATACTAATCAGTAAACAGAGAAGCTATTTTACCAAATTATATATATAATCCACTCAGTGCAAGTGTGCTTTTAAAGAATATTTTTTATTTTCATTTGAAAATAATAAAAACTTGTCACCATCATAAAAATTAGTATTTATAGCAAATTGCACTTCAAGTACATCTAGTATTTCTACTGAAACAAGTAGGTTACTCCTATGCATTAAGAAATAAAATTTTTGAAATATAGGATTATTCATCTTCTCATAAAATTTCTAATTTAGCTATAATTAAAGAACAAAATAACAGGTCGATCCCAAATAGTAAATAAGAAGAAAAAAAAGTATTAATATGAATAGAAAAATAATTTTTATATTACATATTTAAATATGATAATTTAAATAAGAAAATATTTATAGAATGAATTTCCTCTTTTTTTTTTTATCGGAAAAAAAAAGAAAAAAATTGAAGAATAAAGAGAAAGAAACTGATTGGAACCAATTCTGTATAAAATGAAAGAGGGCAGGAGTTGAATAAAAGTAATACTAGCCAATGATTACAATAACTCAAACCGATTAAAAGCATTAAAATAAATCACTAATTATATATTTTTAAATTTTAGTTTTATTTCATAGCATCATTCACATTAGCTATCACTTTACTCACATAAATATTTAATTATTACTATTTTTTTAATGAGCTATCTATAATATTTATATATAATTCTGAATAAGAACCACCCATTTTATTAGATCTTTTTTTATATATATTAAAGTTTTTGGATATTCTAATTATTAGTTCTTAAGTAATATAGTTAACTTCTATTTAAGAGAGGGTAGGAGTTGAATAAAAGTAATACCAGCCAATGTTTACAAAAACTTTCAATGCACTTTTATTTCTTAATATTCAAAACCGATTAAAAACATTAAAATAAATCACTAATTATATATTTTTAAATTTTATTATTTCATAGTATCATTCATATTAGCTATCACTTTACTCACATAAATATTTAATTATTACTTTTTTTTTTAATGAGCTATATATCTACAATATTTATATATAATTCTGAATAAGATGGCCACCTATTTTATTAGATCTTTTTTTTTTATTCAAGTTTTTGGATATTCTAATTATTCGTTCTTAAGTAATATAGTTAACTTCTATTTAAGATAGACTATCGTTCTTTTTATCCTATTATACTTTCATTTTACACATCACATCTTTTATAATGTTCTGCCCTTAAAATAGTTTGACAATCCAAATAATTTTCAATATTTCAAAGTTCCAAATTATATTTAATCGTTTACATACCAACTCAAACTTTACATATGCTTCATTATCAATTATTATACATTTTGCAAGCTACATTCTTTTTTTTCTCTTGAAATACTTTATAAAACCTCAAGATTAAATAGCATATATATAAATGCAAATACATAAATATAAAATTACACGTGAATCACTCTTTAACTATAATAGCTTTCCACAATTACATAAATGATTATTAATCAGTTTACAGTAGATCAGAAATTATTTCTTTTAAAATTAAATATTGATTTTATTTTTTCTTCTACCATTTGCACAATAACCATTTCTATTTCTGCTTACTATTCATCTTCCTAAAATATATTCTTGTGATGATATCTCCTTTTTTTTTTTAAAGCAAGCTTTGATTATTGTTCTTGCACTTCCAAAAAAATGATTACAACTAAATACAAAAGCAATAAGACTAAAGTACATGAAAATGTTGTAATAACATTTTTTTTCAAGTAGCTAGCTTAAAGCCAACTCAATTAGTTACCTAATATTGGTTAGTAAATGGGTTCGTAATTATAATTAACTAGAGAATAAAACAAGAAAGAGAAATCACAAAAATTATCTCTATTATTTTTTATAGGCAAATGATTAGCCTAATATCTTCTTTTATTCTTATTTGATAAACCTTTCCCTGCTTTCAAATCTCAATAATTTCCTCACAATATTTTTTTCTTTTTACATGATAAAATTTTTGTTCAGATATGATACATATAAAGTAAAACAGCATGTAAATAATCCAATGCAGAGTAAAAATCTTTCTAGTTTTTCTACTGCAGAGGAAAAAATAAAAGATAATGCCCACTAGTCTGATATCAAATGAATAATAATGGCAGCACCCACCCACCCCCACCCCCACCCCGTTGAGGATAATTAGATATCTATTTATGATCAATAATTGGATGCCAACTACATTAACTATACACTGATTTCCGGCATAAAAATTCTAAGCTAGTTTAGAATAGAAAAAAGTTTCCAAGTTTCATCCCTACTTTGTGGATATGCCAAGTTAGATAAGTTAACTGCTATACCATGATATCTTTTCTATGTATGTATCAGTATATGTAAAAGAGAAAATGTATATATAGATCTATTTGAAATTATTATGATCAAAAAATAAAACAAATGCTTGTCCTTAGTAATATTTGTATATGCGTTTATACATATATATTTGAATACATTAGCACATAAAGCGGTAGCTACAATATCTCTTTATTGAACATACTTAAGTGAATGAATTTACATATATATTTTCAAACATTCAAACTTAAAATATTGATTACAATTATAAATATTGTATACATTTACGGGCCTGTAAGATGAATATTAAAAACAGAAATGTATAACAAACTATTGAAGTTCTTCCCACCTTTTTAATTCATTTGAAAACATTCTTTTTCTCTCCAATGAAATTAATTTCCTTCTTGAAACTGACATTAGCCACACCCATAGAAAAAGTACAGCTACAGCAATTAGATAACAGAATGTTTTTAAATTAAAATAAAATAATTATTATATCTGAAGTTCTAAAAATACAATTAATAATAGTTTTAATGATTTTACAAAAGCTTCTGCTGTGTGTTCAGTTAAGAAAAATAATATAAGTATATGTATGTGTGTTAGCTATACAAGTACACATTTAATAAACTAAAAATGGTATACGTTATAACAAATTAATATATAAATTAAAATTAGAAAAAAAATGTATAACAAAAATAAAATATAATTTAAAAATAATTAAAATTGATAGATTAAAAAACAAACAAACATGACGATAAAGTAATCAGTTGTTCTAATAAATTATGCAAGCTAAAATTAGCAAATAAAGATATTCTCCAAAGATTGAGATACCTCCAGACAATGAGACAAAGGGTAATTTAAAAAAATATAAAAGTAATATAAAAAATAAAAAAAGAGTAATCTGAATTGATATCAATATTCAATCACCTGCCACTGAAAAAAGGCCGTCTTCTAAAGAATAATTTTTGTAAGTCTTGGATAAAAACTTGAAAATAATTTGTAAATAGTTTATTCTAGCTTTAAAAGTGTACTTTAAATTAACATTCATGTCAAATTATCCAGTTATTAATATTTAATATTATTGAGTTAAATATTTATTCATATTAACTTATTTTGCTCATGATCTTTTATTAATTCAAGCTTCTAAATTCAGACTCTTTGAGGAGCTAGGACATAGCAGCATCTATTGCAATATTTATCAGATGGCTCTCATTATTATAAAACAAAACTTCACAATGAATATTTCTGTAGAGTAAATTTCATTACATCACTCTCATGCAAAATCGAGACTGGTTTCTATCTGCTTTTAACATCTTGTGGAAAAATATAATCATAAATATATGACCAAAGACATGTAAATGAATTCTGTGATCCCAAGATGCACATTTTATGCTAAACCAGTACTCATCAGTTGACCTAGAACACAATCTAGATTCACAAATAGGCTATTTAAATGGTACTCATATATACATATATAAGTAGTAGTTGAAGAAGGTTAAGAAATTAACTGAAACTACTTCTGTGGTTTGTTATATTTTTTATAAATATATTATCACCAGTATATTCATTATTTATTTATTTGTATTGCATATACCTATAAATTAAAAAGAATAACATTGAGCAAGTACTGCATCATTATTAAAATGTTTTTAATACTATGTAAATTGTCATCATTATACTTTCATCATGTGCCTTAGACTAATACAATAGAATCAGTGCTAAACAATTTAATTAAAATAAATACTATAAATCATGTTAATCAAAGACATGGAATAAACAGTCAAGTAGTTTTAGGCTTAGTGTTTGTATTTAATTTCATATTAACTAAAGATAATGTAGAAAACAGAAATAAAAATAATTTAGTTTCTTCGGAATATATCTCTTCAAATAAATATTTTGATTTGTGTAGTTTGTTCCATCACGCACTCTGCTCAAATTTTGATGATAATTCTTAATTACAATAGAATTAAGTATCAATATAAATGAAAATTATAAAAGAATTTTTTTAAAAAAATAATGTTATGAATAATAAACTGAGAAAGCACTCCATATAGAAAGTTTTGCTTAGCAATTAATAAAATACAATATATATTTTTTATATCAAACTTTTCAAATCTCTTCACCATAATATTATTTCATTACTTTATTATATACATTTTATTCACAACTTTGTTTCGTCACAATTAAATACCTGTTGTGGACATTTTTTTTTTTCAATAATTTTTAAAAATTCTAATGAAAATGTAGTGGCAGTTTCATTCTTTGCAGATGTATCTTCTCCAATTATTTAAAAAGCCAATAAGAACTGCAAGCTTACATTGTTCAGCTTTAACTCATTCTCTTCTTGCTATCTTTAACATTATTTTTCTGATTTTCCATTCATTTTATAGGAAAAACATGATTCCATGATACTGCCATTTTTACACTTCCTTTTTTTTTTAAGAACTAATAAATCAATACTATTTAAATTTAATGCTATTTCTTGTTCTCTCTGCAGGAGTACTTGTCATAGATTTTGATAGTTATATTTCTTTGTTTCGATTTTGAAAATAAAAACATATTTTCTATACTTTTTTTTTTGCATATTTATCATTTTTTCATAAAATATTTGTGTAATATTTATTATTTTAAAAGAATAATTCAGATTTTATTAGACAATATTTACTTTTAGAAGAAGACAAACTGAGAAAGAAATCAATAACTTATGGCTGCAATTTGTAATTAAATAAAAATTAAAAAATTTATATTCACCATTATAGATTATTTTCGTCAATTATAAACCAAATTTTATTTTAAAAAAAAAATTTTCTAACTTTAATAACCTGATCAACAATCAATTTCTATTTCAAAAACTAAATACAAACAAATATTATTTTAAAATAAATAATTTTATGCCAATTCTGTAAATGATCAATCAAAAGTTGTAAATTTAATTCAATCTGTCTATAGGGATTTTAAAAATTAAATGAACACAGTAAAGATTAATATTTTTAATATTGTGACAGTTTCAGAATCTACAAAACTATTTGCAGTGAAATGCTAGAAATTATATGATCTAGATTCTCAGCTAAATTCTTCATAGACTTGAGGCTTTCTGACGCAATACAAGGCCATCTACTATAATGTTAGACTGCAGATTTAAGATTTTAAAAAAAACCATTAACCTGCTTTTTGCTAGTTACGGCTAAAAACGTGACGGCTTCCAGTCATTCTAAATCGGGCATTTTTAACACTACCATTAAGATTTGGCGTTATTTTTAAAGGTTAAAAAAAGTTCTGTAAGATGCTGCCCTCTCTTGAATTATTTTACAAGTAAAAAAATCAATAAAACTGACGTTAAAGGTCTAACAAAAGAAGAAGGCGGTCTTTTCTTGAATCTGAATGGCTGTTACATTTGGACAACAAAGAAAATGGCTGTCAATAACTAAAGACTTAAGATTTCTTTTCTTTCATTTTGAAAATGATAAATGAATGTTTTATACCATTTTAAAAGTATTTTTTGACAAATTATAAATTATTTTGATAAAATATGCTAAAAATAAAATTATTTTAGAAAAATAGTTAAGACTTTAGCAAAAATTATTTACTTATCTGCACCGTAAAATTGGGAAAGAAATCACTGACGTCAGCAAAACTTTTTGGTTGGTAACGTTTGTTTTAGATTTGCTGCTATCGAATATTTTTATAATTATAAATAAAAATTTATTTTTGAAAAAACTTTCGTTCACTTTCATAACCTGACAAATTGTTAATATACTTTTTACAAACAAAACTAAAGTGAATATAATATTAAAAGACGAATATATTTTGACACTTGAGTTTGTGAACTGACCAATTAAAAGTTTAGACTTTTACCTCACTCAGCCAATAAAATAATCAGCAAAAAAGAGGTTAATATCAGTTAAGATAATGGTAAAAGAGTGATCTAAAGTGAAGAATTATCATGTTATTTCTGAAGTAAAAAAGCCTTTGGAACTGTAATAAAAAGAGTTTAACTTACATTTAGTAATCTTTGATTATATAAAGTTGATTACTACTGCATAATTCATGAAATAATTTTTTCCACAAAATAACTTACAATTATAATAAATGTATTTTACAATTATTATTGTCATATTTTTACTACAAGAAAAATGTTTGTAAGAATTTTAATTCATAAAATTGATTAAAGGAGCATAGTTAAGCTAATTGACACATTTTATAACTAAATATTAATATACTTTTTATTGTACATGATCAAAATATATTTTTGACTAAATTACTGTACTGAATAAAATTGGTGTTCTTTTTGATTTTGTAGTTGTTAAAGATTAAAATCTTTATCTTGGATATATCATAAGTGAGAGCACTGATTGTCTTGCAAAGATACTGAATAAAAACTAAATAAAGAATATCAATTATATTTTAATTATATAATCAAAATTTAATATTATACACTATATAATAAACTTTAGTATAGATTTTTAGCATTAAAGTTGCCATTTTATTTTCTGAAGATGTCACTATCCTATGACAATATCAATCTTACAAAATGACTACTATTTTCAAAATAAGTTATTTTTTCAAAAAAGTTTCAAATTATTTTTTAAACACTATAATAGTAAATAATCAATTGCAAATCAAAATGGAGATTAAATTGATGATAATTATGGTGAATGCTCACATAAAGACCTATCGCTAATGGAAGTAAATGTGAATTAGTACAGATTATGATTATATTCCAAAGATGATTATTGCTAAATAAACAACCATAAAAAATTTGACATGGGAATTTTACAGTAAAGTAGATCAAAGCTTTTGCAAAACAAAATATGATTGAAACTCAATTTGGCTTTGACATTAACAAATTGTCATTTTTGTATACTGTATTTTGAATGTGGATTTTTATTTGGAATATGTTGAACTATTTTCATTATCTAGTATAATCCTACATGTTTTCACAAAAATTCAAACTTTATTTAGACTTTTCAATCAATAATAAACATGTACATTATGTATACTAAGAAAAGCTTGTTAATTGGTTTTTAAAAATAATATTACTATAACGGTCAAATATCCAATACAATTTATTTGTTCATAATGTTGTCACAAATAAATAAATAAATAATCAAAATAAGATTGAAATAAACAATTATTAATAGTTATTTCAATATTATTTTGATTGATTATTTATTTAAAAATAATATACTAACCTCTTTTGACATAGTATACTAAGCATCCTTTCAGCTAACTGGTAGTCATAGTAACAACAGTTAAAGAGAATTAACATGATTTATAGAAGTGGGAATTTACCACATGTTGATTATAAAATGTAAATGAGTTGATTTACATAGGTCACTTTTTTGAAAGGTGGCTCCAAAATTCTTTCTTACTGATGGTGTTCATATGTGTTTCCTATCATTTCTCTTGGAGTAGACAATGCTAGCAGATGTGGGTTTGAATATGTGACCAAGATTGGTTTCATGTTTGAAGAAAACTGATTTAACATTTGTATTGGTTTTATCCCTATTGTACTAATATTTGTGTTGGTTCACCCTTATAAAGAGATTAGCTTGGGATTCCCCAAAGTAAACAACATTGCAGTTTGTGTTACTGCTTGTGATTTTGTACACAATCTGGGAAACCTGCTTTGGAGGCAACTTATCCTTGGTATTGTTAATTAAGCGGTTAAGGGTGGGAGGGCTACAAAAACTTACTCTATATGTTTCCGCACAAATTTTACATATGCTGTGGATTGCAATGGGTATGTAGGGCAATGATATCCAGGATTTTTTGTCTCCTTGCATAGTGTTTCTAATTGTGGTATAAAATGTTTTAACAATATTAATGAGCATTGGATGTTTGTATCCAATGTTGCATAAGTCCTTAATGTATGTATCTGTTCTACAATCGGATTCAAATTTGCATAGGGTATAATTTCTATGCAGAAACACTTTTGAAGCAAATGGGCATTAATGGGATGGGAGGGTTATAAAAACTTTATATGTTTCTGTACAAATTTTCTTTATGCTATGGGTTGCAATGGTATGTAGGGCAGTGATATCCATGGTTTATTGTATCCTTGCTTAGATGTTTCTAATTTTGACTTAGATTAACGATATTAATGAGCACATATATTTGTATTCGACATAGCATAAGTCCTTAATATATATATCTATATTGTTTTACGATCAGATTAAAATTTGTATAGATTATAATTTCTATGCAGAAATGCTTAGAGGCTTGTGAATTTATGAACGATGGGCTCAATGATTTAGGGTGTATGTTACCTCACATGTGGACCGGTTTAACCATCATTTTGTAATTCAATTGACAATCATCACCCAGAACATATAAACCCAGAAACTTTATGCCTTTTAGTATGTCGTCACACTCAATAGTCCTCTGTAATGATGACTTAATCTTGCTTGATTCCATTAATTTGCATCTCTGTGGCACAAATAAAAATATTGTCTGCATATTGCATATAAAACAAATCTGGTATCTGCTTGAAGTAAGTACTTAGGAAGAACATCATCTTCAAATTTTGTTAAAATGATACTAGATATTATATTACCATATGATGTGCCATACCCATCCTGTTTTATAGAATTTACCTTTGGAGAGGTTGTTATGTCATCATTAATATAGTTCAGGCATTCAATGATAAATTATTTTTTTTAGAATTGTATTTTGAATTTACTAGAGGCACTTTGATTATGTCAATATTGTTTTCTGGATATAGAATTGTACAATTCTGTTATGTCCAATGCAAGTCTGTCTTGGTTTCCGATTTTTAGTTTTTTAATTCTGTTTACCCATTCAAAAGACAATTTAACAGTGAACATGCCAAATCCGATTTGTTCAGTGAACCATCCATTTACCATTTTCATAGCATTGTAATAATAGGCTCATTAATCTCAGAGACCATTTTATTTTATGTAATTTTGCATTTGCAAAAATTCTGGATGGAATAGCACTGACGGATATATTTTAAAATATTCACGTTTAATGAATGCCTTATTACACAACTTTTTTAAGAATTAGAAGTAAATTTATCTTTGTTTTTTTTTAAGTTATAAGAATATGCCACTTTACATTTTATCTTATTAATTTGTGTATTGATTTTTGTAGAGTAATCTTGTTTACTAAGTAAGACAAGTCTGTTTCCCTTGTCTTCTTTTATGCAAATAATGTCATTCTCATGAAAATATTGTTTGGTGGCCTCGATCTCTTTCAACCAATTATTTTTGGCTTTGATTGTTTTTCAAATTATTGCTTGGAAATTTGTCCAATTATCTTTTCTCTTCAGGTTAACTGTGTATTTTGTTTCCAAATCCACAATAAGTTCTCTTATTAGATGCTTCTAGGTCCTGTCCATGAATCATGGTCCATGATCTAATATTTTCTAAAGGGTTATTTGTGTTTAAGTTTACAAAAGTATATGTCATAATGAATACTAATTTTACACCTTGTTTTTCATGAGAAAGGTTATTTTCTTGGTGTATTTGATCTGCAAATTCAAAGCTATAATTCGACATTTGTCACTAATATATTACAATATATCTTGTATTACACATATTTTCTGTTTTCATCACTCCTTTTTCAAAGCTTTCTTATACCCTTTAATAATGTTCTTCAACTGTTAATAAATAACACAGGATAGTATATATCACACAGTTCCAAATGATATTAATATCTTCTTCAGGTGTTGCTATTTTGATCAATGTTAATACTAGCATGAAAATCAAAATGGGAACTTCAATTTCATGTATATTGAATTTAATATAATGCTTTAATCTACTATACTAGATAAGTATAATTTTTTACTTTATTATGCCTTTGTCAGAATAGTAAATTAAAGCGTTATATTAAATTCAATATAATTTTTACTTTCTTAGGCCTTTGTCAGAATAGTAGATTAAATTGTTATATTAAATTCAATGTTCACAAAATAAATATTAAAAAAATATGACTGAAAAGCCTAATTGGTTAGAGTAACATCATAAATTCAATATTCAGGTCAGTGGTTCAATTCCTAAATGAAGAAGGGTATCATTCAAAACACAGTATTATGTACAAACCTGTGTGTTATTACTAACAATTAAATATATTTGAAAAGTTTAAATGAAATTTAATTTTTTTCTAAAAATATTTAAAAATTAAACTAAATGTTGGAAATACTCCACCATATAATTATAGTAAATGCCAATATCACAAACTTTGAGACATTTTTTTAAATAGATATTGTATTGGCTCAAACATTATGTACATATTTGTACCATCATATTTTATGTATTAAACATTCTATACATTTTTTATT
Organism: Epiperipatus broadwayi; assembly: GCA_028023455.1. NCBI lineage: Eukaryota > Metazoa > Onychophora > Udeonychophora > Euonychophora > Peripatidae > Epiperipatus > Epiperipatus broadwayi. Next base: position 1,119,061 of record JAQFVV010012487.1, on the reverse strand, counting down.
TAGTATAGTATTCAAGTTAAGAACTACGATAAAGAATATTTTTCTGAAGGTTTGTGATGATGGTGTTCTAGCTGTATTTTTATATTGGACTATTTCCAACATCTAATATATGTGTTGAATGGCTCAGTTGGTTAGAGCATTACCTTAAAAACAATTCAATAATCAAGAATCTAAGGATGAAGGTTCGAATCCCATGCTAGTACTGTCACTGGTCAGGCCAGCAACACCTGAAAAAGAGGGGAGAAACATACCTCTTGAAACATTGTGCGTATACTAACCTGTTTGCTGTAATATCACTAACAGTTAGTGCATATACTAACCTGTTTGCTGTGATATTCCTAACAGTTGTTTGCTGTGGTATTACTAACAGTTGGTGCATACACTAACCTTGAATGCATTTGGAATATTTAAATAAAATTAAACTTTTCTAAAGACATTCAACACACACATTAGATGATGGAAATAGTCCAATATAAACATATAACAATAAAGAATATATATAAAGATTAATATGCAATAATAAATATAAATAAGAATTATCATTTATTTCAATCACTTATTTACAGATTTTAATGATATATTAAAACTGTTGGTAGTAGTATTAAAGAGCTATAATTCTACTAAGTAAATTATTTTTCATTATTAAGCTTAACTTTATATTAATAGATTATATCTATAAAGTCTTAATTAGTTTTATAAATTAAACCTTTATGACAATATAAAAAATAACAAAACCAAGTTTTTTTAAAACATAATAGAGAGTCTTAAAATTATCAAGCTGCCATGTTTTTAAAAATTATAATAAAGTTACTTTTTTACTTAGATGATATCCAAAATTACATCAATTCTCTTTTGACACTCACAATAAATAATTATATTGTGTAAACTGATTAAAATGACATTATTCTTCTCTTCTTATCTTTGCTGTAGTATTGAATCCAGCTTTGCAGTAAAGGATAAGAATTACTGAATAAAATGAAAACATTAAGGGTATATTTTCATAAATCCTATAAGATATTGTAACGAGCACAGACGTTCGTTACATTGTTGTTGTTTTTTATTTATTAAACATGAAAGTAAATTAAAAAGTTCGCATTTAAAAATTTTCTTTTAGAATTAAAAATTGAAATTAAATATCATCTTAAACTCTTATATATTAAATCGCACAGATATAAAAAATTATTAAAATAAAACTGTATTAAAAATAGAAAAGGTATTTTAAAAACAAAAACTTAAAAAGATTTGGAGATAAAATTATATCTTTAAATTTATCTTTAAACATATTTTTGATTTGGAAAACAGGTTAATTAATCAGAAATGGAAATGATTGTTAATTAGTTAAATGTAAACCAGCCTTGGCATTTAAATGTAAAAACACCGGTCAGATAAGAAAACAATAGAAACTTTCAGCAAATGAAATAAATCCATTTGGAAATCGGACCTCAACAAAAAGGATCATCTCATTGATGACGTAATGTTAAGTCAATCCTTCGAATACATATAAAAGGAAAAATTTTGGAAATTATTAATTAGTGACTAGTTATTGATGATTATTATGATGTAACAGCTAGGTGTTAGTGCTGAGGGGATTGAAAAAGACGCACAGCTTCAATCCCTTCAGTTCTGTTAAGAAAGGAAGAAAAATGAGCCATCGTTTCTACATTGAGGACCAACTACACTAAAAAATCTCCGGATGGATAAATAAATCGGCCAACAGGATACCAATCTTCGGACGACGTGGGAATTCACGTTCAAACGGCAAGGAATATATGAAGATGAACTATTTAAATAACCGTAAGAACTTTAAAATTTATGAACAGTAAATTAAAAACTTTCCAGATTTAAATAATTGCAATATTATTCTATCTGACCAACATTATTTATTAATTAGTTATAATTTTATTTAATGTATTTATTTTGTAAAATCATTTAGTTTATTATGATTTTTGTTTTCCGTTAAGTTAAATTATATAAATGTTAAACTTAAGTCGGGCGTGAATGGCTGTATAGATTTGTAAAGTTATATTAGGGGAGGGTAATCTTAGGTTATTTGTTTCGTGGTTAAATTGGGTCAATGGATTGGATATATTGGTGTGATTAGTAGATGTAATATTGATTCGCCACGGGCAGAATCGCTTCATACGCCGCACACTTCCGTTTGCCTATGGAAGGAATTATAAGTCGGATACCGCAGTTCCTTTCTATGGAGTTTTTTTGTTTTAGTGCTCTTCTTTAGAGATAGATGTAATATTCCTATCTCATAAGAGGCAATTTCTTCTTTTAACCTTTTGTGCTGTCGTATTTTATTACATTGAATACATCGATATATCAGATGAATTGATGCCAGTTTGACTACGAATTTTAGCCTAAGGTTAAATAGGGATAGAATATTTTAATTTCAATGCAAATCTATGTAGTATTCATGCTCGACCCTAAATAAAAATGCATTAAATTTAAGTTGTTTATAGATGCTTGCATGGATCCGAAGATCGGTTAACTATGTTTTGCGTTTTCATATTTGATCAAAATATATAGACATTCGATAAATAATGATACCTTACGGTGAGTATCTAAAATGTATTTATTCGGATGTCTTTTAAGTTATTGGTGATAATGCAAGTATCTTATGGTGAATACTATTGGGTTACATATAAATTTCCCTCCGCAATTGTCAGTAATCAATTATTTTATATTTTGATCGCTTATGTTTACTTTGGAATGTTTTTAACCGTGTAATCTATGTAACCGATCTATAGCAACTTATTATAACAAGCTTTTATAATCCCATCTGTGCGAACTTAATTAAAATGTAAACTTATAATATAATAGAAATTAAAAATGTAAATTAAAATCTAAGGTAAAGTTAAAAATAATGTTAAAATGTAAAACTAATACTAAAATAATTTTAAATCTTATATATATGTGTATAAATAAATGTTTGTATGTTAATTACTGGCAGTGGCTTATTTTATTCCTTTTTTTATATATACTCTTAGATTATCTTATTAAATCTCTGCTATTCCACTGAGCTAGTGACATGGGTTAACGACCGGAATTAAAATATTAAAAAAAAAAAAAAAAATTTTTTTTTTGACTTACGTATCTGCCTACTTTATAAATTTTTCTAGGTTCAAATGCCTAGATGGCGCCCCGTAGTGCAGTTTACGTTAAGTCACATTCTCCGGATCGTTACAATATATATATATATAAAACAGACAAATTTTATATTAAAAAATTATATGAGAAGTTTGCAACATTTATCTTAGATTTCATTAATACATTGTACAGGCTTAAATTTGCATTCATATATGTAAGATATGCAGGATTCGAAATCAGACTTTCACACGACCCACTACTCTCAGTGCCATCTTATATTGCTGACCCACCTGATCACACACATTTTCATTGCAAAAGCTAAAAAATATATTTCTATCATTAAAAGCTGTGTAATATGAGCAATAATAAAAAGAAATTAACTTTCAGTTTATAATGAGAATCTTTCTATTAGTTTTACCTGTCTTATTTGCAGATGGATGAATCAGAAAAATATCATTACATGCCAAACAATGTTAATCTTATTCTTTAATTAATTTACTAAATAAAAACATTTTCAGCATGAAGAAAAGCTTACTGTATTATTTTTCTATCTTGAAAAGATTTCTTAACTAAAATATTTGCACTATAAATAAAAATATTTCAGTTGCTTCTAGAGATTGGAAAGTAGCTGTACTGATAACTAAACTTTCAAACATTTTAGTACATTTTTTTGTATTTCATTGTTGGTGGAAATTGGGAAATATATTTCTGTGGAAGCTTTAAAAATATTATTTTATTCTGTAGTTTGATACCTATTGCAGATATTTTTCAATTAATTGTAATCATAAGTACAAACTTCATTGATATTATTTACAAAAACATTTGATTTTCTAATTCTTACTAAATGTTCATTATCTGATTTATAACAATGCACTATATGTGAGAATTCAAAGTAAATTAGAATTATATATGTAATGTTTATGACAATACTTTTTGAAACCCAAATAGTTTATGTGAAGATTAGATGACAGGTGTAGTTTAATTCTATTGCCTTATATAAATAAAATTCTCAAATTTCTCTCATTTACATAATACACTGTTGTTGATAAACTTAGTTTTTAAACAAAAGTAAACAATTTTCTTAATATGAACCATAAAGATTCTTGTAATGATTAGTGAATTCATTGGAGAATGATAACTATATTCATTAAATAAGCTGTTAGATGTTAAAATTAGCAATAGTCATTGGTTACATAAAGTAATTAAAAATATATAACTATATAGTCATTTACTAGAAAAATTGGGAAGTTTGAATATATAAATGGAAAATTGATGAGCCTTTAATTTTTGAGTACACTACTCTACCAATGTGCTAAACTGCACAGACTTCTTTATAAAATATAAATTAACCAATAGGTCCATTTACTAAATGAGATTTTTTTTTTCACTTTCCTTTATTATTGGGAATCCATTGAAAAAGCTTTACCTCTTAAATAGACTATTCTAACTATTGGATCAAATTTTTTTATGATTTCATGATTGATATGATCCTTCATACAGATTTATATATATATAAAATGTAGGAAATTTTATCCTGTAATTTGGTTACAACTCATATGATAAGGTTAAAAATAGGATACATTAAATGGTATTCAAAGAAGAAAAAAGTTCAATGATGTTTATTATCTTGTTACAAATCTTCAAGTTTACATGATTATATTTTTTATAAAATATAGAAAATTTTATCCTGTAATTTTGTTACAACTCATATGATAAGGTTAAAAATAGGATACATTAAATGGTATTCAAAGAAGAAAAAGGTTCAATCATGTTTATTATCTTGTTACAAATCTTCAAGCTTACATGATTATATCATGTGCTACACAAAGTTTGACTTGTCATTTTAACCGGTAAATGTTAATTCACATACTATATCTGAGAAATTGAAATCACAATGGACATATCATCCCCCCCCCATCCAGAGGAAAAAAACAGCACCTGAAACAATCCCCTCATCCCAGTTACAGCCAATAGTGATAGGATTTAGGCCCCGGGGATGCCCCAACCCCCAGATTCTCCCATCTAGACAGCAAAGATGAGTGAAACTGCAGTTCCAATCCAAGATAAATTGTTGATTTACACAGTGCAATACAAAATTCCAACCACCATGAATATCATCATCCCCATCACCCCAGAAATGATGAAATCTATGCCAATGATCCCCTCGCACCCTCACCCCAGCCGGTCTGAAAACTAGGACTTAGATTCCAGGGACCCTCCCAAGTACCAGACTCCCCCATCTTATTATCAAATTCATAATTGATAGTAATTATGCAAAAAAAAAACATATAAATGTGCTAATTATTAGACAATAAATCCAATGAAGCAAGTTAAATATACATCCCTCATTTTATGGAATCATCAAAGATACTTGAAGCTCAACTCTGTCACTGTGATGCCTGAACATCATATGACCTCCCAAGCAATAAACCATTATATTAGTTAACTAAAGTGAAAATGAGTTTTTTAGAGTTTTAACCTGCTGATCAACAATAATCAATTAATATATATGTTTGTGAAAAACGCATAAATAGTTTCTCTTAAAGAGATGTGTGTTCTGTAAATATCTTATAAAGACTATTAATTACATTGGTATTATTATGATTATAGTTATTTAGAATCATCACTATTACTCTTTTCCAAAATAAATAAAAATAATTTAACCATTCTAAATTAAATACTCTTTTTTCTCTCTTTTATTTTATCCAGACAGTCTGATGTAATTAGGTGGACCATGGCTATTTAGCCACACCTGGTTGAACTTCACATTGGTCAAGGTGACCAAAACCAATTTAAATAAAATGAGGTAAAGTAAAAATTCAAGTGATTCCACTGTTTCACCTCATTACTTATACAAATGACTTCTTGTAATCCTGTCACAAAAGCCAATGAAAAATAAGGGATTTAAATCCAATCTGCCTAGAGTGGGCTTATTGAAGGAAACATTTTTCATTTAATCAAAGACAGTGGAAACAATGATAGAATAAAATAAGAAGACAGAAGAAAATGAAAAGTAAAATTAATCACATTTTTAAACAAAAAAAAAAGGAGTGGGAGAGGTAAAAGTAACTCTATATATGATTCATAAAATATTTGAAAATGAAAAGTGAATATAAATACAGATAATGATAAAGTAATTTGAAATTTTTTACAATTTTTTTTTTTAAAAAAAGAGGAGTCTAAAAAACTGGTGGTCATCTTAATAATTAAAATTGTTAGAAGTATATTTTTAAATTTATATACATGCATATATCTACTGAACTGTAAATGAATTGGCAGGCACTTGTATACTTGACTTAAAAATTATGAATTGTTTTTGAAAAAAAAGTATATCCTTTTAATCAAGTAATAATTTTTAAGACTCCATATTTTTTTATAAAATTTATTTGACTTTATATGTGTATGTACATATGCATGTATGTATTGATATTAGTGAAATAGTAGTTGTCATATTCATTTGCTTTATCTAAGATTAGTTAAAAATTTGGGGGAAAAAAAATCCCAGTTGAGCTGAGATTTTTCAAAAACATTTTTTTTCTTTCAGAAAGCTGTCCCACAATTAGCCATTTAATTATTGTTAGGTTGATTATCAAGCTATTATTTATTAGAAGCTAACATTTAAAAAAAAACCAGCAAAATATCTCATCATCAGTAAGGGTCTAGCCAAAGCAATGTGCTTTCTTTAGCTATTTTTCTACCAATAATTATCTTTAAATCGTATTGCAATAAATTATATTGGTACCCATATTTAAACTAAATATCAAATGCTAATTTATTAATTTAAGTACTGTATATTTAAAATTGCAGCACTGTTATTTGTGTAGTCTGAACAATAAAATAATTATTAAAAATAATAAAAAGACCATTATCCCGTTGCCTTTCCTTTAAGATGTTTTTGTAAGAAAATTAGGAAACCATATAATTTTTAAAAAAATTAAATAAAAAAGCACCTCCTCCTCCCTATAAACTTATATTTATAAATATTGTACATTAATAAATCTTATGTATATAAAAAAAATATTTACGTGAAAAATTTATCCAGAAATTGTGACAATAATTAATAACTTTTTTTAAAATGCCTATTTCCTAACACTACTTCCAAATTATTTGTTATTTGATAAATAATGATAATAAGAAGGAGTATACAATACTGAGGTCTTCATTATCTGTCTTTAATGAAGACCATATATACATAATTATTAAATACAATGATCAAAGTTTTAATAAGAATATTAATAAGATTTAACTCTTGTTTGGTCAAAATAATATAATTAAGTTGTGGCTAATTTTGCAACGTTTAATTTTTCATATATACAGCCTTGTGGCAAAATAAAACTATTTTTGATCATAATTATTAATAATTAAACAAACAGAAATATATTAAAAACTATTAAATAAAAAATTAAAATGTACTTTTTACATTATCTATAATAATGTAATCTTTCTTCTTTCCAAAAATAGTTAACATTTTGACTAACATAGTAGTCATACTGAATTTTTCAAGAATTGATTTAATAAGATAATTTTAAGATAACTTCAATTTGCACTATTTAAAAAACAAATAGTATATGTTATCAGAAAAATAAAATACCAAGAACTGTAATAAACATTAATGAGACATTAAGCATCAAAAAGATATACAGATTCAAATTTGTCACTATGAACTTTATATATATATTTTAGCTCAAACAGATGTGTTTGTAAATTCCTTTTGTATGATGATTAAGAAAAAGGAAATGATTAACGATTAAAAGATAGTTTAATTAAGATCTTCTTTAAAATAATCCAGATATTGATTAGAAAGAATTATCAAGTTGTTCAGATATAACAATTTCAATTTTGGTTTGGAATGTAGACGTTAATTAGAAAATATATATATATATGTTTTTAAATATGGTAGTTCTAATTTTGATATAGAAGGTTAAATAAATATGGAGGTGTTATAGATAAGGAAGGGAATGCATTAATATGTCAAAGAGCTGAGCAGCTCAGAGATGAGAAAATAAAAAGAGATTAGCAAAATCGAAATTCGGCAGTGCTAACTGCTAAAAGATCTTGTAAACAGTTTAATACTGGAGCATAGTCTGAAAGTATAAAAGTATCCTACAGATAATTTGACTATGCTGGATATTAATTCATTCATGTCACTCTTGATTCTTCCTACTTTGTGTTAAAATATTCTAGATGGCTGTCTAATTATTGCCTTCATGTTACTCTGAAAATCATGATAACAGCCTTGCTTGTCTAGTTAACAAATGCATTACCCTGATTGTATGCCTGTAAAATAGTACTGCCTGTTTAAAAGAAAACTTCAAAAAGAACAATGCTTGATTGAGAAGATTCTGTGGACAAGCCTGTACCAACTATAAAATTACAAAGGAATCCAGAAAGTCACCTAAAATAATAGAACTATGAAGTATGGTTATATTCTGAAGTCAAAGACATTAATGTAATATAATGAATTGTAGGCATCCCATAAAATATCTTTTAAGTTTATGAATTATTGCAAAATCACATTCAAGTACCTATATTAGTATACTATATTATCATTAATGACTTTTTTGTGTATTTTGTTTACTATATTATTTTGTATACAATTTATTTTGATTGTTATACATTATACTGGACATTGTATTATTAATAAATGTTTTGAATCGTGAGATTTTTTTTTTCTTGTGGATAATTATTTAGCTACATTATTTTTATACGTATAATGTATCAGAGAAGGAATGCTAATCAACCTTTGGCAGGTGGCTCAGTTGGTTAAGGGTGTTACCTTAAAATTCAATACTCAAAGACTCTAAGGTTACAGGTTCGATTCCCATGCTAGCACTGTCACTGGTCAGGCCAGCAACACCTAAAGAAGAGGGGAGAATAATATCTCTAGAAATGTTGTGCATATACTAATATGTGTGCTATTACTAACAGTTGAATGTATTTGGAATATTTTAAGTAAAGTTAAATTTTTCTAAAGACATTCAATACTCATATTAGATTTTTGAAAAACCTAATCAGTGTATTTAAAATTTTATATTTATTATTACTTCATTTTCTTTTATTAGTTAGTTAAATAAATGTTGGTATTAATATAATAGAAAACATTTAGTTGTGTGCTATTCTTGTTCATTGTCTAATTTCACAAAGTATTATATTCAAATGTATGTTAACTTTAGACAATTCCCTAAACAATGTTACCTGACAGAATGTTAACAGAGATGTTATTAGGATTGTGAAGCTGGGGTCTGTCTTGGTTGTGTTCATTTGGTGGCTCTTTTGTGATAGAAAATCGCATCCTGAGATACTGGTCATTGACTGACTATCAGAAAGATGATTGTCAAAAAATGATGATCAGGAAAATAATTTGTTTATAATGTGCATGTAAGAGGAGTGATAGCATGAATCATCGTTGGTAATTACCTGGACCAAATGGCTCTCATTAATAATGAGTTATAGTTAATTACCGTTACAATATATATATATGGATTTAGGCTTAAACGAAAAAAGATATATATTATATTTGTAAATATTTTTTAATTCATTTTATTTTTATATATTCATTTTATTTTTATATATTAATTGTATTTCTTATATTTAAGTTTGTTTTTTATTTCTCATTACAATTCTAAAGCTGTGGTTAACATATCTGAAAGTAGCATTTTGAAATTACAGAATAATTACGAGACATACTAAGTCTAAAACAAAATATATTATCATAAAACAATAGAGCAAATTTCCAGTTACTCCAAATTAAATTTCCTAGAGTTTTGTTTTATTTTTTTAGTTCTTTGTTCTAACATTATTATATTAATATATCACAATCATAAACTTTTTTACTCAAAAAGATATTTTATTTTTAAAAATATTGTTGGCTAGATAAGGCTAAACGCATTCAAAGGATTTGTCATAAAATTTCCTTCAGAAAATAAATAATAAGGATGGATATGTGATATTTAGTATAATTCTTGAGAATAACTTTAATATTTACTTGTGTTTAAATTAATGAATTTCAAAATATGCTAAAATATATTATAGAAGAAATAAACAAATACTCCACACATATCTTTATAAAACTGATTTATTTATTGCATGAAGTATTATTTCATAATAGAAAATAAAACTATTAACAATATTCTGGAGTTTAGAATAATTTCCTACTTATATGGGGATAATAATGTAATGAATACTACTATTATTACCTAAATTACAAATCGACTAATATGAAGAATTACAATTTTTTAATTAAAGATATAAACCAAAAATTTTAATCCCTCCACTTCACACTGTTATTCATAATTTAGATATTTATTTTTGTTTTAAGAAAATCTTAATACCATTCTTAATAACTATATACACACAAAAAATATTTTATAAATTACTAATAAAAATTAATTAATTAGTTGAAACGTTGTATGGAAGGAGAAAGAAAATTATAGTTTGGAATAAAACAAGTTTTAAAAAGAAAAGGAATGTTGAATTTATATATTTATTAGAGAAAAAGAAGTATTTAAAAAAATCACATTACATACTTATTATTATTAAATTAATCGTGAATTGTTTATTTGTTAATTAATCGTAAAAATCAATATTTATCTTTAATATAATAATAAACCTCTAACAAAATATTAATAGTACATTGAATACTAAATACTATATTTAACCATTTTTTTAATGAATATTATTTCGCACTTATATTAAATAAAAAAAAGAATGAGAAAAAAGAAAATAAGTGTTATTTTACTTTTACTTCACAACCTGTTGGGCATAATGGAAGGGGTGTGGATACATTTGTAAGTAGTGTTCTACAGTTTTTAAAATAATGTAAGTAATTTAATAATAATGATAACAATAAAGTATATAAAAGGTGTCAGCTTTGAAATATTTCACTATCATAAGTAATCCTGTTAGGGGTGGACTAGTATCATTGATGGACACCTGTCTACAAAGGAAAATCAAGCCGCCAAAGTATTGACAAGTGAAGTATTTAAAAATTATCAACAATGGGGAAATGTAAGCTAATAATAATTTAGGAAATAACATTTTTCAAATGTACGCAGTCATCTAATAACAAAATTTAGTAATGATTAATAACTGAATACTACAATTAAATAATTAAAGATTTAAAAAAAAAAACACAAAAAGATCTCAATTTATTACAAAAAAAAAATATTATCTAAAGACTCTCCTTAAAAAGTTAATTTTATTTTTTATAAAAGGAGGAAGAAGCAACGATGGCCTTCCAGGTGGCTTTCAGATAAAAATATAAAAAATTAACTGGGAGGAGCTTTTCCTTAAACATGTAATTCTCAAATATAGTATATTAGATTTTTGAATAACTATTAATTAAACTTTTTAATTAAAATAACAGTATTTAAATCTTTCTGTAGGCTACTTGTTATCAAAATTTTTTTAAAAAAATACATTAAACCGTTCTAACCACAACTACGCGATGATCAAGTGTTATCACTCGGTTGAAATATGTACTCTATTGCCTGGTATACCCCAACCTGCCTTTAGACAAAAAAAAAACAACTTATTTTTATACATTATACATTATTATAAAATTTGAAAGTGAATTAAAATAATATGCAATAATATAATTCTTTTGATTCCTATACATTCTGAATAATACTGTACTAAATCACTGCATATATTAATAAATTCAGTTTTTCCCAATATCCTTCTAAATATGAGTCTAATAAATGCAAATAGTAGTTAAGTTGAACCATATTTTCAAGTTAACCAGAATGATCTTGTAAAAAGGGATGCCATCAAAAAAATTGTTAATCTGTTTCCTTTATATGCAAGCTCCATCCAGGTGAAATCAAATAAATAATGTCAATACTTCAATTCTTATAACTATAAATAAAATCAATTAATTAATAACACGCTGATGCGTTGCAGTGAAACTTTTTTATATAATAATTTCGGTAGGCTTTCAATATCATAATTTCTGCAGACTAAACGCTTTCAGAGTTTTGTTACTCCATAATCATAGTCTCTTAGATTATTAACGTCATTATATGCAAATATATACAAAACTATCTCCTATATTATCCATTTTCTGGAAATGGCAAAACAAGTGTCTATTCTATTTATTGCATTGATTCTAATTTAGAGAATAACATTGCGCACATCAACAAAGAATCACACAAAGGAAATTGAAAAAATAAATTTTGAATTTAACTTTGATTAATCAGTTTTCTTATACTATTTTGGTGTATAATGTTATACAAAAAAAAATATTAATAATAACATGAATTTTTATTTAAAAGAAAATTGAATTACTAAAATTTTAAAGTACTATATGATTTCGCAGATGATGTAGTTGTTTTTGCAAATAATGCTTCAGAGCTGCAGGAAATGTTGCAGGAGTTAGCAGATGAAAGTAGAAAAGTAGGACTAAAGATAAATGTTAAAAAGACTAAAGTAATGTTTAATCGATTTGCTCAAAATATGAAAATAAAGATTGATTATGAAGAATTAGAAGAAGTTAACAGTTACAAATACCTTGGTCAGATTATTAATACAGATGGAAACATACTGGAGGAAATTAATCATAGAATTAAACTTGGTTGGGGTGCTTTTGGTAGAAATAACTTGATACTAAAAGGAAATATGCCTAGTGTTTGAAAAGGATGGTTTTTAACAAATGTGTTTTACCAGTTCTTACATATGGATCTGAGACTTGGACATTTAATAGAAAAGCAATACAGAGACTTCAGACCACTCAAAGGAGTATGGAGAGATGTATGTTGGGAGTAACAAGAAGAGATCGAAAACGCAATGTATGGGTAAGACAACAAACAGGTGTTACTGACCTTATTGAAAAAATTAAAAGATTGGGCTGGACATATTGCTAGAAGAGATGACAATAGATGGACAATTGAAATTTTAAAATGGATTCCAAGAGATTGTAAAAGACCCAGAAAGAGACCACATGTGAGATGGATGGATGAAATAAGAAAATGTGCAGGGGTGTTGTGGAGAAGAGAAGCTAAAGATTGGAGAAGATGGATTAAACTTGGAGAGACTTTCATCCTGCAGTGGATTGATAATGGTTGATGATGATGATGATATGTTTTTAATCATTAAATTTTATAAACAATAAAATCTAATAATAAATATTTCCCCTGTTCCACAATATACTATAGTTTTTTTTTTCCCTGCAGTGGATTGATAATGGTTGATGATGATGATGATATGTTTTTAATCATTAAATTTTATAAACAATAAAATCTAATAATAAATATTTCCCCTGTTCCACAATATACTATAGTTTTTTTTTCTTCTTACTATGAAGCAATAATATTTTATTAAAGTAAACAAAAAAAAATTCTCTATATATGCTTTTCTTACCATGAAGCAATAATATTTTATTTAAAGTATAAAAAAAAAAAAATTAATTACAGTATCTAATCATTAAATATGTTTGCTTAGTGTGCATATGTATAATTCTACATACAAGTACGAGATATCTGACTATAACTTAAATGACAAAAATTTCCAAGCAACTGAAAATATCATATTTATATTTATTATATAGTTTGCTTATTACAACAATAGTATACTGATTTACACAAACCCTAAACCTTATACATTTAAAACCTTACAATTGTAACTTTAAATTTATATACTTCTTGAGCAAAAATAGCAATTAATATTGCTGTTTATGTAGAGATTTCTAAAAAATAAATTGATTCTTTATAGATAAGAATTTCAACAAACAAACAATGTAAAGGTCAGAAAAATAAATTCTCATGTATTGTAGACAATGATTGTCTAATACTCAAATCCCACAATATGAAAAAAAAAAATTATAAGAAAAAAAAATGTGAAATTCACAAATTTCATAAGTACTAAAATACTTGCCCGCAATACTCTTCTCTTCATATTCAGCAATGTTATTGTGATCACAAAACCAGTTTTTTTGGATTCATAAAAGTGTATTGTCACAGCAAAGTTAAAAAAATAAAAATTTGTTTAAAATAGTCTCAATGTTCAACGTTAATGATGGTAGCAATTTTTTCAAATCTAAAATGTTATAAAGTAGTAAATATTTAGTGTAGACTGAAAACCATTAAATTTTTGGGTGGCAGTTACAAATAAACAGCATATTCCCATAGATATATTGATCAGAAATTGCTGTGACTATAGTAAGATTTTAGCAAAGGATTCATTGAAAAGAATGACATCAAGCTATTTATGATAAGTAAAAAATTATATAGATAGAGAAATCTTTTGGGCTTATATTTTGAAGCCATTTTTAAAAAAAATTCATTCACAGTACACTAAAAAAATTGCTGCTGATAATAACATAAACAAGCATATTTGAAACTTATAATTTAAAATCATGTAATGGGCTTCACAGGTGGCAGAGAACTGAATGACCTTTATATTTGAAGGTCAATTGTAAATAACAAAGTGCCCTATTAAAAGATTCTGCTACCTTGTAGGATAATAAATTAGTTCATCAAAAGCTAAGTATTGTTTCCAATACAAGCAGACTTTTCTGTCTCCCTCTTTCAGTCACTTAAGTTATTGTAAGATTTGGTCATTGTGAGATTAAATGCCTTGTTACTTTTATAAAGAAAGGTGATTTTGAGGTACAACAAAGATTCCAAAGTGCTGCGCAGCTATTGCATTTTTTATTTACAAGTTAAAAGATGGCAGTATTTCATCACAGAGAAATAAGTATTTCAAGTAACCTGCATATTAAGTTATTTTACCTAATTTATTGTATGGAGGTCAAACTTGGACACTTTATCAGTATAATATAAAAGCATTAGAAAAGTTTCATTTAAGGATATTCTGTAAAATTTTAAAAGACAATGGCAAGATTTAACATCTGGCAATATGTTTTTCAACTTGCTAGATGTGTTTCTAGAGAGTCCAATATTGTAAATCACATCTTAGTTGGTTTAGACATGTAAAATGAGTAAATAATGCATGACTTCCTAAAAGGCTATTTTAAGTTGAACTTGAGCATGATTGTAGTGCAAAGTAAATCCTTTTATAAGGATTATCTCAAAATGTCAATTATTTCCATTGGCAAGATATAACAGGAATATAATACATTGGAGAGCTATAATTAAACATGAAGTATTTTAGAAAAAAGTTTTCTGCTAAAAAAAATGAAAAGACAATTTTCTAAAATATCAAGTTAACAGAGAAATATGGACACATTTGTGTTTCACAGATTAGTTTGTATAGTCATCACAAAATTAATTTCAACGGCAGTTTTTTTTTTTTTTTTGTCCTTTTTCTCCTTTTTTTTTTTTTTTTTGGAGTTAAAATGGCTATATTTGTTTAGACACTATACCTTTTATATGCCATCATCATCACTGAATTTTATCATAAGATAAATAAAAAACAAGAGGTTTTTTTTTTTGAGAGTGCTGAATGGAACACACTTATAGACATATATATTTAGTTAAAGTACAATATGCACATATGTAAATATTCTCTCTCTCTATCAATGTATAATTTCTTTTTTTTTTTTTTCATAACTGCATTATTCTACCTTTTTATGTGATATAAATATCTGTACCATGTTAGCTTGGAATCAAATGGCACATATTAAAATTGAATTGAATCATTAACTTAATAAATATTTTTAGGTAAAACTACCAATCATCATCATTATTATTATAGTTATATCAATATACTGATATTTATTGCATTCTGAATGTTCTATGAAAAAATAAATAAAAGGTGGAAAAAACCTATACAATTAAAAAAAATTATGAAAAATACAAATATTTATATTGTGTGTATATATATACACACATTATTTAGAAAATATTACAATAATGATTTTATACAAGATTCTAATATGATTACCACATTTAAAATTAAAAACCTTTTCTACTAATTCAATTTCAAGATAATCTTGAATAAGCTACTTGTCAGTGTCTTATCCACTTTAAGATGTATAAACAGCCTTTAAAAATATATCACTACAACAAATTTTAAAAATATGTATAAAAATAATATTAATAATTATTATTAGTCATTCATTAGACTACAGGTTATCCAATAATGAATAATATTTCAGTGGTATAATGAAAATTACACTACAGAAATATTATTCATTAATGTAGTGCAGGGATTCCTCAATCAACAGAGTTAAAAGCAGAAAAATAATATTTAAATGAAACTGCAATCCAATAAAACTGCATAACTTACTATAAATATTTATAAATTGATACAATATTCAATTTTTCTTAAATTATAATTTTATTTGGAATGTATAGAATAATATTTATATATGTGAAGATAGCGCTTAAATAAATTTAAAATGAATTATTATGACATTTATTTCTACATGGACTTAGGTATAAAAATAAAATAAAAAACACCCTTGTACAATAAATATCTGACAGGCCTTAAAATTTATCACTAAATTTCTGGTAAACCGTTTACTGAATTTAAACAGGAAACATTAATGAAGCACTGATCATAGTCTATTAAAAAATTCAACTGACACAGACGCATCTATACAGGCCTAATAAAACACACAGGCAAACAAAAACAAATATTCAAATAGTTCCATTGAATAAATGTTTTGTAGGTTCACATCGCCCAAAACAAATCTAATCTCCAATACATATATTATCTGCAGTCGTATCTAAACTATTAATATTTTAACGATCTTTTTTTTTCCTAGGGCAAATTTAAAATTTTACTACAGTCTCTGAAAATATACAGAACTTATAGAAAATGAGTGTCCTCTTCATACAAAATCTATAAGTAATAATTTTCTGAACTTTCATTTAAAATACAAATATGGTAATTGCCTTATGTTTGTCAAGTATGAATGGAAAACATTGGAGGAAAAAAAAAGATAAACAACCTATAAGTAAGTAGAGAGATTATCATAAATATATCATTTGCAGCTGAAAAAAACAGATGATAAATTATTGTAGAGAATTGATAGCACCAAATAAATATTAAATCCCAACTTATAATAACGTAAATGGAAAAAAATCCAAAGCAATGCTCAAATAATTTAGTAAACACTAAAGTAAAAAGTTTATGACCATTTTCTTAGCAGTTTACATTAGACAATTTCTCTGGAAATTATATGAAAAAAGTTTAGAAAGTTATGTAACAACAATAATAATTTTATTCAGTTATGTTCAATCACTACCTTTATTAAGGATTGTCACTGTTTGGAAGTAGAAAACTTAGCAGAAGTTCCAGTAAAAAAAATCAGTATTAACATTTCTGTATAACTTGCATGATGTTGTATAATAAAATTAAATAAAATATATGGCATTTATGAAGGGTAAGCCTTCAAAAACATTCAGAGAAATAATAATTTGTTGATATTTATCTCTAGATATTGGTCTTATATCATATTTTGTTTTCTGAGTTATAATTTGTAATTAATGTGTGTATGGTTTATTCTAACAGATTTAAATTTTACATTATTTCAATATATTATTTATTTTAGAAGTTATTAAACTACATTTCCAATTATAACTTTTAAATAATAATGTAAATTGGAAAAAAATAAAATAAAATGATTTAATGTACATCATGTACAAAGTCTATAATCAGAAAAAACATGCATATTAAATTTATAAAAATGCAACAGCAACAATTAGATTACATAATGATACTAGGAAAGTCAACATTGAGAAGAGTGTAAGACAGGGTAACTCCATATCTCCAAAACTTTTTACAGCAGTGCTGGATTAAGTATTTTGTGGATTAAAATGGTAAGCTAAAGGAGTGAAAGTAAATGGAGATTATTTAAGTCATTTAGATCTTGCAGATGATGTAGTTGTTTTTGCAAATAATGCTTTAGAGCTGCAGGAAATGCTGCAAGAGTTATCAGATGAAAGTAGGAAAGTAAGACTAAAGATAAAGGTTAAAAAGATTAAAGTAATGTTCAATGGATTTTCTCAAAATATGAAAATAAAGATCGATTATGATGAGTTAAAAGAAGTTAACAGCTACAAATACCTTAGTCAGATTATTAATACAGATGGAAACATAATGGATGAAATTAATCATAGAATTAAACTTGGTTAGTGTGCTTTTGGTAGAAATAACTTGATGATAAAAGGAAATATGCCTATATGTTTGAAAAGGAAGTTTTTTAATAAATGTGTTTTACCTATTCTTACTTATGAATCTGAGACTTGGACATTTAATAGAAGAGCAATACAGAGACTTAAGACCACACAAAGAAGTATGGAGAGATGCATGTTAGGAGTAACAAGAAGAGATCGAAAATGCAATATATGGGTAAGAGAATAAACAGATGTTACTGACCTCATTGAAAAAATTAAAAGACTGAAGTAAAGTTGGGCTGATGGACAATTGAAATCTTAAACTGGATTACAAGAGATTGTAAAAGACCCAGAAATAGACTACATGTGAGATGGATGGATGAAATAAGAAAGTGTGCAGGGGTAATGTGGAGGAGAAACTAAAGATCGGAAATGGATTGAACTTGGAGAGACCTTCATCCTACAATGGATTGATAATGGTTGATGATGATGATAATAAAGACAGGCTTAGCTAGCTGTATAGAATAGATCATTTTCAATCACTCTGCAATGTGGTCTTTCAAAACATAATCCAATTTCCTTGATCCATGTTTTCTCTTCTATACATTACTCCAATAAACAGTCATTTCCTGCAACCATCTCACACATGGTCTTTTTATAGGTCATTTCCAATCTTTTGGTATCCTGTTAATTACTTTTGTTGTTCAATTGGGTCCATATTTTTCATTTTCCATCCTTCAAGTGTTATACCAAAAAAATATAATTTTAGAGTGCCTTTTTTAAAATTTAATTTATAATAATAAAAAGATGCCAAAGAATTTTTGGAATTTATTGACGTAAAACGAACAAAAGAACGTAAATAAATAATTATATTTTTTTAAAAAATTATATAATAATTTTATAATGCTAAAGTATTTAAGAAATTACAAGAAAATCAAAATTCTTAATGCCATTTCAAAAGTGAACTTAAAAATTAAACAAACCAACATAAAAGCAAATATTGAAGTGTATCAAAAATATATTGTCATCATTTTATTCTAATTTGAGTCTAATGATAACACATTTAAGTCCCGTTTAAATACATACACTACAATAATTTTAAATAGGATTGGTGTTATAAAATGCTACAGTTAAAGTAAGAAATGTTGTAATGTGCTAATTTTTTTTAATCAAGTATGTCATTTTTAGATATTATGCTTTCCAGGCAAAAATATATTTATTTTTAATTAATATTATGATAAAAATAAGTCAATCAAGTGCATATTATGAACATCAAATTAGTAAAGATGGGGAAGATACAAAAGAGGAAGAGGGGGTTGCTAATTCATTATAATAAAGTGTTATACCTATGTCATGGTGAAACGAAAGCGAATGATCACGCTAACACAATCATCAGAAAAATGATTTTTTTAGGATAAAACTTCCAATTAATATAAATTTTAAACATTACATATATATACAAAATAATCCAAGAGCACATTTTTTAAAAATATAATAATTTTACGGTTTAAATATCTACATAATAATTTGGTAATTTAATAATTTTACTTTAAAATATTAACATTTAATGTATTGATTAAATATTTTATTTTATAAATTACGCCCGTATATTTTAATACATTATTAACAGCGAATGTGAAGCCTCCTTCCCAAAGGTGGCCGTGCAAAAAATCAACCAATCATTCAAAACATTGGATTTTTTTCCAGCCAATCAAATTTTATTTCTTAAGGCAGTAATTTAAAACAGTACTTTTCATAATAATTAAACGTGGTACTGGGGGAAAAAATATAGAAGAAATTGGAGGAAAAAATATTTAAACAAAATAGAAAAAAAAACATTTTTTTAATTTTTCTGTAGCCCAATCAGATAAAATAATACAAATAAATATTTGGGATGATTTTGTTAGATTATACAGAAATTGATCCCACCTACAAGCACAAGATTTTTTGATTCCTTTTAAAGACATGATATCAAAAACACTTTGATAGATTTTTTTAGTACAACATAATAATATTATATTCATATATAGATATGTAATGTGTGTATATAAAATATAGATAAAAATATTTAGATAAGCAAATTAATTTATTATAGATAGATAATAAATACGGTATAACAATAAATTAATTAACGTTTAATAACAAAATTTATGCTGGAAGATTGCTATTACTAATCCATCGTTTTCTAAATATGTAACTAGTTGTATAAGTAAATATGTTATTTATAAATGTTTATGTATATATATTGTATAAACATACACCTATGCTTATCTGTTGCAAAAATAAACAAAAAATTTTAGTAAGGAGCCTATTGGAGGCCTCTCCAACAGTCCCTTCAGGGGGAAAAAGAGAAAGGAGCAGTACCCATCAGGATTGTCAATTGCTGGATGATGAGACCGAGTATTTTTCCATTCTTATTTTATATTCTAACTAAGAATAGTTATATACTTATTTCCAAGCCAATGTTAGATGGTAGCTGAATTACTGTGGGTCAATCACATGAGAAATAAGTCATAAGCTTCTTATGGCTTGGAGTTGGATCACAGATTATACGTTAGCAGGCAGATGTACTATTTCTGCATCACAAAGCCCTCTTAACTATATATTATTACTATCATATAAATAAATAAAAGTTACCATGAGCTTATTACCAATAGGAATATAACACTTCCTTCACTAATCATGAAGGATCATCATATAGTCAGTAAGTATATCAACACGCATATAAGTAGCCAAATTAATATGAGACCTTTACCCTGTAATTACAAATAAATTGATTATTCATTTACTAAACAATCTAATTAAATTGCTAGTTAGATTGGCAGCTGAAAAATTATCTCAAAGAAAAAGAACTCCACTATTTAAAAAAAAAAAATTTAATCCTTCAAGTCATGAGCATAGCAGATGATCTGACAGTGCAAAATGAAATCCTTCTACATAAATAGACTAACTTTATAAAATGTAGAAGAGAATGGAGAGGGGGGGTAATGATACAGAAAATAATAAATGTGAACGCAATAGTTCTAATAATTATAAAAAAAGACATCAGTCATTTGAGATGTTGGTAGTTAACCTAAAATAATGTTTTCAGTATGGTGTTAAAAAAAATTAAGTTATTTATTTATTTGTTTTAATTTACACAAAGACAGTACAGTTTTAAATATTCTTTACTTATTTTTTTTTTTTTTTGTAAAAATAATTTTTAAAAAAAAACAACAACAAATGCTTAAAAATATTTCTAAAATGAGGTTATGAAAAAAAACTAAGAGAGAAAAGTTGTGAAAAAATCTACATATTGGAGGTATGAATTACAGAAAGCTAGCAAGGGCTGTAGAATAAGATTCCAACTTATTTTAATCACAGAAAGTTTTTCAATTTTCTAAAAAAGTTTGGAATCCTGACACACACATATATATAAAAAAACAAATCAAAAATAATTTACTGAAAACACACACACACAAATAAATTATATATTATTACGCTAACATACCTTGAAAAATGAACTCAAATTTATTTTTTTAAAAAAACCAGATTAATCATTTCAAATTGGTTATTTATATATAGAATTAAGCTTCTTTCAAAATATGGTTTAATTGTGGATAAATGAATTCTAAAATCATGAATGATATCTAACTTATTCTGTATTTAGTTATGAATGAATGAAAATTTTTTCATACATATTTCTTTCTAACTGCTAGTTAGAGCTGAAATTTAATTTAATTGCTAAATTCCAAACTGAAAAGCTCCTAGAAAAACACCTTTTATATTGATTTTTAGACAAAACACACACACACTGCAATTGCTAAATATTAATATTATACACTAAAACAATTGTGATTGTTCAAAAAACCCACTAGAGGGCGCAGGACTGAAAAGTTCTGCTAATTTCTAGTGCTAACTTAATTGCTAGTTTTACAAAAAAAAATTAATTTTTTTTCCCCAAAAATCCACAAGATTTTGTTTATAACATCATTTTCTTCCTGATATTGAAAGGATGAAAACAGCAGAGAATCTGAAGACAAGTTTTCTTAGCAATATAAATTCCAACTTGGATAAATCAACAGCGAATGAAGAAGTCATTTTCATCTCCAAGCAGCCAAGAGATTCTCAAAGAAAAAGAGGTAAGTCAACCAAATTACTTAATCCAATGAATGAAAATTTACAAATATATGTTGATCAACTCTCTGATAATGCAATACTGCAATTACATAATGATACTATTAAAAATGTGCATTAAAAACCTAGAAATTAATGTGAAATATAATACTAACATCAATAACGGTAAATCAACCAATTCTATGAAGGAAATTTACAAATAAATGTTGATCAACTCTCTGAAAACGCAATTCTGTAATTATATAATGATACCATTAAAAATGTGGATACCAGAGAAATCGTTAGAAACCAAGAAATTAATGTTAAATATAATACTAATGTTGATAACATTAATAATGCTAATAATGCTAAAAAACTTTCCAAGGCCCAAGTTAAAAAAAAAACAGCCAGTAACACCAACTTTTCTAATCAAAAGGTGTCAAACAATGAAAATATACTCCAGATGGATAATCATTTTATCTTTCAAGACAATACAAGTAGTTTTTAACTCACTAATAACATCGTTAAATTAGATGAATTCCCTGAATTAACTTATGATAGTGATAAAAATTCCAAAAACATTTGTGTAATAACAAGAAAAAGAAAACAGCCAGTAGCACCAACTTTTCTAATCAAAATGTATCAACAATGAAAATATACCCCAGATGGATAATCACTTCATATTTCTAAACAATACAAGTAGTTTTAAACTGACTGATAAGATCGTTAAGTTAGATGAATTCCATGAATTAACTTATGATAGCAATAAAAATTCCACAAACATTTTGTATAATAACAAAGTAACCCCACCAAGTATAGCCTTAATTTTAATTCTTATAGTGATGAACGCTTTAATAAACCTGCCCCTCGGGTCCCTCACACCCTACCTAATAATGATAGAATCAACAAAATCTCATATGCAAATGTACACCAAAAAAAATTAGTAAGCCTAATTTTCAAAACATAACTCTCAAGATAATCCGGACATTTTTTAACACTTTTGAAGCAGCAGTTTCCTTTCAGAGAGAGGCTGCAGAAGGACATATTAAACTTTCCAGCCTGGACCAAACAACAATAAACAATATTGCTGCTGAATTTAATGCAATACCAGTGCAGCTGCTTAGATCGTTCTTGAACTATGCCAGTGACAGAAAATTAATACTATCCATCACCAACCAACAAAATGACCATTTTAACTTCCCCTTAGAAGAATTTTGTAAGGAAATTACTACAAAGAAACTCTGGATAGACATCTATAAATTGTTTAATCACTCAAATAATTGATATCTAATAGTTGAATGTCATAATTCCATCCAGAAGCAAATTATTCAGAATGCTATTAAATTTACTGACAACAAGATAATGTGCATCGTTGACATGAATAGGCCAGTGATTTTAGCCAGGCATATACACAACTGCTACTTAGATTTTTAATCAGAGTGACCTCCAGAAACTCCTTAAGCCTTATGGGTCTGTATCCAACTTTCGGTATATTTTGGAAAAGAGCAGATATTCCAGTTTATACCAACTCTGCACTATTCTCAATCACCCTTAATAAGGGCACATCCCCAACTGCCATCCTACCATACCCTGTGTGAAATCTGCCCCACTGTGTGGAATATGCCCCATTAATCATCTCATTTCAGGGCATTCCACCAGTGTTTTTACTGCAAACTTAGAACTCACTTGGTCAGAGACCGTCCCTCGAGAATATGCCTTCATTGCAAGATGAGAAAAACGAGGCTGCATAACTGTGATCCTTTAACCATACAACACAGACCATCTAATACTACATCCAAATATTCAACCAAACAATCCCAATTTGCTTCAGCTTTACCAGCAGGCTGCTGAGTTATCAATTCAATCTTCCAGAAGTAGTAGTCTGGAATCGGATTCTACTTTAAATGAATCCTTACCAGTATCTCAGGTCCGGAGCAAAAGGAAAGCCAAGAGAGCTGAATCAAATAAAAGCTCAACAGACAATGAGTCACTAAATGGAAAAGGGAAAGGACAGAAGATGAAAGTGAATGTATAAGGGGATGACATAGTGGTGCTACGGTCCTCTTAGATCATTGGTGTGATTGAAAAGAAGACTGATGGCATGCATATGCTAACTGACCCTATAAATCATGACCAATCAAGGAAGCTTGAGATAACTGGTAAACCTTATACTGGTCTAACCTTGGACAAGATAGAAGAGATGGACCTGAGTTATCATGACAAGACAATGAAGATCAAATAGGGAACCAATTTACCTGACTCTGAGCTACTTCTGACCCTTTGCTCATACCTTAAATTATTGTGTGCTGTAGGTGGCTTATTCTTGAATTAAATGAAACTGAAATTTACTGGAATAAATGTCTGGGGTCTCAACTCTAGCAAGAGTAGTTGCCATCTCTAGCTGGATTGAGCAATATTCCCCACTGATTTGCTTCACAGAAACTAAACTACATATAAATTCCAATACTGATATAATTTAACAACTTGGGATCTTTCATCATTCGAGTTCAACCCATCACTCTGCCGGTATGGCTATCCTTATTCCTTTCAAATCACCTTTTCAATCTTACAATATAATCATCTTAAATCCAAACCTCTTGTTTATAACCCTGATGATCAACTCAATAAAGCTGAATATTATTTTCCTCTACCTAAAAAGAGACTGCATACTTACGCTTACCTTAATTCAGCAAATTAATCTTGCTCTCAACTCTAACCCATTACTATCATGTTTGGGGACTTCAATACATCTTATAATCAGTTCAATTCTAAATTCATTCTTCTATTAAATATCAGACCGATGTATGCACTGGGTTTCTTTCTGCCAAATGCTTACTCATTTCACACAAGGCAATATACTACTCTAATAGATCTACTATATTACTCACCTGACCTCCATTTTGCAATAGGCCCAGCATTGCAATCTGTGCCTTTTTCTGAATGTCATGCTTTAACAATATGTTTATCAATAGACATGTACCCGCAACCCTGTACACACATCAGGTCGACCACCAGAATCTAGCTTACATCAGCGGCGCCAGAAGCAATAATTTCTGAAGCCTACATTTACTTTAAAAAGATAGAAAATCTTAGCTCTCATCTTGACAGAGGCATGGTTTGCCTACAAAAACATCCTAAATTCATTAATAGCCTTCTATACTCAGAGGAACAAAGATTCAATTGCCCAGCTGCAGAAGATAGAATCAATCAGTAACACTTTGCTAAACATGCCAGCAACACAGGCTTCAATGGACGCAGTTATCAGTCTGAAGCAATAATATGTAGGCACCCACCAGATTATAATGGATTACTTGGCTACCAAGAAGTCTAAGTTATGTCTAATGTAACAGTAAGAATTGTCCCTCCACATAACAAAATCTAGAACACAGGCAAAATACACTAAAGCTGATCGAATCCGAATGGTGGGATCCAGAATCCGACCAACATTCAATCCTTTCACCTCTGCTCAATGATCTAATACCCTATGGATGACAATTTCTCAGTTTATACAGACATTCAATTTAACCACGGTCTGGCAGTCACCCAGGGTAAAACAAGAGACTCACAAATTAACACTGATTTGGTCAGATATACACACATATGACTAAGTGATTACTTAATATATCAATGATTGATTATGAAATTTAATAGAATGATCTACATATAGATATAATAGCGTATGTGCAAATAAATCTAGAGTTGGATAAAATGAACTCACGGATAATAAAGATATGAAAACGTGTTATAATTTTAAATATTATTAATTTAATAAAACAATAACAAATAGTAAATCAAAATATACATAATTATATAATGAGAACAAGAGAGATTATGTACGCAGGCGTTGCATAACTAATGAGTTTAATATTATATGTTATCTCATTATAAGTGTTCAATAAAATGTAGTGCGGTATTTAAGTTTATGCCTATATTAATATGCCAAATTTCTAGCTCTTGTGTAGTCTGCTAAATCATACGGAACTTAATAGCCAAAGTTATATAGCTAACTTAATAGCGCTCCTGTGGCGTCTATCTATATATCTAGTTAAGTCGAGCACATAATCAAGCTCAGAGATACGCAGGCTAGCGTGTTAATTTAGATTAGGAGATACACTGATACTAGATAAGCATTTAATATAAAGGGAGAGAAAACTGGCTTATTATAGGTTTACCTATATACTCTATGGCACATATTAAAATATTAATAAAGCTAGAAGATGCGAATGGGTCATTATTCACAGGCTTCAGCCCCAAACCGCTCAACTTGCTACGAATAGGAACATTAGTAGTTCAGGGAGTCGGATAAGCAATAATTATGAATAATCTAGGTCCTTGTGTCCTAGTTCTAAAAGAGTGTGCTTTACCCAAACTAAGTGGATAAGTGTGACCTCCGCCAGCAACTCATCAAGAACCATGTAGCAAGCAGATAATTGTACATTGCGTACTTAGTAAGAACACATCTGCAACTTATATACATATATAACGCAAATACGTAAAATTATATTAGCATGCCTTAAAAATAGATAGCGACTATTTGCATATCTAAACAACCCAGTTCTCAAATTTAGTATTTCAAATATACTATTTAGGGACTAAATTAATTAGTAACCTAGTTTAAGATTATCACCTGTGTCTCAACATATATATAAATCTAAGGAGGACAAATCATACTTGTGGGGGTAATTACGAATAAAACATTAAAATATGTTTTGATAATATCTGTGGCTAGTTCCTATGATGTATGAGTTACATATATAAATAGTTATAATTTATAACTAGAGTTAAGCAAACTACAATTTTAACTAGAGAACGACTGATTATTAGAATATTAATACCCAAAATTAATCAGTAAAACAATAACATGATCTTGAAACAGCGAGTGAGAAAATAATAATTCAATTATTTAATATTTATTATAACGAAGATATGAAATTATCTTCGCAGAGCAATACTAAAATTATACTTATAAATACTCGCTGTTTTGAGTTATTTGGCATATTAAATACGTATAATATTAAAATGATAAAATTATAGAATTGGATAGATTAGAAATAGGCATAAAAGACCGCAGAAAATTATACATTTAATTTAAAATAGATTGTTAGAGTTTTACATCGAGAATTCAATATTACAAGTTTTACATTCAGACAACATTTAAATATTAGCATTTAACAGTCTTCTTTGCAGATTTTAGAAAAGGTGTTTGGAAAGGTAGTTTTAATAAATAGCTAGCTTTTAAATTAAAGAATTGGAAGTCACAGTTTATGAACAGAGCTCTGAGAGAAAATTTATCAATTTACCAGTCTGTTGTCTTCATTGCAGTTGACACTTTTCGCGATGATTTAAAGTTAATGGAGGTGTTTCCACGGGCTGCCTGGCTGTTGTATGGCATTATGTTTTATCGAACCAAAGTTCTTTCCATCCTAGCAAGGAGAGGCAGTGAGTTATGGCCTACTTTACCCCGTCATTTTGAAGGTGAAACAAACGTGGGTTCTGTTTACAATTCACTTAATATCTGGTCAAACCTTGGCAACAAAACTTAAAGTATTTATATTTTTCTAACTCAGACCACCTGGTTATTTTTACAAGCTTGTCCGCATTTATTTATTTTAGAAAAATATATGTCATTGCTAAAACTAGTAGAAAAAAACCCATTACTTTATTTTAGAAAAACATATTTAATGGCAACAACTAATTTAGATTTTGTTTTTCTATTTTTTTCCTCTGCAGTTTATTGTGACAATGCTATAAAATTCTGTGAATTGTAATTAACATTTTAGAATTATAAAATCAAGTTTACGCTATTTTAGGACTATTGTGTGACCTAATTTAAAAGTTTTTTACAAAAATTAAAAGTTGCTTTGATAATTATTGGAAAACAAATTTTATTACCACACAGGCAGAATAACAATGGAAATGTCTTATATGCATATGCAATTTCAATAATATAACAATAAAATTGACTAAATAATTTAAACTAAAACATTTCTTAAACTAAAAATCTTTTAAATCAATACATATCTGCAATATATACATATATTATTAAATTACAGACTTACCGTTCATATATATATATACACTATTTCGCATATATAGTAATTTAAGATTGTTTAAATGGGTACTCTGAGAGGGTTCAAACCTGGCGCAGAGATAGGTGTGGGGGTGAAATACATGAAACAGACAGATGGATGAAACTGACTGTTTCACTAAGTAAGCCCCATAACTTCTCCAAAGGATACATTAGATAGGCGCTTAGTTATCGTGACAAAACTAATACATCTTCAGCTATTAAAATTGGAGATAACACTTTTACAGGCAGCAGTATGATCAACCAGATTCTTGTCTTCTATAAGAAGAAGGTTACTGATGCTTCACTTCAATCTCCTCAAGTTGACCTCTATAATCTGCTCATGCCGGATCATGACATAACTGAAATTGCCATAAAAGCAAAACTCGCATCAACTCTGACCAAACACACCAAGGTCTCCATGCTATTCCCAAATTTATTATTTATCACCTTGATTGCTTCACAATCCTGATTATACACCAAATGATAACCTTCTCTCTACCAGACCCCTAGAAATCGAGGAACTTTATCACACAATCCTGATTATATACTGAATGATAGACCTTCTCTCTACCAGACTCCTAGAAATCAAAAATCTTTCTTATTGGAATGTTCCATTTCTCAAGAAGTCCACTTTTCCATCGCCACTTGAGAAATTTGAGGCTCATCTCAATGACACCCTTAATGTCAAAGCAATTGAATCTATCATAAATAATAAAAATCCAGGGCAAGGTTCTGCCAGATCTCTCAGTTCCAGTTTGCCAAGAAGGGGTCATGCACTGCAGAGGGAGTGAGTCTCTTCAAGATCATGGTGGACCATGCCAAGGTCAGCAGATCAAAACCTGTGATTGTGCAACTGAACATTACTGAGGCTTTTGATGCAGTTAAGATCATCTAGCTCATCCATCTTCTTGGTGAATTTGAAATACTTACAGGTATAGTTAACATAATAGCAAACCTACTTAACAACAGAGAAATTGCCATCTCTCTAAATGAAAAAATCTCCCATTTCATTCAAGCCAACTAAATCCATTCCACTGGGATCCCCTCTAAGTGCCCTGCTTTTCATTATTTACATCAATTCATTCTTGAAGATAATCAAGCAGAGCATTCCTGGATTGTATATCCCCAGTATTAATAAAAATACCACACACTTATCCTACATGGATGACCTGGCAGTGTTCCTGCCATCTCAGAAATTTACCCCCAAATTATTTGAAATTAAGTCAAGCTTTTCCTTGGAGCCAAGACCCTCATTTAATTTGAATAAATCTGCCGCATGTCCTCAGGGAAGCCCATTTTCTGCAAAGCCTCAGAAATTTCCTCAGGCTATCGATCAGTCTCTCCCCTTTGGCTATAAGGAAGGCTGCTCAGGACTCCATACTCACATCTGTAAGCAAGATCACCAACTCTCTATCAAAGGTATATACTTCACTATATGCTAAAACCTCACTAATAAATATGCTGGTCTTCCCCAGGATAGCTTACTTCATGCCATTTTCATAAAATTTACAAACAAATTCATTGGCAATATAAACTCCCTGTGCATGTGGCTATTGTGGAAGGGCAAGACCATTGCCATTAGTCTCCAAAACACATAGAGACACCCCAAATGGAACGGGCTATCACTTCATTCACTGCATTCTCTTCAATTTCAGCACTCCTACAACTTAATATGTAAGCTAGGATTATTATTCCTGCAAGTAGCACCATTCATCCTGATCAATCCCACTGACATTCCGCCACTTCCAGATAAAAGCTGGCTAGCTGTAATAGTTGCAGATATTTCCAAAATAACCACTCTCCCACTTCAATCAAACTCCATTAAAATCAAATATTGGAAGGTTTACCAGCTCATTAACAATCCTATCTCTCCCAGTCCGATGACACTACTAATCATTGTTTAATAAAAAAAATTCAAGGGCTGGAATTTAGAGTCAAAGTTCTTTGACTTTTTTGTCAAGCTCAACCTAGTCACCTTACCCACATGCTATTTTCTTGTGGCCCGGAGAGAATTCTCTTCCCTGGACCCAGCCTTCCCACTGTATCACTGGGAGGATGGCACAATTACTCACATTTCAACCAATGTCTAGTATTGCAAGGATGTATAAGCCTGATCCAATCAGTATACAATTTGAAACAATCTTTATTTTCCACATTCATGGCTGACATTGCAGATGGTGAATTTGCAGTAGTGAGGAGTGCCACCTTTTTGGCATATAATTACTGTGAACTCTTATATACAAACTAAGGATGAGGACAGGGTTGAGCAAATTGTGCTGCAGCTTGCCTTCAGGACAACATGGGGCCTGATTAACATGGGTTAGAGAATCGATAAGGACTCATGCAACTTGCATCTTTTAAAATAATCATGATTAATGAGTAAATAAGAATCCTATTTGCCTAAGCACTAATGTATTTATTCATTGTTTTGTGTAACTAAATTTAAAACGTGTAATAAAGTTCTTGATAATAAAAAAATCTATGTACTTTAACGTAATGGAGGAGTTGCTTAAACAAGAGCTAAAGATTCCAGCTATTAGCTGAATAAAGTAAAAAAAAAAACCAAATTCATTAACAGAATGATTTATTACTATTCTCAACTTGTCAGTTCAATTCCTGGAACATCACATGATCTTCATAGCCAAACAACGATCAGTAATTTATATATATATTTGGTAGAACTTTTTTTTAAAAAAATCTCTTGTTTTAATTCCATTTTTTCTCTAAAAAGTGTGAAACAATTTTAAATATATATATTTGTATCTTCCTCATACGTCATAAAAATTTCATGACTAGTGTTTAGAAAACAAACAGTTGTGATTGTTGAAAAAAATCTGGGCTATTCAATATAAGAATCCTTCTCTTGTATCAACCTAACTTCTCATTACATTGCTATTATGAGTCTTTGTAAATAAATTATAAGACGAGTCAGGCTTCTACATAGATTGATTCCATAATATTTTAGTTATAAAAAATTATCAATTTCTTTGGATACAGATGAATAGATATTACAATGGGCATCTTTGACATATTTATGCCTCTATCAAATAAATATAATATTAACCTATGAGGTTATATTATTTTTTGAAACACCTTTATGCTAGGAAAAAAAATATTAGATGGAAAGCTACTATTAAACTAGCAAAAGATATATCAAGTAGAGGATAGTGAAATATTTATGTAATTAATGCAAAATTAAATACTTTTTAAGTAAATGTAAATAGGTTTAATAATTCTAGTAATGCTTTTTTAAAAAAAAGTGAACAAATTATCATAAAATATTTTAAATTTCTATTAATCGTTAAAATATATATATATAAATTATAAACCAGCAGATTATTTATTAATTAAAGTAACTTTTTTTTTCTTTTTAATAGGCTGGTTCAGAAAAACTGTCCTAAACCAAGAATCTATAGTTCAGATTATCAATCTTTTAAATTGGATGCTATCCTGTACACTTGAGCAACCTGGTTGAATTGTATGTATCAAAAAAATTGTATATATATAAGTGCAAACATATATATAGACACACATAAAAATGCATACACGCATTTGTATATGTATAAAATCATGCTAAGTGTTTCCTTCTCATCCCTTGCAGATCTTAATGTTGACTTGTGACTAAATCTGTTCACAAAAACTAATAAAAAAACAGAAATTAAAATAATTAGGAGTTACTAAAATAGCTAAAAATAACAACAGAAATATGGCAATAATATAGATCTTTTATAAATTATAACTTAATTGGTCTGTCAAAAAATATTATTTTTAAAATAGTTAAAGAGTTAATTTGGGAAGAGTTGAGTGATCAAAACAAACATTATTTTGCTATCCATTCCAAGATGAATACAGTATATCATTTTAATGTGGATTTATTTTATTAACTCAATAATAATAGGAAAAGAATATAATAAATTCACATCACCAAAAAACTGCTTGTGATTTTAAGAAGTTTAGAAGTATAGTAAAAATGAGCTAATCCAAAAAAATACAAATCAAAACAAGTCATCTAAAAAACTAAAGTCAATATACAAAATATGATTGAGCTAATAAATATATGAATGGAACAATGGAATAAAATTGTAGTAAATTTATTTTTTGATATTTGGCAAAAGTACTGTTTGTATTTTAAAAAAATGCAGCAAAAATTATAAGTTATAAATTCTGATATAATAAAAATACTTTTTATAGTAAAAACTGCTTTCCATCAATATTTGTAGAGTCACTGGCGAAATTCCTAATCATCTCATTATTTACATATTATTTACAAAAATCAGCTATTTCATAAATAAATCATCAAATACAAAATTGTTCAATTATATGGACATTACATAATCTTAAAAAAATCAGAATAAAAAATGAAATGCAAAAAAAAAAAAAAACAATTCCATCTTACCATTGAAATTGACAAAACCATATCATAGAATATATTCTCCTTTAGAATACTGAGATTCCCTGTAGATTTGTGTTGATTGATCCAGTAAATATTCTTTCAATTCATCATTGGCAAGTCATTTAAAAAGATATGAGGATATACAGGTTATTGTTAAAATTAAAAATAATCAATTGAAAACAAAATTGAAACAGACAACTCACTATTATTAATATCCAAAAAAATCTTTAACCCCATTATAATACAAGTAAGTCAAATCATCTTTTCAAATGGAATCTGTATACTGACATTATCAATATACAACAGTTAAGAATCTAAACCAGAGGTCCCCAACCTTTTTGCACTTAAGAGCACATTCTATAATACCGGCCAGGTGGCGGGCACCATTTATTTTTTCTATCAGGTGACGGGCACCATTTATTTTTTCAGTATAAATTTATAGTTGGATATTGTTAATAATATACATAATGTACAAAAAAATATTTATTTCAAAAATAAAAAATTTTAATATATAATTAACGTTTATATTTTTACACTGTAAAAGTATATAGTATGCCCTACAATTTGATTACAATATAATACAATAATTTATAAGAAATTTTAAAAATTAAATTTTATTTGTATCAGATAAATAATTTTTTATCGTGTTCGGATAGCGGTGGGCACACTAAAACGGCCTGTGGGCGCCATGCTGCCCGCGGGCATAGGGTTGGGGACCCCTGATCTAAACCAAATCTAACATAACTTCATGTGTATTTCATATGACTTTCTATTGAAACAATAGCAAATTAGATCAAATTGCTGGAAAATATAAAGCTATACCCATCACTAACACTGTAATCAAATTAATTTATGGTTGTATCTCCCACACTCAAGATTTTTTAAATAAGTAGATTTGGTCTTTCTGTCAGTCAAAGAAACAGACCACTGCCATCAAGATAAATCTTAAACTGCTTCTGACATTCTTCAGTATCAATGATTTTAAAAAGGAAAAAATGTTCTTGTACTATTGCGTATCTGGTAGCTAATGCATCACAGAGATCTTAAATATTACCAAAGTCAGCATGATTAAAAAAAAACTTATAAGATGATTTCAAAGCTTATTGTCAGTTAACAGTGAACAATCCCCAAACGAATTTACCAATATTTACTCAAATCTATCTTTTAAACACATAAACAGAAAAGCATGAGCAATTTATTGACTCATTAATAATTATATTTATAGCAACCCACTATATATCATATGTAACTCCATTTGACTTTACCAATATATAGAATTATTATGATGTAATCCTTCCAGGTGATACTATTTAAAATACTTTAAATCTTAAATTATTTACTTAAGCAATATTTTTGTCAGATCATAAAATCAAATTAATAATGGTTTCCGAAGGTTGACAGATAATGGAATGACCTTAATAAGAATTATCTATCGGTCAATAAAGTTTTGTTAATCAAGAGTATTTTCTGGTACCTAGAATATATGACATTAAATTATAAGACAGTAGTTCATTGAAAGCTAGGAATTGTTTTCAATACAAACAGCCCTTCTATTTCTTCCCCTATTTTAAGCGTTATAATTAATTAAATTAGTATAAAGCAAAACTGCAATAAATTCATATGATTAGTTACTTCTGCATAAAATATGATAATGGAGTTGTGCATCTATGTATCCACATCTTCATCTTTTAATTACATGCACAATAACTCTGAGCCCTATCTTTCTTTTTGCTTTTTATTTTTATGCATGACCCTGTCATGTATATAGAATAAACAAAGACTTCAGATCAGAAACCAGTGAGAGGTACAGATTTAGCATATTGAAGGTTTTTGTTATCATTTAGCATGAGACAAAACAATCAATAATAAGCAATTTGAAACAGAATTTGAGTCAGAAATTTTATTACATCAATAAATGTATATTGTGAAGTCATTTTTCACAAACTCCCACT
This sequence comes from Epiperipatus broadwayi, assembly GCA_028023455.1. Classification (NCBI taxonomy): domain Eukaryota; kingdom Metazoa; phylum Onychophora; class Udeonychophora; order Euonychophora; family Peripatidae; genus Epiperipatus; species Epiperipatus broadwayi. The sequence goes on along the minus strand of JAQFVV010012487.1, from coordinate 1,084,435 downwards.
TCTTAATAAAAAAAGAAAGATATACAAATTGTAAAGACTAACTGATTAATTTTGATCTGTTTAGTCAGTATTTAAATAATACAAAGAAGGGCAATAGAAAGAAAAATAGAATGACAAACTTTGATTAGTATATAGTATCTGACAATGAAGTTAGTTAATTTGCTATTATATACATATATGGTGCTAGTTCTGTACAAACAACTCAGTAAGATTTTATATTCTCGATATATCAGTATCTCATATCTGTGTTCATGTTGTCAAGTGGCATTGTCTTGCTGAGTGAAGTTCATTATTGTTTTTGTGTGCTATTACAAGAATGTCACAGTTTGAATTAGATCAATAAACAAACATTAAATTTCTTGTTAAACTTGGCAAGAATGGAAATGAAATCAGGGATATGTTAGTCCTAGTTTATAGTGATAATGTCATAAAGAAAACAGCAGTCTACAAATGAATTAAACATTATTCTGAGAAGAGAGAAAGGAGTGTCACTGATGAAAAGAGGTCAGGGCAGCCAGTAAAGAACATAATTGACAAAAACATTGCAAAAATTTATTGTGTGCCAAAACCAGCAGACTGTGAGAAGTATAACAGACCAATTAAACATCAATAGAGCAACAGTTAGAAATTAGAAAAATTTTAACTGAAAATAATAACATGAAAAAGATGTGTGCAAAAGGGTCTGTAAGATAGTTTTTACTTCATAAAACCCTCCCTACTCACCTGATCTGATCTCCAAAGATTTTTTTTTTTATCCAAAGATAAAGGAAATGCTGAAAGAAATACACTTTGATGACATTTAGAACATCAAGGGAAATACAACAACAGCTCTCGATAGCTGTTCTACAAAAAGTTCTGAAATTATTTTGAAGGGTAGATTAGGTTTTGATGCCAGTGCATATTTTCCCCAAGGGAAATATTTTGAATGTGATCATAGTGATATTCAGCAGTGAGATATGTGGTACTTTTTCTAGAATGAGTTCACAAACTTAATTGCCAGGCCTCATATAATTCTTCAAGTCCTAAATACAAGACAGTACTTCTAATAAAAAATTCATATTGCAGCAAAAAGTCTTTAATAAAAAAACAAAAAAAAATTACAAGTTTTTTTTTTTTTTTTTATGAAGCACAATTTGTTGTCTGCATATTATTTGATTTGTTGTTAAGTCTAACTTGATATCTTCTAATTTGATTTATGCAAATATAATTGTGTCCATTTTATCAATATTTATGCTCCAATATTATAGTCAACAAGTTTAGAGAAAACACTAAGAGTATACTAGATAATGTTATTGCAAACATTAATAGGCATATTCCAAAGGTAATGTAAATAATGGTATTGATTCTGGAAAGTAGAATCCTCTTGTTAGTTTGTACAAAACCTAGCTTGACAATCACAATTTTTTTGACAGAACAATTGATATAAAAAACATGAATGCATCCATTCTTAACACAATAGTATCTTATGGATTATGTTATAATTAGTAGTGGAAATGTTAAAAAAGTACTGAATATTTGAGCAGATAATATTACATAATAAATTTAATATTATTGAAGAATTAAAAAAAAGACAAGTCTTCTTCCAAGCAATGATAAAAAAACTGATATTCATTATTTGAAAGAAATGCTATTCATGTTAAGTTACAAATTGTCAATACGTAGATTCAAGCAGGCTGTGTCTCTGAGGCATGAGATCTTTTATGAAGTATGTTGTGGTTATAAGTAAATCTGATTTTAGTTCAATACAAAAAAATTCTAGTTCTCTAAAAATAATTGTGTTATTATTGATTTAATTAAACAAAAATGTGATATTTTTGCTCAACTGAATAATAAAATACATATGAAGCTTCATGTGTAATATAGAATTTTAACAATGGTTGGCAAAAAGATTTAATAATTGTTTATAGATTAAACTGCAAACATCCTTTCAAGTAACAGAGATCTGAAAAAAAATATCTTAGTCATTCCTTTTCATATGACAATGATATTTTGAACAGATAGCAGTATTTTTTTATCTTTGGAATAATTATATAAGAATTCAGATGGCTGCCTTTAATAATATATACACCCTATCAATACGCTTAGATATCTAGCTTGATGAGATTAAAATTGCTCAGATTCTGTTAGGAATTCCTGAAGTTTCAGAATAAGGCATTGATATATTTGTTTTAAAATGCCTAGAATATTTTAGGATTACATAGATCCATAACAAGTACCATCTAACCCTAAGCATGCTTTTATTATTAAAAATTATAAAAGATAAATATGACTAGCATTTGTCCTTTTTTCAAAAATTTTATTGAATGGATTACTTCCAGTTATCAGATGTGTGTTTAACAAATATGTGGTATTATTTTCAATAATAAATCAACAATGGATAGGACATTTGTTGCATAAAAATACAAAAAAAAAAAAAATAGTAGTAATTTGGAGAGAATCCTCAAGTTAATAAAGTTAAAAAATTTTGGTCATAATTCAATTATTAGGTTTGTCTTTTTCAGTAAATATTACTGCAAACCATAGCAATTTAATTAAATTTGTTTATAAGATAAATGAACATTTTGAAACATGAAAATCAAATGAATATTTTAAACATTTTTCTAAATTTAATTTAAAAAAAAAAAATTAATTGTCCCAATTTGCTGACAAAATCAACATGACTGAACATCAAAATAATCATATAAGATTTGAAGACATATTTAATGATGGAGAATAATTTCTTTTGTCAAAAAAAATTCACTTCAAAATAATGTATTATATCACAGTATCTCAAATTAATTTCCACAAACATCAAACTGATGACAATCTAAATGATTTGTATTTAAAATATATAAAAAAGGCTTTAGGAAGAATGCAAATGAGAAACATCCTAACTCTTCAAATATTCCTAATTTGTTTTGAATTGACATATTTATAAGAATCTGGAGGTTTAATATTAGTAAATAAAAAATAAAAAAATTATTTATACTTCCTTTCACATTTGAAGACTAATATATTCTCATATACCAAATTTTGAAAACCCTATAACATCTAAACAATATCAAATGAATGAATTACAAACTGATCTTACAAATTTGTATTCATTTCATTTTATTTTTGAACATGTTATTTTTTTCCTAAAAAAAACAAAACTGTTAAGGACAAAGTATCACTGAGTTTATTGATATCAATAAAATACTACATATTATAATGGTCGGGGAAAATAGAATCTTACGTATCTGCTGTACAGGGCACCACCAGGCTATTTGAACCTGGAAAAGTTATATAGTAGGCAAATACGCGCTGTTGAGATCTAATTTTTACATATGTTTTATTCCGTCCGTCAGCCCATGCCACTACCTGGAAAAGTTATATAGTAGACAAATACGCGCTGTTGAGATCTAATTTTTACATATGTTTTATTCCGTCCGTCAGCCCATGCCACTAGCTCCGTGAGACGCAAAGATTTATCAAATATAAATTCTTCTTTAAAAATATTTTCAATATTAAAAAAATAAAAGAAGCCACTGCCAATAATAACACACACAAACGTTTATTAAACATATATAAGATTTAGAATCATTTTAGTATCACTTTTACTTTAAAATTTAACTTACATTTTGACTTTTATTTTAGAATTTAATTTACATTTTAACTTTTATTTTAGAAGTTCGCACAGATGAATTTAATATTTTATTAGAGTGTCGAGTATGAATAGACTACATAGATTGCATTTGAAAAGAAAATATTCTATCCCTGATTTAACCTTAGGCCAAAAGTTCACAGTCAAACCAACGCCAATCCATCTGATATATCGATGTATTCAATGCAGCATGAATATGACAGCACAATACCATACTGTCAGGAATGCACATCTGAACAGCATGGTTATAGAGAAGAAATTGTCTCTCATCCAGTACAGGAATGTTACATCTGTCTGGCGAGAAGAACAATAAAAAAAAACTCCATAGGAAGGGATTGCGGTCTTTTTTGCCGACTTACGATCCCATTCCATAGACAAAGGGGGTGATCCATGGAGCAGGGAATAGTCTGTCTCCAATGGTCAATAAGAAATAGGCTTATTTCGCCCAAGTGCGGCATATAATGTGATCCTGCACATAGCGGATCTCATATTACATTTACTAATTACACCAATATATCCAATCCATTAATCCAATTTAACTACAAAACAAATAACCTAATATTTACCCTCCCTTAAACTAACTTAACTTTACGAATCTATGCAGCCATTCACGCCCGACTCAAATTATACAAAAAAAAAAAATCATAATAAAAACTTAAAAGAATGAAACAAATAACTTAATAGAAATGACTTTAAAAAAATACATCAAATAAAATTAGTTATTAATAATAATTTACATTGGTTAGATAGGATTCTATTTCTATTAAATACTGAAAAGGTTTTGGTATTAAAGTTCTTACTGTTTGAAAATGTTCATTAGTTATATAATTCTTACTGTTTTAAAAAGTTAATCTTTATCAGTTGCTTGCCATTTGGGATCCAGTGTTAATTGTCCCACTGTCCTGGGAAGACCGGTATGCCGTTGGCCATTTTATTTATTCATCCAGAGGTCCTTTACTTTCGCTGGTATTTTATTTCCGGGCCCTGATAGCCTGTAGTCTGCAATATGGGAAAACGATGTCTTTTTTTTTATAGAAAAACTGAAAGAATTGAAAGTGCGTCTTTCAATCCCTTCTCCTTCAACTCTCTCCGACTTAACACATATCACATCCCTCTCTCACACCTCTTCTTTCCCTTTTTATATTAAACTTTCAGATCCAGTGGACATTACATCATAACGATGGTAGTCTTTTCGTTGAGGTCCGTTTCCCAAGGGATTTCTTTTATTGGCCATTCTGTTCCCATTGTTTTTTCTCTCCTATCTGACCTTTAATTATACATTTTGAAATGCCCAAAGGCTAGTTCACTTGGACTAATTAAAATAATCATTTCCATTTTACACAATAGAATTAATTAAATTATTGTACATTCTTTTTATCTTTAAATCTTTTAAGTTCTTTTTTTTCTGAAAATTTAGTTTTAAAATACTTTCCTTTTCTTTAATAAAGTTTTCTTTTAATAATTTTTCATCTGTGCGATTTTATATATATAAAGTTTAGATGACTTTTAATTTTTAAAAACAAATTTTTATTTGCGAACTTTTATTTTTAATGTCTAATTTTTAAAAAAAAAATAATGTAACGGCATGTGTGCCCGTTACAATATGTTACTAAAGATTGAATCCTGCCGTTCTACAATAACTTCTACCATAATGATATGTAAGCTCTGTGTAACCATTCCTTGCTGTTTTCTTAATAGAATATATTTCACCATCTCAATATTTAGAATTATATTGTAAACTTTAATGAACTCTTTACATCATTAAAAGCATAATTGAGATAATAATACCTTATAAAAACAAACAAAAATATCTGTTTTATTATTTTAAATGGTTCATGTAAATTTATATTCCATGTTATATTCTGTAAGTCAATACTAGCGCTATAAACGCATAAACACAAAGCTAATATTTAATATCTTATTAAACCATAGGCTCAGTGCTTTCGAGAGTCACGGCTATTGAATTACAGAATTTTAACCAAACATACAAAGTTTAAAATTAGGTTCGTATTCCATGTTATAATAAAGTGATATGATAATACATTAAAAAAAATTATTTTATTATACCACACTCAAAATAATTATATTATGAGGTCTTTCAGATAATTTTTTTTCATAATAATAAATATCAGCTACTATGAATGTTTTAAATGATTAAAAGCATTTAATTAATAATTAAAAATAATAAAATTTATTATTTATGTTTGAATATAGGATTTAATTAATAGTAGGATAAAAATGTATCAAAATTTCATCAGTTTTTACATTACATGAAATGTAATAAGGTTAGTCATAAGCTTCCAAGAGCAGTTATTTTCATCCACCACAGTTCTACAATAGTTGCTATATCATCTTCTATAAACACTTTAAATGAACAAATTTCAGTATTAACATTTGTCCATAATGTTGCCTTTTATATATAAAATTAAAAATAATGAATTTAAAACAAAACTGAAACAAACAACTCACTATAAATAAAAAAATTATTTAATATATCAACCCAACTTCCATTCCTTAGTGGACCTTTTCAAGTTGTTTTTTTTTTACACAATCACATGACCAACAATCCTACCAAAACTCCACTCAATGGAAGTAATTAAACATAATATAATCCTTTTTTTTCATAATATATATATATATTGTAATCTTTTGATCAGTAATTCATGGCAAGAATGGAATATAAAATGTAAATTAGTTCCAAAATTTCAAATTAAAATAATAGTAATGCTTTTATAAACTTGGGTATAACAGTAATAAATGATTTAATATATAAAGTTTAAAAAAGAGAATTCTGAGATTTAATAAAATAATCTACTATATAATCTTAATATAATAGATGCCAGTCTAAATAAACATCATTGCTTATAAATCTGACTTTAATTTATTTTAATGCATTGTTTCTTTAAGAGCTAAAGATCTAAAATTGTAGTTAATGAAAGAATGAACAATTATTTACTACAAAGTAATAATTTATTTTAAAATTATTGTAATCATAATATCTTTTAACAATTAATAATATCTTTTATTAAAAACATAATTATAATTGAAACTTTAATATTAAAGAAATAATTTAAATTAACATCATTATAAAATATTTATTGATTTCAATTATTCAAAAAAAAATCTTTAAGTTAAAAAGTTGTAAAAGTTGGTTTGGGAAATTGACCAATGAGAGTCAAGCAAGTAATTTTCTAATATTACTTTATCTGGATTTTTTTTTTAAAAAAAAAGTCATGGCAGACAATTGGCAGACAATTGAAGTAGGGAGATTGAAAAAAAAATTGTAAAGCAGAGAGGAGTCTCAATTCGTTTCTCTGTAAAAGAAATTTTAAAAAAAGGTTAAAATATTTAAAATCTGAAGTAGTAAAAAAATCATCTTTAAAAAGTAGATTAAGGATAGAAAATATTTTAAAAGTAATCCTAAACACCATGGAGTATTTTAGCTGATATTCATTGTGACAGAAGTGCCTATCTTGAATGTCCACGGAAAGCCAAAATAATGCCCAAAGGAGTTTGAAAAATCAAAGTTATTTTAATTTTTGCCAGGGATAACCATGATAAAGAAAAAACAACCATATTGCTTCAAAAAGAAATGTAACTGTGGTCACATAAAAAAGCATTCATTTATCTATTTTAAATTAGCATTTTTATTGATCATAGATTAAATGTGAAAAACAGGTTAAAATTTTCTAGAACTAAATTTTTCAAGTTGATAGAAATATTTTATAGAATGTTAAAAATAGTTAATTAGTCACGAGGGATGTATGAAATAAAAAATAATCGTTTTGAATTAAACAATTGATTCGTAAGAAATATTTTTTTTTGCAAAATTCTGAAGAAAATGTTTAACATATTTAGAAAAAAAAATCTGTGTAACTTTTAATGGTAGGTGAGCAAAGATAACTGCAATTAAAATGTACTACAAGCTAGAAATTTAAATGAATTATCCAATATGTGTTTAAAATTTTACAAGACTAATGAATATCAGGAAAAGGAGAGAAATCAAAAAGTAAACTTATTGATAACTTATTTGAACATGTTTTAAAGTTTTTGCAGCATGGGAGAATAATGCGAGCTTTCTAAGAATATTTAATAAACTTTTCGTAGGGCATTTTGAAGAACAAGACTATATGTATGCAAATTAAAACTAGCTAGGAAGGAAAGATGCATCCAATTCAAAAACTTTTGTCTCGTCAGCTGAGCTTGTTTTTTTAATGTCTTGTTTAACTATACATGTCTTTTAATAGAGAGAAGATAGAAGAAGTAACTCAACATGCGAAGAATGGTACACATTTAAAGAGTAACTATGGTAATAGTAAATTAAAAACTAGAAGTGGATTTTAAAAAAAAGATTTTAATTTTAAATTTATCACTAATATTTTTCTTGTTTAAAATGAAATATAAATGCAAAGTATTTGTCATAGTGACAATTTAAAGAATTTATGTTTGCAATTTGGTATATAATGTTAAAGGTATGCTTAAATATAGGAAGAGAATAATAAGTTATAATGTGAAAGTGTGTGAGGGAGGAACATAATGTTAACTGTATATTTTGACCAGTATATACTTTAAAAAATTAAGTGGAATAGGATTATCTGAAAGGAATGACAAACTTATTATAAAATATGTATTTATGAAAGTAAGAAAAAATGAATGTTGATGTAAGACAATATCATGATCTCATTTGTTATAAAGAAAAAAAATCTTATTGATACTATTAATTGAAATAGATTATTTGTTGTGTAACATGATCGTAGATATGGATAGAAAATTATTGCATGGGGAAGATTATATTAAGTTGTTAGTCTAGAATTAGTAGAGTAAATAGATATCCGAGGAAGACGAATTAAAATCCCAGGATAGGATAAAATATCATCCTGAAGAACTGAGGAATAGTTAAATGGGAGTAATCTGTGTGATACCCATATATTTATTGGAAAGAGATGGGAGGGTTTCCTACAAAGAAATGAGGATAGTATATACCATAAGTGCTCAGGGAAGAAGCCAGGGTAAAATGGGGGTAGAATCATTAAGAAAATGACTGCCTGCCAAAATATGACACCTCATATTTAAAAGAAACCTCCATTCTTTTTATTAGGATATATTATTGAATATAGTATTTAATAAAATCAGTTTCTCATCGATAAAGTTTTAGGTAAATAATAATATAGGAGGCATCAAAGGTAGATGAAATATTTAAAGGATTTTATAATTTCTTCCTAAATCTTGATAGATTTACTTGAAGGTAAAACCATGTACAGAACAAATATTTTATGTTTGAATAGTAATTTGAATAAATTACTAGATGAGTAAAAATAACTGAGATCAAAGAACACTATAAAATATAAGTGATAGAGAGAATGGAGGCATAAATGAATTGTATGATATGGAAAGAGTTTTTAGCTTAGTATTCATTTTAATTACATTACAAATATTGTTCTTTTTTTTATTACCATGGCAACAATGATTTTGTTGATTAAATTATAGTTAATATTTTATGTCAAGTTTGTTAATATGAAATATGATTTAAATGATACAATTTTCGGATGATATTGAGAACTATAAATATCAGGTAGTAAGGAAAAGGACTAAGAAGATAGCCACCAGATAACTCATGAATGATGCAAAGATACTAGATCAGTATGAAAGCATGTATGATAATAAAATAATAAACTTATACTTTTAAAAAGAACTAGATACTAACTATGGGAGGGGTTGATTTTATATAATAACCATTATGTACTTGTAAAGAATGTAAATAATTTGCTGTCAATGTAAAACAGTTTAATGCTTATTTTTTTTATTGTTAATGAAGTATTTAACTTTATATGTATAATTGTTTGTTATTTATTCTTAGTGTTGTAAATAAATGAATATTTTGATTTAAACTTTATCATAATAATTTTATTGAGTCTGAGAGTCATTTCCATTACAAGGTCATATCAATAAAGCACATTATCTACATAAAATTATACATACCAAATTATGATTACATGCCTCATTTGAGAAGCTATGCTTAAGAGTTTATAATTAATACATTAACTATCAATTGCTTTAAATTATAACTATATTAAAGAAAGCTGGTGGTACTTCATATTTTTATTAGATGCAAAAGAATTTTGAAGAGCATATGAAAAATACTATTAAATATTACAAATATTTAAATATTACAAAATGGAGAGCATATAATAGAAATTAGCAATATGTTTGAGAGTCACATTCTAATTTTGTAATTTAAGTTGAAATATATGTTATATCATAATTTAAAAGTATTATATAATTTCAGAGTACAAGTTACTAACCAAATATATTTTAAGGTTTGTAATTCTGAAGGAGTTAATTACAGTGGGTGAATGCTAACTAATTAAGAGATGTATTTCATTGAATTAGACTTGGTAGATAATAATGGTGTGATGAAGCTTTGATTATAAGAAAATAAGTATTCTAGAGTAATTGTTGTTAACATAAGTATGAGAATAAATCTTAGGAAAAGTAGATTAAATTATTTAAGGGAAGGTAATGAGTAGATAATGAGTGTTAATTTCCATGTCTTATTATTATAGTTAGATTAAGTTTCCAATAGGAGGTTAATCAAGGTTTGTAATAGTAAGTATGTTTTTATTAAATGGTTGGATCCCAGTAAAATCCCTCTTGTGATTCAATTATTTAATTATCAATCTAATTGTTATATTGGATTTTAGAATAGAATACTTATGATCCCTGAGATAGCCATAGGATAGCATCAATTATTTTAAGTTAATATAATTTGGTTAATGTTTCTATTTTTAGGATTCTTAAATTGTAGAAGAGTAGTTATTTCATTATTTAAATGAAATATTATGTTAGTCATTGCTTGTTGTGGGAGTTTTCCTAATGATTATAAGAGAATAATGGCAGGAGAATTATCACAATAGCATTGCCATTGTAGAGTGTATTTTATATATTTCTCAATGTTAAAACTACTCTATTGTAATCGTCCCTAAAGTCTATCTTATGTTTAGATGTTTAGCAAGTTTCAAGCCCTATAAAGAGTCTTATACTTTATTGTTGTTTTACTTCATTGTTTCATATTGAGCTAGTATAGTATAGAAAAGATAAGGTAGGGTAAGGTAGAGAGGTGTGTCGGAAGAACGGGAAGAAAAGGATACAATATATTTACAAAATAATCTAAAAATATATATATAATCTTTTCTCTTTATTTTAAAATTATAATTCTACAGTTTCCAATAATCCAACAATGCCCATTTCTCTCCTGATTGTGCTGGATCTTTAACTATGTTTACATATTTCATTAAATTTTCTTGACTATACAAAGTTTCATAACATTTTCTTCTCTTGTAATTTTTAATATACTTTATTATCTGAATATTTTTTCACAATTCATTCTGTCTCTAGTATCCAAAATAGGATGGAAAAATAGTAAATCTTTAGGGAAATGGATGTGTAATTAAAAAAGATGGTTAATATTAAAAATAGGGTAAGGTTGATTTATAAAATTAGTTGTGACTTTTGCAATATTATATGTAGATCAGACATGAAAGACTGCCATGGAAAGAGGTAAGAGCATGACATAAAAAATATATGATCAAGGCCATACATATATTTTTTGGATACTGGACATAGAATGAATTGTGAAAAAAATATTCAGGTAATAAAGGTTATTAAAAATTACAATGAAAGAAAATGTTAGAAAACTTTGTACATTCAAGAAAATTTAATGTGTAAATCATGGTTAAAGATCCAAACACAATTAGGGAGAAAATGGGCATTGTTAGATTATTGGAAACTTTAGAGTTATAATCTTAAAATAAAAAAAAATATTATTATTTATTTTATTTTTTTATTTTTTAGATTTTGTATATATATATATTATGAAAAAAAGAAAAAGGAATTGTAATAAGTTTAATCATTTATATATATATATGTATTTTACTGATTATAATCTTAAAATAAAAAAAAATATTATTTATTTTATTTTTTAGATTTTGTATATATATATTATGAAAAAAAGAAAAAGGAATTGTAATAAGTTTAATCATTTATATATATATATGTATTTTACTGATTATATTTATTGTAATGTAATGTAAATAATGTCCATTGGATAGAGTTGCTGTAGGATTGTTGGTCATGTGATTGTGTAAAAAGAAACATCTTGAAAAAGTTCCATTAAGGAATGAAAGCCTGGTTAATATATTAAATTTTTTATTTATTTATAGTGAGTTGTCTGTTTCAATTTTGTTTTAAATTGATTATTTTTAATCATCTTCTATCTATTGATTACTTTAAGCTTATAATAAATGGTTCTAGAATTGAAGATTGAAGACAACAATCTTGGAAACATGTGAGTACAGTATGAAATGTTATAAACAAAAAGTAGAAGACTATAGTTATAGAACTGAGGTCTCAAAAATACAGAAACTGATCTCATCTCAGATCTATATAGCTATGCAAGTGAGTTAGGATGGGTCAATGTTTATAAGTTTCCGATTATTCCCTTGAATAATATAAATGAGTGAAAAAAATAGGCTGCTAGATGGACAAGTACATTAGTTCCAGCATTAAATTCTAGATTTTATGGACAAAAATAAAGGCAGAAACTAGTCAATCTGAAGATGGGGATTTTATAGCACTATAACATCATGTTCTTTTATTATTCAAGCTTACAGCAGATGATTCTAAGTGATCAAGAGAAACAATCTATAAATAAAATGAAATTATTTAATACTTGCATAACACATTTACTGTGTTTAAAATATTTAACTTTCTTTAATGTCAAACAAATGCCATTTTTTCCAACTATTATATACTTAACTTCTCCCTCTTCCCAAACTAAAAATATTTATTCTTAATACATTGATTAAGCATTGCTCTTACTGGATTTATTTAGCATTACAGTATTATTCAATACATGAATAAAAAAAGATAATTTGATAATAGATTTAACATATGAAAAATTATAAAGGTCTCTAATTACAACAAGTGGTCAAGTATTTTAGAAATTTTGAGAAATATTTAAGATTTCATTTTAATTATTAATAAGCTGCAACTCAAAACATAAATTTTTAGCACAATAAAGTTAAATTTTCTTTTCTTTAATAATGAGATCTTCAAATATATATTTTTATAAAGGAGAAAAAAAATTAACCAACCTATTCTTTCACTTCAACAAAATAACATACTATAATAACATTTATCATATAATCATCTGTAATTTATAAAATTCTTATAATTTAATAATAAAATAATCAATAAAATTTGCTTATTGTTTTATTTTGATGTATTTCCATTTCTACTTAACAAATTTTATATATGAATGACGAGTGCCCCAAAACAAACAGAAATGTAGACAATAACTTTGATCATTAAGGATAGTAGTTTGCTGTTGTTTATCATCTTATATACATTATTCAATGCCTTAGAGCAATCGCTGACATAACCAAGCAATAATCAATCTTATACAGCTATCATTCCTTTAAAACTGCACCAGATATTTTGCCCAGTCTATATAAAATATTTCAAATTTCATCAAAAATTTAAAAAAACAACAAAGGGATTTCTCAATGTTTTGCCTCCACAATAAGTTCCTAAATTAAAAAAAAACACATATAAGTAGTTATATACATAGCAAAATAAAAAATATAGCAGCATAATAAATCCACACTTCAAATTTCATCAAAAATTTTAAAAAAATACTTATTAAACTAACATAAAAACATGTAGAAGTACATAAAACAAATTATTAAACTAAATAATGAATTTAAAATATGTGATTAAACAAAAATATGGCAGTAGAAAAAAAAAGTGTAAACTAACATAAGAATGAATAAATAAACATATGTTTAAATGAATGTATTTTAATTTTACAATTGATAAATAAAGCCATATATTTTAAATTTCATCAAGAGTTAAAAAATTACATAATAAATATTTATAAACTGTTATGGATTTCAAATTTCAACAATACTTAAAGCAGCAGAATACATTTCAAGTTTTTTTCTCAGTGATGAAAGTTTATTCATCAAAAAAAAAAACAATACAAATACAATTAGAAAAAGGTTTACAAGGTAGTGATTATATGGTAAATTGAAATTTCAGAAACAACATGGTAAGAGGAGAAGGATACATGTGAAAAGGGAATGGGAAGTGGAAAGGGTGTATAGTCCAGGCCAGTCCGAGATGCATGTCTTCGTTGAGCAAGCACCGCGTGGGTCACTAACATTTAAATGGTTGAGTCCTATGACAGAGGCTGAGAGGATGGGAGTTGGAGGATTGCCCAAGTGTCTGTGAGGAGTGGAGGTGGGCTAGTATGGTATCTCTGGTTTTGAGAGAGTGAATTAGGTCTAATACTTTTTGATTCACTGAGTCAAAAATAATAGCACATTGGAGCAACCAAAGTGCATAGATGAGGAAAACTGATAGTCTGATAGTTGCAAAGACTCCTGTTTCTATGGATTCTTGGAGGTTGAAGATGATGTTTCTGTGCAAGGAAAAGCAGGAGTTGATGTCACGTCTCTCTCCAAGCAGAAAGGGACATTTAAGTAGGAAGTGTTGGAGGGTTTCATTGTCAGTTTTATAAAGCTGGCATAAGGAAGAGATCTTGATGAAACCCCTATGATTGACCAAAAAAATTGATTGGTGGGAAGGGAGTGAAGGTTGAGACCACCTTTTGAATTTGCGGATTAATTGAGCATTGCTAAGTTTGAAGAATGTAGGTGAGACAATGGAGAAGTCTGTGGTCTGAATGAAAACTTCCCAGTACTTTAATTTGCCGCTCATGGATGGTATAACAAAGCCAGTCTTTTGTAGGATGTTGGCGATGAGTGAGGTCCATGACCTGGGCCTGCCATTGGCAGGAGGAGTGTAGGTGGGTGTGATAATGATATGCACAAGGTTAGCAAAAAAGTGACTTAGGAGCGTGAGGATAATGTTGTGAGATCTCTGGATCAGAAGAGTGTCGATGGAATGCAGGCCCGACCCATTAAGGTTTATAGGAAAATGAAGTTCTTTTTAGGCTGATGGCCACCACCTTTCTGCCCCAGAGAAAACAGGTGTAAAGGGCATTGATTTTGGATATAAAGGAATGTGTACGTAGAACAATGGGGAGGTAATATGCTACTTTGGGAAACACTAGAAGATTGAGGATGGTGACTTTCCCATAAAGGGAGAGATAGATGCCTGGGATAGTGCTGAGGGTGGATAATATGCTTTGATACAGTGCCATTTGGACCTGTACCCTCATGTCCTTAGGAGACAGCTTGAGAGGAATCCGAGGAAGCTGTGTGACTTGGCATTGAAGGTGGAAGGGATTTGTTTACCAGAAGATAGTTGCCAGGCTGCTGATTTGTCGGTGCTAAATTCCAGCCTGTATGTTTCGGTGTACCAGTTTCTTCCAAAGTTTTTTTAAAAAAATTTACACTGATACACTTGAACACATATTTGTTGGATATAAAAATAATCACCAATATACATATTTCATGCTAAACCAGCAATTATCAGTTGTTCCAGATTGTCATCTCTGCACATATATGCAATAAGAGCTCAGATATATATTAAGATAGCCAATCTCCATATTTTAATGGACAAGCTTCAATCCACTCCACACTTCCAATTTTTCAACCGTCCATCCAATTGAAAATCTGATAATGGAACACTCAAAGGCTACACTGAGGCTGAGATTCTTGTCACACCCATGTTGATCTAAGATCAATCTGACTCATGTACAGGACATAATCCAGTTAATACATATATAAGGGATTGGCAGACATCTCTACTATGTAATAACTGAAATACAGGCTTATTATATACCTGTATCTATATATGTAATATATAAGGTATATGAGCACAGACTTTCACATGACCCACCACTCTCCATCTCATAACACTGATACACTTGAACACATATATGTCGAAAAGATAAATATTGAGATATATTATATTGTTCATTTTTGAAAAGTAAATATATATAACATTACCTGTAGTAAAATCAAAACAATTTTAGACATTTCATCCAAAGTACCTACAAACTGATTTCAAATTTCTTCCAAGTTAAAAAAAAATTTCATGAGAAATATTGTCATTCAATTTTTGAAGAATAAATATATATAATATTATCTGTAATAAAATCTAAACAATTTTAAACATTTCATCCAAAGTACCTATAAAGTATAATGGATTTCAAATTTCAACAAAATGAACAACAACAAAAAAGATATGACTTCCAAAATTAAAAAAAAAAAATTATGTGATAAACATTATATTGTTAATTTTTGAAGAAAAAATATCTATAATAAAATCAAACAATTTTAGACAATTCATCCAAAGTACCTAAAAACTGTTGCAGCAAAGTTTATATCACACTTCTCATGGCTTAGGACAAGGGAGAGAGAAAAAAATGGCATAGTTTTCACTTTATGGCATAGGAAAATAAGTTTTGGCCAAACTTGACCTCACAATTTTAAATCAATAATAAAACAAAAAAGTTATATCAAACCTATTAAAGCATGTTTTGTAAAAACAATTAATAAAAACTTGGATTTTCTAATAAATTTATTTAAGTATGGTTAACTATTCAACCTTCACATTTATCTATTGATGTCTTTCACTTTATCTATCTGTCTGTCCAACTATTTATATATCCATCCATTCATTTATCTACCTATCCATCCACTTACCTCTCTATGTATCTACCTTACTGACTTTGTTTATTCACCCATCCATCTACCTTTTTCTATTTATCCTTTCAACCATCCATCTATTTAAACATTTAATCACCCACCTATCTACTCATTTATTAGCTATCTATCTATATACCAATATATATTTATCTGAGTTTATCTATTTATCTATCCAACAATTTTTTTATTTAATTCTCTATTTATTTTCCCATCTATCCATTCATCCATCATACATCCATCTATTTGATTTTCTATCTGTTCATCCATTCATTCATCTATTTATCCATCAATCTATCTATGTTTTCCTATTTGACTATTTATCCATATAATCATCCATTTATTTAACTAAATACCCACTATCCATTCATCTATTGAAAATCTATCCACCTACATACCTCTCTATACAATTACTTATTTGTCTGCCTATCTCTCTATCTATCCACCTACATACCTCTCTATACAATTACTTATTTGTCTGCCTATCTCTCTGTCTGTCCATGTGTCAATCTTTCTATATATTGATATACCGATCTATCCATTTATCTATCTATCTATCCATCCATCATTCTATTTGGTTTCTTCCCTACTTATGTACCTATCTATCCACTCAATCATCTATTCAATTATCCACTTATCTATCAATCTGTTCATCTATCTTTTTGTCTCTATTTATTTATCCATTCAACAATCCATCTAACCACCCATCCATTCGTCTATTAGCCATCTATCTGCATATATAGCTATCTACTTATCTGTTGTCTGCATGTTTATCTTATCTATCTGTTTATCTATCTATCCATCTATCTACCTATAGACCCATTCTATATATATATATATCTGACATTCTGGCTCTCAATTTATCTTTTACCAATCCACCTCTCTATTCAACTATCACTTTGCCTACCTATTCACTCATCAATCTATCTATCCATCAATCAAGACATCCAGAAATCTATCCATCTATTCTATATCTGCCTATCTATCATCTTCTCACATCCTTATATGTGTTTATTTAGATAGATAGCTAGATTAATGGTTGAATAGATCAGTAATTGAATATATAGGTGAATGGATAGGTAGATAGCTAATAAATGAATGGATGGGTAAATGGATAGCTGGTTAAATAGACGGTTGGATGGATAAATATATAGATAAAATGGAAATCACATAGATAAATACAGATAAGTAAGTAGGTATATAGTTAATAGATGAACGGATGGATACAGAAAATATAGTTGGTTAGATAGATGGAAGAGTAGATAGATTGGTAGATATATAGAAATAAGCAAATAGAATGAATGGATATATAGATAGGTAAATAAGACAAATATATAAATATACAGAAAGACAAATAGATAATATAGATGGATGGAAAGAATAGATAGACATACTTAAATAAATTTGTATTAATTGGTTTTACAAAACAAATTTTAATTTTATTTAATATTTTTTTTTTTTATTGATTGAAAATGATGTGGTCAAGTCTGAAAACCATGTCAAATTTTTTTCTCTCCCTTGTCCTAATTCATGAGAAGGGTGACACAAACTTACTCTTGACAAATGAGCAATCTTTCTCACAATTTTTTTTTAATATTGGACAAAGTTTGAAATGTATTCTGCTGCCATATCTTTTTTTTTATATATAATTTTTGTTGAATTTGAAATCCATAACAGTTTATAGTTACTTTGATGACACAACTAAATTGTTTTAATTTTATCATAGGTAATGTACATATTTATTCTTCAAAAAATGAATAACAATATTTGCCTTTTTTTTTTTTAACACTGGAAGAAGTTTGAAATGTATTCTCCCTGACATATCTTTTTTTTTTTTTTTAAATTTTCATTGAAATTGGAAATCTGTAATAATTTATAAATCTTTCTCATGCAATTTTTTTAAGTTTTGATGAAATTTAAAATGTAATGATTTATTTTTTAATTGTAAAATTAAAATATTTTCAATTAAGCATGATTTTTCATTCATTCTTACTTTACTTTGAGCATTTTTTTTTTTTTTTTGCCGATATTTTAAAATTAAAATACTTTTGTTTAAGCAAATGTTTTTTATTCTGCTTACATTACTTTAATAATTTGTTTTAAATACTTGTATATGTTTTTCCATTTAGTAATTTTTTTTTTCAATGAAATTTGAAATTTTTATATGGATTTATTATGCTGCTGTGTTTTTATTTTGGTTTAATAATTTATTTTACCATTAAATATTTGAAATACTGGCATTCTTCATATACTTGGAACTTAATTGTAAACATAGGTGATTTGAACTCAGAATATCAAGCACCCTTCAACTATCCACACCATCTCATCCACTGATACACATGAACACACATGTGTAGAAAAGATATATAATCACCAATATACGTATTTCTTGCTGAACCAGCGTTCATCAGTTGGTCCAGATGATCATGTCCCGCACATGTATATAATCAGTATTCAGTTTATATTAAGATAGCAAATCTTCATACTTTAATGAATAGGCCCCAATCTACTCCAACCTCAAACTCTTCAGCCATCCATACCATTGACAATCTGATGATGGACAGCCCAAATCCCATGCTGGTGCCAATATTATTGCCACACCCATGTTGACTTCAAGTTACTCTGATCCCTCATATATAGGACATTATTCATTTAAATACATAGAAGAGGAATGGGCAGGATGCAGGCTTAATGTGTAAATATTTGAAATACAGGCATTCTTCACATACCTGGAGCTTAATTGTAAATATAGAGGATTTGAACTCAGACTGCATCTGTTTTTTACATTATTTGAGTAATTTATTTTGGAGACAAAATATCAGGAACAGCTTTGTAGAATATTCCTATAAAATCTCTTTTTTTTTTAAAAAAATTTCAATGAAATTTGAAATTTTTTATACAGGCAGGATAAAATATCTGAAATAGTTTTATAGATGGAGTCTATATAATGCCAAAGATGGGTTATTGTGTTAGTGGCAGTTCTAAGGCTTCCCTTAGTGTCAAAAATGGCATAGAGTATCTACTAAAATAGCACCCACTATTCTTTTTATAGCATCTTGATTTTGGGAGTCATTTTGTAACTTTTATATGCATTACAATGCATATATTATTAAATTAATGTCATTTAGAACTTTGTTTAATTTCAATTTCTGATAATTCAAAATGTTTTCATTATTAATTATAAACCATTTTTATTAATTTTATAATAATTCATATTTCAACATAATGAAGTAATAATTTTGAATAATTACACAATGTTTAATATACAACTGAAAATTCTCAAGCATATTTGATGGTCCAAATTATTTGATTCTTTGACCCACTATTGAACCAATTAGCCTGGATAATCAACTTTAGCTGTATTTTGTTAAAGGAATTTAGAAACATACAATAAAATATATATTTCAAAATGAAATTGTAATTAAAAAATATAAAACTACTTTAACCTGATTAATATTTTCATAAGTTTTTCATAAATATATAAAGAAATATACAAACATTTATTTTTGCTTATATCAGTGTATGAATGCATATTTAGTAGGTGTGCATTATTTATTAAACTCAAACTACATGAGAACTATTTTTTTTAACTTTTAATATTTCTATATATCATGAAACATGGTAGTCTTTGTATGTACATTATATAACATATAGACAATTCACACACATGGATTTAATTTTTTTAAGAAAACTTCTACATTACTTAAAATATGTTAGCTTTAAGTTATTACTATTTTATGTGAAATAAAATATAGGAGTGGGTTATTTGTATTAGCAAAAGTGAGAACAAGAAGAATATTAAAGGAAATGATGGGTAAATGGCGTTTTATGACCTGTCAAATGATAATTTTATTTACTTTAGGAATTGACCTGTAGACAGGCGCATAAATATTAACAGTAATAAATTTAACAATTGTTAGTCTTTTTAAACTTTATCTATGTATTTAAAAATTACAAGCATATCACTGGTGAACTGATGTAGGTTTTGAGTAATTTGTAACTAATCTCACACATTATACAATCTCAAATGCATAAAAGAATTATATATAAAAAGAGAAAAAATTATATATATAAATTTGATGAAAGATATTTTTATGTAAGTCTTAGAGTATACACATTATTTGCTACAATCTATTCTTTTTAATATATGCTTATATAAAAATAGCTTAACAAATTTGTCTGCTAAACCACAAGTGTGTGTGTGTGGAGAGTAAGAGAGAGGGAGGGAGAAACTTCTGTTGATAAACCAAACTGATGGTATAAGCCTTTGACCTTATTAAGGGAATGTTTTTTATTTTTAAAAAACTAGATGAAAAAAAAAGGTTAAAAATGACAGATAACAAAAAAATAATAGAATCAAAAGCATCAAATATGTGGCATATCCAAAATAATAACAGAAAATTGCAGCTAGCAGTCAAAGAAGATATAGGAACCTCACAATGTATTTATACTATAATCAATCATAAAATGTTGGTAAAATACTGAAGAACATTAAAAATATGGCACTAAAATATCTAGAATAACTAATGCAGATTCATGATAACAGAGAGCCATAATTAATCATTAAGGAATAGAATTACTAACATGAATTAATTATGAATTATTACTAAAATGTGGAAATATTTATAAATGTTAAAAAATTAATAAGATAATCGCTTGAGAAGTAAAAAAAAAAAAAACTCTTAATTTGAAAATAACTGATAAATATGCATAGCTATTTTGAAATAATTAGTTACAAATACAAAAATTAAGCTACGCACAATGACTAAGATTTTCAAATTACTATATATGTTTGATATTGAGATATGGAACTAAAGCATCAGCTATTAAACAAATGTATAAATAATGGAAATAATAAGTACTATAAATAGATGCCATGAAAGTGAGTCTATAAAAATTATTTTTCAGAGAGAGAAACAAAGGATAAAGAGTACAAGTCACTAAATTCACAGGATTTATGTAAAAACAAAAATATGTGGTTTATGAATAATGAGCAGCTCAGGATTAAATGTAAGAGGGGAAAAAAGGGTTAGTAACCTCTTAATAGATATGACAATAGAAAAAAAAAAATTCTGCCAAATAAAAATGAAAGTTATTCATCCATAATTAAATTATCTGCTTATAATCAATGCTTCTGTTGTTATTGTTAAACAACTAATTACACAATATAATAAAATAGTAAATTATTATCATCATGCTAAGAACAAATATCATATATAAATAAATATATATAGAATTGTTATAAACTACTTTGAATTTTTCTTTGTTTAATAAGAATTTTAAAAATGAAATCTGTAAGTAATGCTTCCAAAAAGGGCTTTTTCTATTGAAAAGTTAACTGACTATTTACATTAAGTTTATTAGGAAGAGTGATGAGATGAGAATCTATTTATTTAGAAATATTCATTAGAATTAACAAAAAAGTATAAGGGTTTCTCTACAAAGAAAACAAAAAAATCTTGAAAATTTAATGAACTGAAAAAAATTTCAAATGAGGAAATTCCAAACAGGATAAAAAAGATTTCCTTAATGTTATAATAATAAATTAGTATATTAGGACACATAAACAACATCACATGATTTTCCTATTTACTTCCAAACCAGGATAAAGAGTTATTCTTAGAAGTATATCAGAACATTTTGATAAAATGTTCAAAATAAACAAATAAAAATGAATGAGGCAACTATCAAACCAAGACCAAAAAAAAATGAGCCCAGGATGATGAGAAGAAACATATACAATGTACAAAAAAAAAGAGAGAAAATAAGACTATATCATCCATGATGTTACTTAGTCATAAGATTAAGAACATTCAAAAAAACAATAAAAGAATTTAGATAAAAATGTATCATTGGTAAGATTACATCATTTTAGTACTAATCAAAGTGTTGGAATTAATATCATATTTTGTCAAACTGCAACAAATTGAGAAGAAATCAAATAAGACAAAGTCATTAAAAAAATAAGCATAATTTTTAAAAAAAAAAAAACAGCACTCATGATAATTTTTATTTTAAAACAAAAGTCTATGTAAAATGAAAAAAATTTCTATCAGCTATTTCTTTGATGGATTCCCATATTAATAATATATTAAATATTTTTAATATCCTAAAGTAATTGAACAAAGTTTTAATTTTTAGTTGACCACAATAAAAATAGAAGAAATACAGATTTTAAATTAGCTTTAGCATGCACATGTAACAGTCAATTCTATTATATTTGCATAAATAATGTGTAAAATAATGTTTTAGTTTTTTTGTTTTTATTGTGCATGTGTGATTGTTATTTTATTCTTCATCTCAATTCTACCATATGTCACCATCCACTAATGCATATTGGCATATCTACACTTTACATGTATTTACAAAATTGATTCTAAAAAAAAAAAAATACCTATAATGCATATTGGCTTAAAACCTTATTTTTAGAAATTACTATTAATTTTTTTAATTACATACAGGTTTTATAATAAATAAATAAATAAAAATATACCTGTTGAAAAATAAAAGACATACTTAAATAGTGGGGAGTGAAATATCTATATTACAGCCAATAATGAAAAGAAAATAAGCTTATAAAAGATCATATTCTTGAAAATTAAGAAAATTTAAAACATGTTTGGGGGATTTTGAATGATAAAAATTATTGATAATTTAGAAAAAAAAAAGAAAGATATACTAATTTTGGAAAGAAAAAAAAGCCTAAAACAGAAATGAAAGAAGTGTGAAAAAAAAACTCATCTTCAGAACTTATAGTTTTACTAGCTGTATTCCAAATTTGCTTGCATTATTAAAATAAAAGTTGATCATTAAAATATATTTAAATAACATTTGTATGAATTAATAAGACATGAGTTATCAACAGCAGGTAAAAACAACTATTGTAATGCATTTTTATAAAGAATGATGTAAGTCATTTTTAATTGCTATTAATAACTCATGCATTATTATTTCTTGTAAATATTCTTTAAATATATTTTAATTCTCACCTACATTACACTGTTTTATTTTACTAATACAAGCAAAGTCAATCTGCAGCTTTGCAAATGTTAGTAGAATAATAATAGAAGTAAAGTTATAAAAAAATATAATATATTTCTAATTATATACAAGGAGGATTCTGAGCAGTAAAAATTTTTTTGTTTTATTACACGAATTCATGCTTCACTAATTCTCTCTATTTCTGTATATGTCCCATTACTGTTATTACAATGTTTGATAATTAAAATATATTTATGTATTCCATTTTCAAACTCTAGCTGTACCCTCGAGTTAATAGAAAGTTTTATAATTAAAATACATTTATGTATTTCATTTTCAATTTTTGATGTATTGTACCAATTGAAATTTTTACTCACCAATTTTCTCCATTTCTCTAGTTGTCTCTTTGCATTAGTAGGAAATTTAAATAATTAAAATATATTTACATAATATTTACATGAAATAATTATCAATAGCAGTATCATAAAAAATGTAACTTTTATTAAATACAATAAATAATAATTTTAAAATAAATTATTTTATATTTCTCATGTGATAATTTTTTTAATATCTAAAAAATGTTAACGTCTTAATTAATATATGCAAATGAGAAATTAAATAAGTAGACCAAATATATATTTATTCAATAAAATTTTACCTGGATTCAAAAACTAATATCTCTTCATTCTTCTACTACATATTTCAATATGCAGGCCACAACACCTTATTTTATTGTATAAGAATGTACTTAAAGGGAAATGGTAAAAGTTTATCTTTTAATCAATGTTGCCATCATTTTGGTTTTTTATGGCATCATTTAAAAACAATTACAATACAGATTTTCCATGCATTTTTATATTGCAAATTACAAATTTTCTTAAAACCGTAAGCTTGTGATTAAGACCTGTAGATGTCCCTACTATAACATTTTTACGTGCACATTCTTGAGGAAACAACCTTAGTAAATATTAAAACAATTAAAGCAAAAATTTATTTTCTAGTAAAATTATATATAAAAAAAGAAGGAAAATCATGCAAGATTCTTCAAAATTGGAGCAATATTTGTTGAGTTAAAAAATCACAAATAAACAAACATTCATTCCTTTATATAGTAATAATACAAATAAAAGTTATTCTACAGTGAAAGATAACTTAGTTTCCAAAATAATATTTTTCTGAATAACACAGTAAACAAACATGTTTGCGTTACCAAATTTAAATACTGAACTAAATTTTTATAGATCGTCATTTTTAAAATAAATTTATTAATAAATGCTATCTCAATGAATTTATTAAATTTTTTAATACAGCTATAATTTACCTAAAATAACAAATTATTATTGCATTCTGTCTCATAGCTTTGTCATGAGTTTTCATTTTGATAGATCTGCAAAATCAAAGTACTTTCTTAGCAAATAGACATATTAATTCTAGACAATAAAACTTTTCAGCTTTCTATCAAAATCCTAACAATGCTAGCAAAACATAAATTAATCTCCCTTAGCATAAATAAGTAGATAAGGAATAACACCATTCAAATCTTTTTTTTTCCCTCGGCTCTTATTTATCTACTACAACATTATCTAGCCTTTTTTTTTAGTAAATTTTATAGTCTTTCCTTAAATACTTCAAACTTCATGAATATTAAGCACTGGAATAAATTATGTTATGAGATAAAAAACAACAGTATGCTACCAATAATGGTGATCAAGTGTTATTATTTTATCAAAATAATCTATTAGCAAATTTATCCATCTGGTTTGGAACAAAAGACTTAATATGCATACTTTAAATACATTCAAAATCAATACAAACAAGTTTCAAATAGCATTAGAGGAATCAAAAAAAAATTCAAGAACCATTATAAAATAAACTTGACAAATTAGATTAGAAATGTTATTTTGCTTACTACTTTCTTCAAAATGTATGACTTTCAAAGGCTTTGCTAAAATAATTCAATTCACAACAATTAGTAAGTAGGTAAAACTTTTATCACCAAAAGCACTTCAAGAAAGAACAGAAAAGATGAAGGCATTATCCACCATTACTGGATGATCAGACTTGAGTATTTTTTCATCTTTTTCAATTGAATAGGTTCATCAGATCGATATTATTTCCTGTCTTGTTCAATGTGATAATTTTCCAAACTCTTTTCAATTTGATAAATCTTTAAAAAGTATTTAATTGCATTTTATTATTAATATCTACTGTGGATTAATGGTAGAACAGCGCTAGCCATGCCTATAAAGTAAGTTATAAACTGGTTTGACTAAACTTGAAATTTTTTTCAACAAGCTTAGAATCTTTTTTCAGATAGTTAGAAACTGCAACTTTGTTTTGTTATTTACTTAGAAATACTAAATACGTTTTTACTAACCAATTCTAAATGGTTAGTTGGATTGGTTGTCTGAAACCATAAGCCTGATTAGAACTTAAAAAAAAATTTAAGTTTCACAAATCCAGATTGAATAAATATCATAGGTTTAGCAAATAAATGTGCTCCTAATACATTTCAAAACTCTTACAATTATGAAAAATCCCAATTCAATAAAAAAATGCAAACATGGCATCATGTTTTTATTTTGTCTTTCATTCTAAGATTAATACATTTGTTTTAAAGTAAACTCTATTGTGTTTTTCTTAAAGTATTATTTAACCATATTATTTAATTTGATTTTAATCAAACTGAAAGCATTAATGACATTTTTTAAATACTTCTGTGGAGAAAGTATGGGAAGGAATCTAATCTCTAAATAAGTTAATAATTGAAAACTTCAATAACTTACTTGTTATTTGTTTTAAATCTATTTTTATGAAGAAAGTTGATCTTTAAATAATTTACAAGGAATTTAAATTTTTATTCAATAATTATTAATAGTTATATCTAATACCTGTTTGAATTTCCAGCAACACATCATGATAGATGTTATAAAGAGAAAAGGGGCAAGAAATGTAGTGTACTGAAATGCTACTTCTTTTTCAAGAGATCAAATCATTATTATAGAAAAGCTTTAGAAAGCAAGAGTGCTACACTAATGGTCTGTACAATATATCAGTTCCAGCTATTATTCTCATTTTTATTACTTAAAACATTTATGGGTGTAACAATATATCCTAATGTTTTGATTTCAGTAATTTCAATTTGCAACAAATAATGGGAGTGTCATTTCTTGATTTAACTATTTGTCATTATTTCTTCCTGATTAATTTCAACATCCATCAGCTTTCATATTTCTCTTGAACTTAAAAGCAATCCATCTCTATAATTTCAGATGACAAATTTGCAGTGGTTCCACATCTATGTTTGCTACCATAAAATTAAAACTTATTTTTGTTCATGATATTTCATAACTGTTTTCCAATAATTGCATTTCTCAATACTATGATTATTTTTCACAATTTCTTCTTTATCTCTTTATAGTTAGTTTACTTTTAAATATATTTAGTGTTCTTTAATTGCTACCTACTATTTTTAGCTACATCCCAAGCACTAAATATATTTCCATGAAGCTATTCATTTATTAAGTTTTTAAAATGAAAACTGAAATTAAGCTTTCTTCCTAATTTTATCCATCCAAATTATGATTAACAACAGTGAAAGACAAAATGTCATATCTATACATAACAATTATCTGACTATCCCTACATTTACTCTAGATATCAAGGTTGGTGGATCTATTTTCCTTTTGTAATTTTAATTTCTGCATTCCTTTCTTATTTTCTTTAACATTTTCAATATTTCTGTATTAGCTCCTTTTTTTTTCCCCAATAATACTTAATTTTTTCATTTCGTCTTTGTAATTTTTTTATTACATCCTATATAGTTCTATATTTTTCTACAATCTTTTTCCAATAATTTTAATTTAAAATAATTTCTTGAATGTAATGGCTTTTCCAATATTATCTATGGTCATATCAATTGTCAATATACAGAAAGCTAGAATTTTGAAAGTCAACTGCAAAAAAATCAATTTCCAAAATATTATATTATAAACCAATAATGGCAACAAAAAAAAAAATCCATGATAAAAATATAATTTCTATACAAGTTTAGAATAAACATCACATGATCACCATTTCTTGCTTATAGCTGTTATTAAAACAGGCAAAACTCTCTATACGTATTGTCACTCAGTGCAATCCAGAATAATCAATGGATGCCAGAAGACTTGTGCATAAAATCCCTATCTAGTGCCCACTCATCCAATATCCCCAGACTAGTTTCTGGTTTGTGGTCTTCAACAGTGAGGAACCTTGGATCTGAGAGCACTGCATCCAGATCTTAAGATCTAATGCAACCCTCCAGCAGCTACCTTTTATCTCTACTTAACTACAAAACTATGAGTCTTAAATTGAAAACACTATAATATTTTCAATCCAAGCTCATCAGCTTATATAGTCATATAGGTCTGAACTCTGAACTCAGTTCAGTATCCATACATTTTGGTGACGTTAGTCACCACTATCCTATTAGGCAGGATTGGTTTTAAGCTAATAAACATCACATGATCACCATTTCTTATGCTTGCTTATAACTGTTATTAAAACAGGCAAAACTATCTATACATATTTCCACTCAATGCAAGCCAGAGTAATCAATGGAGGGTTGCATTAGATCCTAAGATCTAGGTGTAGTGTTCTCAGATCCAAGGCTCCTCACTGATGAAGGCTACAAGCCAGAAACTAGTCTGGGGATACTGGATGAGTAGGCACTAGATGGTAATTTTATACACAAGCCTTCTGACATCCATTGATTACTCTGGCTTGCACTGAGTGGCAATACATATAGAGAGTTTTACCTGTTTTACATTTTAGAATAACAAACAAAATAGTTTATATATATATTTAATAATTTTTAATAATTGGAAGATAATTTTTCTGCTACTGATAATTAGTGAATTACTATACTGTAAACTGGAAAATAATATATAACTTATTTTTAATTAT
Organism: Epiperipatus broadwayi; assembly: GCA_028023455.1. Classification (NCBI taxonomy): domain Eukaryota; kingdom Metazoa; phylum Onychophora; class Udeonychophora; order Euonychophora; family Peripatidae; genus Epiperipatus; species Epiperipatus broadwayi. Next base: position 1,056,211 of record JAQFVV010012487.1, on the reverse strand, counting down.
CTAATCATATTAATTAATTGTACATTTAAAAATCTTAAAGATAAATTTATATTGCATGTTTCTACATTTGTGATAAAATATTTTCCCATAATAGCTATGCAAGCAATAAATGATACTTATATTTGTATGTAATATTTTTATACTGTATATATATATTTTATGTAATATTGATAAACACATGCTTTAAACCAGTATTAGTTAATTATTTGTCTGAAAGTTCTAAACATCAATACTTGCTGAAACTTTTGTGCTGCAAAAAAAAATAAACTTTGACATCACATCATATAATTATTTTTTTTTTTACATATGATGACAGCAACTAAGAAAATTAGTTAAAAATTGCCTTTACTAGAGAATATAAAACACACAAACACACACACTTGAGAGAAATCAACAACCCAATTCAACCTTTTAAAGGAAATAAATTTTTAATCATTTTCTTTGCTGAAAATCATAACATTATAATTGTAATAAATATTATTGATTATGATGATATAAGAGAATTCCTCACAGCTGGCCAATACATAAGGGTTGACAATATATATATATATATAAAAACTATAAGCAATATTCAAAAGTATTTAACTAATTTTTAAAAAAAGTAAATTAACATATTTCAGCAAAATTTCACACCTCTTTGGTTTACCTAAAGTCTGTAAGAACTATGCTCTATTTAAACTTATTAGTTCTAAAAATTCATCAAATCAAAATTTGGCAAGATTTCTTTTTAAGGTACTGTATTCTTTGGTGTAGATCATACAATTCTTTATAAAGCATTCAATACTTTATGGAAGTAATCAAGAAGATTGAGATAGAAGGAATTGTACTTACTTCACTGCTTATTATTTTCTAGGCATTATACACTTTTTTCAATTAATTAAATATGAATAAAATAAGCAATTTTAAACTGATCATTTATGTTTCAAGCAAAAGTCCAAATTTAATCAGAATGAGAATCAAATTGCTCATTTCTATCTGTTCATAGTACTCTCAAAAATCTTGTTTAAAAATATTAATGGTTTTCCAATTATTTTTCATTACTGTGTAACAATCATAACTATGAGGGTCACAATGAACACTACAGATTGAACAATTCTAATTATTTCCAGGCTTTACATTGCAAAACATCTTTGCTTATTGGATCTTTTGTTAAACCACTAAACATCACAAGATCACCATTTCATATGCTTGCTTAAGCTGTTAATTACTCTGACTTGCATTGAGTAGCATTACTGTTATATAGAGTTTTGCCTGTGAATATTTTGTTGTTGATAATTATCCCAATAAATTTGGAAATTACTTGCACATTCTGTGAGCATAATTTTTGTTTTCTTTATCTTTTCACTCTGTTCTTTAATTTTTTTAATACAACTTCAGATGTCTATTTTTAGCTATACTTATATGGTCATCAAGATTCTTGATGTTGTTGATGATAATTTCACAATTATGAATCCACTCTTCATTTAATCTGGTTTATTTTATTACATATTCAATATACAAGTTGAATAATCTATTTTATCTTTAACTCATCCATTTTCCTAAGAATATTCTCTAATCAAAAGTCTTGACATAAATCAGTATAGCATATGTTTCTTTTTGATATTCTCTAGTATTTTCAAAATTCAGCATACCTCAGCAATGCTGTTTCTAATTCCAAGATCTTTCCTGAAGCCAGCTCGTACACCTGGTAGTTCCTTTTGAACATAAAGCTTAAATATGTGCTCCATAATTTTAAAATAAGGTTGTTTACAATGATATAACAAGAGTCTTTCATTTAAATAGGAATATCATTTTTTTATATATAAGCTATAAGTTATTGAATAGTTTCTTTTTAAATTGAATAATTTGAGTACTTTTATTGGCACTTTTTCAAAAGCTTCCAAATTTTCTATATCAATTCCATAATCTCTCCAATGAAATCAAAGTTAATCTTATCCTATTTAAATTACTGAAAGTTTAATATAAATTATCTCATTATAAGTGTCTTGGTTTGATGATTTTTTGTGTATATATAGTTCTAAACTTTTGTAAGAATATCTCTTTCCAACATATCAAACTTTTTTTAATTTCCAACTTCACCTATGGCTTTTACAGTCTAAACATTTTATATCTATTTAATCTTTGTTACTTTAGTTATAATCGCTTCATTAGCATTTTTTATAGTTTGAATTATTCTTTTAATGTTAAGAATCCTCTGAAAAATAGCTTTTTTTATAAATTTCATTCAATTTTCAATATCTTTGCGAATATTGTTATATAATTGCTAGTATGCTCTCTGAAATTTCCTACTCAATTATTTCAAACAATATTTATATTTTTTAATTTTTTATTATTTTCTTTACAATTAATATACTTATTTTAATTTTCTAGCTCCTTCTAACTATTCAATTTTTTATTTATTTCACTTCTATTCATTATTTACATGGTTCACCATCAATTACATTCCAAATTTTAAATTGATCTCTATTGATTTCTTAAAAGTAATAGACATATTCCCTGGATTTTATTTACAATAGTAAATAAACTTGCAGGGTTTTTTCCCATAAAATTTTATACATGATTAATTCATCATCACTTTTATATTGCTGTATCTCAAGAATGTAATTAACTTAATCCCTGCCAATTTTATATAATAATATCTAAATGAATAGTTAGTGCTTTGGTTGTTTAAAAATGTGTTGCAATAAAAAAATCAAAAATTGATCTAATATTTCATTTAACACTATACAATCTTTTTTTTTTATTTCTACTTCAAAGTCTATATTAGCTGATAATATTTCTTTTCTTATTTCCAATTTTGGGATTCTAGTCACCAGTCACTCAAAATATATATATTTTACTGATTTCTATTTATATCTCATTATAAAAATTTCAATTTTTACTTCATTTACTTGAATTGTTGGAGCACACATTTATATTATAATAACCAGAAATTGATGATCATAAAAATAAATTTATATCAACTAACTATTGACAGGATTATATTCAATGATAATCATTGCAGTATCATTTCTGACAATGAAAGTCAAACTATTTGTTTTTTGCTGTTCTTGATCAGAATAATAAACAGTATGCTCTTCTGATATAAAATCTCTAACTGTTGTTTTCTTGCAACTGGACTTGCATAAATGTTAGACAGGCATTACAACAGAAATTACATTTAATGCTGCACAAATGAGTATTAGAGTTTACATTTACTTCCTGAAAATCATTATGTCAATTACCCAATATTATAGGATTGATAGCTCCATGCTGTCTATTTTAATGATTTTTACTTTAAAAAATTGAAATTTATTTCCTGAATTTCATCTTTCTTAATTATATTCAGATCAGTAAATCTATTTGAATAAATCAAAATTTTTAGTCATGGACATGTGCACACACACACACACCCATTAATTATATATAGTACAATGATCAAACAAAAGAGTAAAACATTTTTAATAACAACATCATAAGTGATTATTAAACATTTTGGCCAATGACTCTGTTAATAATAAATAGGTTTAACCAATAAAAAATTCACATTTTTAGATGCAAATATGGCTATCCAAATGATCCAGAAAAAAAAAAGTCAAATGTTAACATGAAAAATAAACAATAATAGACAAATAATAATAATAATATATATATACTATCATTAATTATTAATCTGAATTGCATGAGTTCAAATTCTTCTATTTTCCTAACACTTTGAACTCAAATGCAAGAATATATTCAAACTAAAATTTGTGCATATATTAATGAAAAAGTTGAATTCTTAAAAATCAAATTAAAATCCAAATTTTATTATGTGAAAAACTATATTTGTATTCTCAAATGCACATGACATAAAAACAAAAAATTAGCAATTTTATATTAAAAATTTATTTCTATTAATTTAAAAAATGAAGCAGAAAAAATATGGTTATTTTTAATATTAGATTGATATAGCTTTAACTGATATCAAAAAAAGGAAAACTGCAGGTTGAATTTTCTATCCATAACATATTTTTATAACCAAATTAAATCAAAAAGTTGTATGAAATCCCCAACTATTTGCTTAGCCTAGATGCAAAGAAATTACAACTCTACATTAAAAGTTTAATTTTCAATAATAAATGAAAGTTAAAATGTAGCGACAACTTCTAATGTCAAATTATTAATCTTTTAGCATATACAGTATCAAAAAATGGAAAATCATATCAGCAGTTTTCTATATGAAATACATTTTTGTAAAGAAATTAAACTAATTCCTAACCTATATAAATAGTCAGCATAATCCAGAAACAAAAAAAAAAAATTATATTTCTTTGCTAAAAGTTTACTTTCAATGCCAAATTGTTAATTATTTAGCAGATATTAAAAAAAAAATATGGTCACTTTTCTAGCTATAATACAATTTTATAAAGAAAGCAAACTAATCCTTAAGCTGCATAAACTGTTTAAATAATCCAGAAACAGAGATATTATGACTATGTAAAAAGTTTAATTTTAATACCAAATGATATAAATTTTATACAATGGAACTTTTAATGTTAGGTGCTATTTTATTGCTTCAGTTAAGATTTTAAAAAAAAATGTATGGCCAGTTTACTATTCATAATATATTGTTATAAAGAAGTTCAATTATCCTTGAACTTATGAGAAATTCACAATTTTCTATACAATTTAACAGAAAATTGCATTTTTTTTGGCTTTTATGCTAAAAATTACTTTATATAAGTACAATAATTTGCTTATATAATGCAACATTATAAAACAGTATTGTGTCGAAAAGCACATACTTTTACGAAGAAGTTTAATTTATGTTTAAGTTTTATGAATATGGGCAATTTTGTATGACATTCAAAATCAAAATATTTGTAAATCTATGTTAAAAGTTCATTTCATGAAAGAAAAAAATGGCGACAGCTTTAATGTTTGCACAAGGTTACGTAACTAATTTAATATAGAAATCTGTTCTCAAAATACATTTCCTCTTAATGAAAAAGTTGAATTGTTAAAATGTCATGGCAGTTTATTTGTTATCTACTCTCAACTCTGTAGAAAATCCATAATTCCACACACAAAAAAAGAATTTTTATGAAATAGTCAATTTTATATTATTAAATCAATATTTGAAAAAGTTTATAAGGCTTTAATTTTTATTATGAATTTTTCCAATAATACAATATTTCAAGTAAATATAAGCAGGAAATGGATTTCAATATTTTTTTTTTACTTGATTTTTAAAAAAATATTTAAATAAAAAGGTTTAATTCAAAAATAATGCAACATTGAATACAATATAGTCTATAAATTATAGTAACACATTTTATTTAATTTTTACACTTTCCATTTCACTAAGTAATTGTGGATTTGTATTTGAGTGATTGTGCATTTTCAAGAAATTTTAAATTTTGAACTCAACTTTGAAAGTTTTTGGATTAATGGTATTCTATCATTATCAAATTTTCTAATATTATAATTTTTTTCCCCTGGCAAATCAGTCAGTTTTTTATAAATTGCCATAGTCTACTTATAGATAACAACTAAAACAATTGTTTGTAACTCAGGTTGGAAAAAAAAGTAGCTATTACAAATGTTTTAAGTCATTATAAATAATTCTTTATTTACATTACTAGTATATAAAATAATGTAATTTTTATAATCAGTACCAAACAATGTACACATTATGATTAACATTTAAATAGATTTTGTCTAGGCATACATAAATAAAAGATTTAAATTAAAAATAAGGACTTTTCAAATAAATTATCTTACAAACATACTGCTCTTCAAAATTATTGTACTAAAATTCTATTCTTAAATATGTGATTGTATGTTTACAGTGAACATATTGTCAAAGAAATAAGATTGAAATATTGTGCATAATACATAACCACACATTTCATACACCTATCATTTTATGTTTTAAAAACATTGCCATTAATTTTATATAAGCTTATTGTATATCAGCCCAATGACAAAATATTGAAAATGATCAAACCAAGTACAATTTTACTTGCTAATATAAATGCAATTAATTCCTTTAATAGCAAAGGTTAAATTTCCAGAATTCATCTATTTATAATCCAACTTTAAACTGGGTGGCTAAAAAAGTTGTGATAACTTTATTTATATTTAACTAGAATAAATTCTACTTCAGAAGATGCCACTCTCATTATTAAAGGACTATCTTTAAAGATTTCACTTTTAACTCTTCTGCGTCATTCTTCTCCCATTATTATTTCTAATTTCTAAAACTTAAACAGATATTTAGGATAATGATCTTTCCTCATCCAATCATCTTTCATTTTCATTTGAATCTAATATCAGCCATCCATGAACAATGTGATCATCAATGTATGTTCTTAATATCAGGAATCCACTTTGACCTGCTAATAGTATAAATTTTAATTAAATAATGGATTTTTTATAATTTATTACTTTTAATTAAAATCCCTCAATGTTAAGAGTTATTGACAATAAAAAATAATATTTTGGAGCTAATCAAATATAATAAGTCTATTCATATTATGCAGAGGTAAAAGGATGTCAGTATGCTTGTTTTGCACTATCTTTTGTTTACAATATGAAAACAAAATATTTCTTTATTTATTTTTTGTAAAATTACTAAATACTTGTTTTTAAGTAAATATATAATGTTTATATTTAAATTTTATTGAATTATAGTACTTTTTAGTAATAAATTAGTCAAGGGAAAATTTACTGATATCAGAGAGGAAATGAAATGCAAATACCTTCTATCGATATTGTTCTTCTTGTTATTTTTTATAAATATACATGACATTCAATTTTAATATTTTAAAGTTTTCTTTATTAGAAGTTATGCTTTATGAAAATATATACGAAAAATATTAATTTTGGAAAAATCATTATTTATTCATTAAAATACTTTTTTTGTACTCTTAAAACTAAAACAAAGTCTTGTGTTTTGACCATTTATTTCCATTTGCTTCTATTTGTTAGCTATTATTTTTTACTTGCAAAGGTGAATTTTATTTATTTTTTAAATAATTTTCATTTACTGAATTTATGTTTTCAATGAAGTCTATAAAAAATGAAAAGATAAAGTAAAAAATAAGACTGCATTCATTAAAAAAATACAACCAAGAAAATCTAAAAATAAAAGATAATATATTAAAAGTAACAGCTAAAGCATTAAACAAACAAATTCATATCATGGAGATAATGTTTAACATGGAAATAATATATAGATACATCTACAAATGGTAATTAATTAAAAATAGGTTTTATTAATAATAATTTATTAATGCAATAAATCACATCATAGGCATTAAATATATAAGATTAGAGTTTGAATAGACACATGTGACAGATATACATTCTTTGTTTCTGCAAAGGCTATGTTTTGACATTTATTCTTTAATATTCAGTAATTTACATTAAATTATATCAAAATATATGCCAAATATGTTCTATTCTATAACATAGCATCACCAATATTATAACATATTCAAAAAAATGTATTGATTTAAGGGGGGGGGGGGATGACACTACAAAATCTCATTAATCTAGAATAAGACTAATGTGAGAAAAAATAACATTTAACTTCCCAGATAAAACTCTTTTGTACAAAATTTATAAAAATAAAAAAAATAAGCTTTATACTTTGTATGTTAAAACTAAAACAAGGTGAGACAATATGAAGTATACATGTGAATATGTATAAATTTAAACTTCTAATCATTATAAGATTAAAATGTTAAACATGCACAATATTAAATTAAGCTTTTTTTTTAGTTCAAATTAAGTTTGATGCTACTAAAACCTGTGGTCTACTCATCCAATAAAACTACCTACAATGTACCAATAATCAAAGAAAAAACTAATCAATAAGTTTGATATTTGCTTTAAAAAATCAAAAACAAAAAAATAAAACATTAAATAATATATTTAGAAAATAGAACTAAAAACAATATATTTAGCAATCAAGCCAATTATAAAAACCAATCTATATAATGAATATAAATAATAAGCAATCCGTAAAAAAATAAAAGTATTAAAATACATACTTAAAACAAGAACTGTATTAAATATTTCAGTTGCAAAAAAATGTATTAATTAACAAAACAAATAATGTTTTGGGAATCAACCCAAATGTAAACCCATAAAAAAAATTTAATTACAAAAACCAATTCATGAAATAAATAAGTAATGAATTAACAAACACAGCAATACAAAAAAGTAATCAATATAATCTATAAAAAAGTAAGCGATGGAATAATTGTCAGTTAAACATTAGCAATTCATAATAAATTAAAAACCAAATATCTATATGCTAATGGTAAACATGAAAAACATAGATGCCATTAAAAGTACACAGATGATGAGATATATTTATGAGAATAACTATTTCAGTAACACCATAGAAGTAAATATTTTAGTGATTATAACAAATGCAAATTTGTAATAAATTAGATTCCAAAAAGCAATCATTACAAAATATTATATAGTTCCAGAATTTTATTTAATACAATTATTGGTGTAAAACTAGGGATTTTACCTGTGTTTATTTTTATGACATCCATGTTTTTTGGAATTTAATTTCTTAAGGATTACTTATAATTAATCCACATTTATTGTCATCAATAATTTTCTTATTTTATTGCTGTGCTTGTTCAATTGTTATTTGTATTTATTTATTTTGTAATCTAATTTTTTATGGATTTGCATTTGGTCTTATTGTTAAAATCTTTTGTTTAGTTTTAATGGTTGTTTGTATTAAACAAATGTATATAGCCATCTATTAATTTCTTAGGTATTAAATGTATAATTTATAAATTCAGGTATATAATACTTTGGTTGCTAAATATATTATTTTCAAGTTCGTGACCATTGGTTTTTGTAATTCTATTTATTATGCATTTGTATTTGGCCTCAACACCAAAATGTTATTTAATTTTATAATCATTGTGTGTTGTTTTAGTTGCCAATATATTACTTTCAGAGCTGTTTTCTAAATATATTATTTTAATTAATGAATATTTCTGTGGTATAAATTTCACTACACCATTCTCATGCAAGATAAGAACTGGTTTCTGTTGCTTTTAACACCTTGTGGAGGAATATAATCATAGACATATAACCAAAGACATGTGGAAAAGATTTATGATTCCCAAGATGCACATTTTGTGCTGAACCAGCTGTCATCGGTTAGCCTAGCATATTGGGAATCATAGATATATGTTTATGATTACATACCTCCACAAAGTGTTAAAAGCGAATAGAAATCAGTCCCCACTTTGTATGAGAGTGGTATAGTGAAAATTACACTACAGAAGTATTTTCTTTACTGGATAATCTCTAGTCTAATGAATGACTAATAAAAATTATTAATATACTCTCATAATCACTAGGGATCACTCCATTACACATGTGCTATAAACTAATAAACACTTCTAAAAAAATACTCTCCTTTCCAAACACAAGATAAAGTCTGATAGAAAAATAGAATGAATCCACTCTCATTTTTAAACTAAACATATATATACAGGCAAATCTTAAGCATTTGGAAATGAGAGCATGAAGATATTAATTAGTCACTTTTAATTCTATTTACTATGTTTTAATTGTTGATGCTCTCATTTCCAAATACTTAAGATTTACCTATGCATATACGTTTGGGTTAAAAAGATAGAATGAATTCATTCCATCTTTTCAAAAGACTTTATTTTGTGTTTGAAAAGGAGAGTATTCCTTCAAAATGTTTATTAATTTACAGAGCATGTGTTGTGGAGTGATCCCTAATGATTGTTACAAATTAACTCATTAAATATATGTTTAATATACTTTCATTAAGTAATATGTTATAAATGTTGTTGAGGGCAGCACATTTGACACTTATCAATTAAAGTATAATAATTTGCTATATATATATATATATATAGTGAACAATGATAAAGATATGTATAAGCGATTGTAGTCTGGGCCAATTGTCAATTGGTTCAGCACAAAATGGGTATCTTGGGAATCGTTGATCTTTTTCATATGTCATTGGTCACATATTTATGATTATATCCCTTCACAAGATGTTACAAACCAATAGAAACCAATCCCTACCTTGTGTGAGAATGGGTTGAGAAAACTACACTACAGAAACATTATTAATTATTGGCTAATCTCTAGTCTAATGAATGAGTAATAAAATTATTAATATTATTTTATTTTTTTATATTTTTGATTTTTTGAGCAAAATATTAAACTTATTGATTAGTTTTTTTGGTTGGTCATTGGTATGTAATAGGTGATTTCATTTGATAGCTAGATCATAATCTCTAGTAGCACCAAAAATTCTTATTGGTAAATTGCCATGGGATTTTATATTCACGAGTATATTATAGATACATTATATACTTATATCATTGAAATTGAGCTGTAGAGCATTTGAAGGTTCATTTCTTTTTTTAAGATGAAATATCCAAAATGTTTCTAAAACATGATGAAAACTTTTGTTAAGGTTATTTATAGGTATTTATGCAGTTTATTCATTAAATTATTCAGCAGATTGTTTCATAAACCAATTATTATATTGTTTTCTAATTAGATTATGGCAGTAATTCATCTAGTCAGGCTCATAATCACACTTAACATATTTGTTGTTAGTAATTATATAAGCAAAAGACTAACATTTTAGGACTTTTTTCTTCTAGATCGTAATTACTTACAGCACAGCAATCTCCTTTTCTGAGGAACTACATCTCATGAAAATGATGAGTAACACACTTCTTGCAACCTTCATCCAGATATATCATGAACTATAATTGCAAATATTGATTATCACAGCTTAGATTAAGGAATATATAATGGAGCCATGAAAATATAATGTATCTAGTTCCAAACCTCCCTTGCATACAAAATACATAGCATACAATAGCTCACATTTTGTTGATAAGACTTGATTATAATACAATAAAAATTGTTTATTATATGATATCTGTACAGCAAAGTACTTTTTAGCACACATATAAATAATGCTTTATGTGTGTAGTGTGCATATATAAATTAAGATTATAATATATAAATAAAAATTTTAAAAAAATATTATTCATAATAAATTAAGAAAGCACGTTTACATATATATTTACAGTACTGTATGTGTTCAATCATTCACAATTCTGTTTCATCATAACTGAATACCTGCTCTGGACATGTTTTTTTTTTTTCAATAATTGTTTAAAATTCTAATGAAAATATAGTGACAGTTTCATATATTGGCATTTTTAAAACTGTAATGATATCCAAATCTATGCAACCAACCCCTATTTGCAGTGAAATAGATTGGAATTGTGTGATTCAAGTTCTTAGCTAGTCTTCGTAGAAATTTAAGGCTTTCTGTTGCAATACATGACTATCATCCAAAACGTTTTACAATTCATATCATTTAACTATAAATTTAAGATTTTTTTTCCCATTTTAATTCTTTTGAAACATACAGTCAATTTTTTACTTTTCTTTATTAAAATAAATAATTTTTTCCTCATTTAATGAAAATACTTTACAATTTTTTTTTTTATTGAACACTCATTATACTATAATACATTTTACTAAAAATGTGATAAATACTATATACAATTCTGTATAAAAGATTTTGGGGAAAAAAAATATTTACACATGGTTTTTAACTACAGTATTAAACTGTATTTAAATTGCAAAGAAAACACGATTTAATGAATCCAGGATTGAGATTTGAGAACATTAAATTTACTGTGAGAAAAAATGACTGCAATCAAACTGAGATTCGTAAATTTAATAAGTTTGTAAATTTCAATATTTTTATTATTTGCTTGTTTACATTTTTTTTGTTTGTTTGTTTATTTACTTTTTTTTTTTGTTAGAATATAATAAAAATTGTGTAGTTTGATATACCATAATTCATGGCTTCATTGTACATTAACGTACATTTTCCACTAATAGATTATTTCCTTCTGTGGAACTTAATCATAAGAATCCTTGCTGTCATGATTGGTGTTTGTTAGAATTGGCCAATCATAACTATCAATCTTTTTGATTCTAAACTGGAGTCACTTTCTGTTGCAAATTCTCCTTCATTTCTATGTATTGACTGGAATATTTTTGATTCACACTGGACAGCTAGTAGTGACTTAACTAAACCATCTTCATGATTTTTACAGATGACTTATCTGATAATAAATATTTTCTCAAAAGTTCAAAAGATAGTTAACCCATTTAATCAGGGTATTTTTCTAAATATGTTTGCAATTCTTTTATCCTGCTTACTACATCATTTAATTTCATTTTCTTGTTTATCTACCTTATAAAATTTTTTTATAAGTTTGGTAATAATTTTACAAGATACAATTTCATTTCATTAATTTATCATTTTAAAAATTTTATATTATCATTAAATGTATGCACATGGTTAAAAGGGTATTAAATAACCAAATTTTATATTACACAATATACCATATTAAATAAATGGTTCAGTATTTTGTAGAGCATATATTACAAAACCATTATATGCTGACACATGCTTCACATCAAATGTATCTAAGACCTCCCCCCTGTTTCAAATTAATGATTCAAAATATTCTAAATTAATACATGAGCATTAAAATTATTCATAATTTTATGACTGTTGACAAAAACACTTATTGAAGCTATATATATGTGCACACATATACATTTCATGTTCACATGTAAAATAAATTTACAAACAAAATTTAAGTTCAAAAGTTTAATAAATAAAAATTGAATATATATGTATTATAAATGTACAGATAGAAAGTTATTTCTGTGTTAAATACAAAATATTTTCCTAAAATTTGTAAAAAAGATAATTAATTCTAAATTTTAACTTAAAAGTAGTTTTTTTTTATTAAAAAAGGTGATTTTCTTTTAACAATAAAAAAAAAAAAAAGGTGGAAACTCTAGGCAAAGTAATTAAAATGCTAGTAAAAAGATTACTAAATTAAAATTTTAGGAGATAAATGATTAACATGATTTAATTAAAAAGGCAGTTATTCCTGCTCAAAAATATGAGCTTGGAAATATGGTATTAGACAAATAAACTCAGACCTTAGCAAAAGTGATGGAGTTAACTATACCCAATAAATCAAAGGCTCCAAATGACACAAGCGAATCGATCCAAATTTTACAGGTAAGTCCAAATCATATAAATAGTGCTGGAAATTATGTTGTGATTATCTTTCTATTATTCTAGCTTGATCCTGCCAGTGATAATTATTCTGCCAGTATTATTATTCTGCATTCATAAAGATTATTCTATCTTTGATCTTTTATCTTTCCAAAGTTATTCTGCAATAATATCTGCTAGTTCCAGCAAGTTTACCATGCAAGAGTAGAGAAGCTGTTATCTGCCTTGCTCTGTCAAGCTAGCAAAGGGCAAACTACCAACTCATCGCTGTCCCGAAAGAGAAGTCATCTGCACATGAAGAACTATCTGAACATATGTCCATTATGTATCCACCTTAGAAGAGAAAAGTCTGATATCCAGTGCTACAGGAAGAACCAGCTGCCAAACCAAGATCGAATTAATATCTATACATCCAAAACAAATATGAAATAATGATTTAAATCTTCATCCATCATACTGACTATGAACTGTTAAACTGAAAGAATAAGTATAACTTTAAATTAATATTTAGTTAATTATTATCACCAATTTAATGAAATCTGTTAATGAATAGTTATGTAATTAATCTGTTTACAAGAAGATACGGTAAGATTGTAGTTTGTTCTATTTAAATATCACAATTTAGAAAACTCTAATGGTAATAAATTTTTATAAAAAGCATTTAGCTTGTAATCATAGTCTCTTACCATGCTATTAAAAGGTGTATATCAGTTATATCATTATTTCTACTTTATTTAATATGTTAACTCAGTAAATCTATAAATTATGAATGGAGGGCAATCGTGCTGCATAGACAAGCTAGATTGGAGTTCTATTACGTAGATGTAAGTTTTGTCTAACTAGTCTTGTATTTGAATTATTATTGATAAGAATGTAAGGGTGGTATCTGTCAATTCAGATGAGTTATATCTGATTCTCATTCTTGTGTAATGCATTAGTATTAGATGATTGTAACATCATTTTGTGACTGCTGATCCTTTACAATTATTATCTTATTTTGTTTAAACAATGATGTGTGATATGCCGTCCATTTTACTTTCATACATGTTTAGTAATACATATGTGCCTGCCGGTCACTATGCTATATATACGTATGGTTAATTCCTATCTTAAGAATACAATTATCACATGTATTTGTTCTTATATAACTATTGTAGTACAGATGTGAAGTCCTATATTTTACAATTATTTTATTACTTATTGCATATTAATAACATAAGCTGTAATTGATTACAACAATCAAGTAGTAAGATTAGCCTTAATTTATAAGCTTGTATCAGTTAGTCTATATACAGCGCATATGAGGATAGTAGAAAGCAGTTAGATGTCTATGCAATAAATTGGAATTCATTCAGACAATTAACATTAATATTAATAGGAATCATTTTAAAATATTGAATTGTTACATACCATAGATTATATCTGTGCACAATTAAAATTAAATTAATCTAAGAAATTTGAAAAGATTTATTTACCCTAGGTTAATTTCTAAATAAATTGACTAAAGTCATGCAATGTATGTTTTATGTTGTATATATGCAAATAAATAGTGTTGTCTCATCATTTTTGGCACTATGTAACTTTTAATTACAAACAACAATTTAGATAATTAGTTAAAAGTCTCTTGTTTTTTCCCTGACCTTAGTAAGCTTTAAAAGCAAAAGTTGGTATTCTGTGACATCAAAATGTGAAATGCACATGTAGATTGCTCTTGGGTGATTTGCATGTGGTTGTGTAATTCTGACAGTTTTATCCTGTTTACTACATCATTTAATTATTTCATTTTCTTGTTTATCTACCTTACAAAAAAAATTTTATAAGTTTGGCAATAATTTTACAAGATACAATTTTATTTCATTACATTATCATTTTTAAAAATTTTTATCATCATTAAATTTATATATATAGTAAAGAGGCTATTAAATAACCAAATCTTATATTACACAATAAACCATATAAAATAAATGGTTCAATACTTTGGTGAGCATATATTACAAAACTACTACAAGCTGACACATGTTTCACATCAAATGTATCTAAGACTCTGTCCCTCTTGTCCTCATTTAAAATTAGTGACTCAAAATATTTTAAATTAATATATAAGTCATTAAAATTATTCATACTTTTATGTCTGTTGACAAAATCACGTATACGAACACAACTTTGTGATTTTTTTTTTTTTTTCATGTGTCAGAGCATCAGCCGGGAAGCGAACCCGCTAGCTCGGGAAAAGTGCTTGTAAAGCAGCTGTGCTGGCACTCGATCTAACTTTTTTTGATTTTGGTACATCAATATCTTTTTTTATCTGGATTTTAAATCTTGCTAATCTGCATTTAACCTTAATCTATCTTGGATATTGTTGTTCTCACCATCAATTTTGTGATACTATTTTTAATAGTCACAATATATATATAAGTTGTTGTTTTTTATCATTAAACAGATTAAAATAAAACAATATATCAGTAGAAATCTATATTTTTTGTACAATATATTTAAATTATGACAGAATTTCATGACAAACATATAAAACTAATGAAATAGGAATTTATTATTAATAATGTCTAACTGTATATTTTATGAACTTTAATTTAATAATTACACAAATTTTTTTTATGCTGATTATAAAATTAATTTAATTTACTGGAGTCAGAGTAGTTCTTTCAAACAGACTGCATAACTTTTTTTTAACAAGAATTACTGCAGAGATTTTTTTTTATTAAATTCCCAGTAATTAAGGCAGGCATTATATTGATAATTGCAAATCTGACAAATTGATTTTCATCCTTTTAAGCATTTAACTTCTTTGACATATATTGAATAAATATCTTTTTTATGACAATAACTATACATAATATATTCACATAAATAATACTATGAAATGGACTATATTTCAATGGCTCTTTCTATTGTTGTTGTTTAATTTTAAAAACGGTATTTCCAATCTTGTTTAGAATTTCTCTATTCTATTAAACAAAACAATTTCTTTAATAAATAAAATTGATGAAAGTTGAAATTCCAAAAAATAAAACACTGGAAGAGAGATATTTCATGGTTTTATTTATTTAAATAAATAGCAATCTAATTCGTTTTCTGAATCAAATGCATAAAATAATGTATTGAATATTGAAATAAATATATATATAAATCTTCATACTAATAAAATTTCATACAATAATAATAGTACAACATACTATAATATAAAATACAATTTTCTAACTAAATCATTTGGACGTTATAAAATATAAAAAATAAAAATAAAATATATTTTTATTTTCCACAGGTATACTTTTAGTTTTAAATTTCTTGAAATATTATGATATTGAAAGATATATTTTGATTATAGAAGTGTCCAAATACAAAAACCTAGATTTGGATTAATATAGTTTTTTGACTTCATTACAAAGTTCTTATTTTTTGTTGTATGCATTAAACCATATCAAATAGTATGGTTCAGAAACAATGCAAAAATGCATGAGGATGGCAAAAAATAAATCTGAAGTAATATTTCTTGGAATATTAACTTACATTTCTGACATATTTCTGAATTAAATAGAGTGATGCTGATGTTATTGGATTACATATTGAACAAAAACACAACTGCAATATTAATGATTTATACCTAAAGTATCACATAATTTTGCTAACATTCAACATCTACAGTAATATCAATAAGACACTATATGCTACTTGTTATTCTAAAGACGTCCACATAAAACATAAGTTAATATGATGCAATGCAAAATAGCTTCTTAAACAAAGAAGTGTCTGTGCACAATCCATACACCCAAAGACCTTGGTAATCAAATTAAAGATTTATATTCTTTGAAAACATTATATATTACAAAAAAAAAGATCCATTTCTAATTTTCTATTATTTCATTTCGATCTACAGTCAGTAATGCACTTTTCTAGCAGCAAAGCATTATTTTTCTTTTTCTATTCCATTTTAATAAAAACTGTTATTAATTACAATGACCTGACTTAATATTCTCCACTTAAACAAAAAAAAAATTTCTAGTCCTTTCATACTTTTCAGCTTTATGTTTCTTCCATTCTCCATACAACTCTTTCAATATATTCTCCTTCCCATCTCCATATAAATCACAAATATAGATCCTATTCTTATCCCATTTTTGACTCTTCCTTGGTACAAAGTTATGTTCTTGCACCAATTAGCAATAATCATCTTCCTGTAGTTTTCTCATACATCATTTCATGTTCTATAAATATTTTTATTCTTATATAATTATAAATAATTTTTTTCATTCATATTCATTCTTCATAATCCTTTTAATTTTTTTCCTAATCAATCTAATTATATAGTTTTTTAATGAAGTCTAAATATTTATCACATTTTTTTAATACAAACACAGGCAATTATATTCTCTACTTATTAATTTTGCATTTTGTAATAACTTCATAGACTATTGTGCTTGTTGACTTTTACATAATTGATCAAATATTATTTTTATTAAACTGTTTTCATTTATATATTTATTAATACTCTTTTACTATGTCTAAATATTTATTCCATTTCTTATACAAATACATACAATTATATTCTCTATTTATTAATTTTGCATTCTGTAATATCTTTTTAAATTACTGTGCTTGTTGACTTCTCTACATAATTTGATTAAATACTATTTTTATAATCTATTTTCATTTATATATTGTAGCTTTACAAACATTTTTAATTTCCTTTAATTTCCCTTGCTAAAAAAACAAAATATTCAAAAATTTGAAAAATATTATCATTGAAAATTAAAATCTAAGTTATTAGCAATTAATGGAAAGAAAAAAATCTAAAAAATGCAAATGGTAGATATTTATCTTGAAAAATTGAGGGAGATATTTTGTAAAATAAGAAAATGAATTACTTACTGTATATGGACTAATAATTCTTTTCTTAAATAAGGAAATAATTCCTTTTACAACCATTTCCATTTTTTATTTTTGTCCTTTCCTTGCTGAATTGAATTTTCTATTTTCCCCATTTATATATACTTCTGTAATGACAGTTCCATATCTTTTAAATATACTATTCTATACATTCATTTTTCTCTATTCAATTTCAATATAACCCACAGATATTGCTTGTAATTTCTTTCTAAAATATTCTCTTCAATAATAATTCCTAAAATCACTTCTTTCTTATTGTTATCACATCTATTTAATTCTTTCCATTCTCATCTGTTACTTATTTATATTTCAAATGTGTCATTACTGTTATCACATCAAACTTCTATAAAAACTTCTTCCAATATTTTCCATTTATTCATATTTCTACCTCCTTGCATATTTATGAAACCACTTTTTAGAATTATATTTTATGATTTTTCTTTAAAATATTTTTCCCCCACAATTATCTCTAGATATCATCTTTAAAAAATTATTTTCTATTTCTTATCCTTATTCACATTTTTTTCTATCTTATTATCTTCACTCAGTATAAACATATCCCTTCTTTCCATTTTCCAACATTATATCTTTGTCCTTATATTCATCTTTCCATAGTTTAATAAATAATAAACGTTATTTAAAATAAGCTTCCTTATTACTTTATCCCCATCTCTACTAAATATGACATATTTCTTTTAAACCAATCCATTTCTATTTGATGACTGTTAATTACTCATCAGAGATACAAGTAATGGTTTAATTATGATTAAATGAAATGGCAGAATACTACAAATACAAATAATATATTTTTAAATTAATGTTATTAACATTTATCTTTACTTCCACAAAATTATGAACAATTATCTGATATTTAAGAATAATATGGCAATTATATTAACATCTAAAGTTAGGACAGCTTTGAGAAGTGAAACCAATAATTTGAATTGACAAAAATAACATACATCAACAAACTTTGTTTTTTTTTTTTTTTACAATCACTTAAAATAAAATTTAAAATGAAATAAAGTTATTTTAAATAGACTGTTTGCAAGCATTTCTGCAGTGAATACAGCTTTAGAACATCAAAAATGAGATCCAGTATAATGTCAATTTTTAAAAATACTAATTAAAAGGCAATGGCAGTAATTAGGATTACAGTGAACTAAGAATATTAATATTAATAAGTGTTCAACAGAGTAATTTCATCTTTCCAAATTTTTTATAGCTGTTTATAGTATTTTGTATATTAAAATAGAACGGTAATAAAAAATAGTAATATTATTTAAGTCATTTAAAAGACTTTGTGGGTAATAAGATTGTTTTTTTTAATAAATAAATGTTTTAGAACTTGAGGAAATATTAGAAAAATTATCTGATAAAAGCAAGAAACTCAGATAAATGCTAAAAAGAATAAAGAAATATTTTTCAAAAAAAAATCAATTGTTATGAATTAGAATTTAACAATTACAAATACCATAATCAGATTATTAAAAAATATAATAGTTGAAATTAATCATAAAATTAAATGTGGATAAAGTGATTTAATAGAAATAAATCTTAAAAGAAAATATACCTACGTATTTGGAAAAAAAAGATTTTTAATAAATATTTTGTCAATTCTTGTTTATGGATCTGAGACTTAAGATCTTTTTTAATAGAAAAATAATACAGAGACTTCAGAAAACATAAGAAAGAATGCAGAGATGTCTGTTGAGAGTAACAAGAAGGGATCAAAGGCAAAACATATGGATGAGAAAACAAGCAGACAACTTAAACATCATTGAAAAAATTAAAGATAGAGATGCTAGAAGAAATGATAATAGATGAATAATTGAAGTTTTAAGAGGATTTAAAGAGATGGGGGGAAATTAGAAAAAGATCATGTGTGAGATAGATGAATGAGATACTAAAGCTTGGTAGAGTGATATGACGAAAAGAAGTTATGGATTGAAAAAACTGGATTAAAATTAGAGACATTCATCCTGCAGTGGATCAATAATATTGGAAAATGATGATGACAGTAAAACAACTGTGTACTCAAAATATTTTATTTCGTCTTTCCTTACAATATTATCATATCTAACTTTTAAATGTTATAGTTCTTCAAATCTGCACTTTTTTTTTTAAGTAGATCAATTTCCCTATTTAACATAACTGGCCCAACAATAAAGTTATCATTTTCCATGTTGCCTAGCTTTTATCCAAAAAGTCTGGGTTCGAATCACAGCATGGGAAAATTGCTTTTGCTCTTCACAATTTAAGCAGTAAGCTCACTATTATAGCTGGTGTTAAACATCATGTAGCCTCCCAAGCACTTTTTAAAATGACACCAATAATTAATATTTCAATACAATTCAATATCTCTTTTATATTCATTAGATGTCCAAATATTTCAGCTTTCACCTTTTTTATTTTTTCAACTTCCAATATTTATGTTTTGTTGTATCTTCAATTAAAATCTAATTTCAGTTTCATTGGTATTAGAATTATTAAGAATTACTTTAACTTTCAATGTCTTTCTGAAGGTAATTATAATTTCATCTAAGTATTTTTAATTTAATATTTTTTCTTATTTTTTCAATGTATATTATAAAAGCAGCTTCTTCATGACATTATTAAATACCTTTTAGAAAATTTGGATACATTATCACTAATCATGTAATTATGCATGAAATAAATTTTTTAAAAATTAAAACAATTGTTTTATCCAACACAAATATAAAAATATTATTCAGTTGCCAATTTAAAAAGATATAGTTAAATTAATAAAAGGTGATTTTATCATTTTACCTACTAAACAAAGAATGAAAAATTATAATTAAAAAAATAAGCAAACACGGAATTAATTAATTTTCCAGATATTTACTCAACAATCTGTTAAAAAGATGTTAATGCTAAAAGTGTACATTTCAAATTTTTATTCGTATTCAAATAAGTTATTATCCCTAAGTAACTATGAAATTACTTAATTTATTTAGCAATAATGATATTTTCATATTAAAATTAAAGGCATTATTAACTTTACATGTCATAAAGCTTATATATATATATTTACATAAATATAACAAGAAAATTAACTTATCAACATTTCAAAATGTAACATAAATAAATGAATAAAATTCTTAAATTTCACTAAAAATACATGAATATTCACAGTCACTAATATAAATAGCATTATTTTTAGTAGCTGTAAAGGAACGCACCGCGGATCATTTTTTGATAGTCTGTTTTAATAATCATCAACAGTCATTTGCGCACTTTTTTAAAGTAAATAATTTCCATTATATTAATATAAACTATTAACAGTTTTAATATATTCTAATCAAACCTCCAAAATAGAATAATTCAAACAAAAATTCCAAATTATACTTCAGTTATTATTTGACATTATTCTATATAAATTTTTACTACTTTTATTATATTTTTTTAAACAGTAATTAATTATCTGTATTTTTATATTGGACTATTTCCATCATCTAATATGTGTGTTGAATGTCTTTAGAAAAGTTTATTTTTTAGTTAAATATTCTAAATGCATTCAACTGTTAGTAATATCACAGCAAACAGGTTAGTGGATGGCTCAGTTGGTTAGAGTGTTAACTTAAAATTCAATTATCAAGAATCTAAGGGCCCAGGTTAGTACTGTCACTGGTCAGGCCAGCAACACCTGAAGAAGAGGGGAGAAAAATACCTCTCGAAACGTTGTGTATATACTAACCTGTTTGCTGTGATATTACTAACATTTGTTTGCTGTGATATTACTAATAGTTGGTGCATACCCTAACCTGTTTGCTGTGATATTAGTAATGAATGCATTTGGAATATTTAACTAAAAATTAAACTTTTCTAAAGACATTCAACACACATATTAGATGATGGAAATAGTCCAATATAAAAATACAGCTAGAACACCATCATCACAAACCTTCAGAAAAACCCCAACAGTAATTAATTATATTAAAAAACACTCGTAATTACTTTCTAAAAATTGGTTTTAAATTGAATATGACTTACCAGCGCTGTCGGGGATTAGAGTCTTGGCCTGAAAATTGAGGAGCATTTTCATCAGAAAGTGTTTCTTCACTTGAAGACCTTAATATATATATATTTAAATAATTTTATAAAAAAATAAAAAATTTCATTTGACATACATTTATAAAATAAAAAAAAAGAAAACACAAAAAATGTACTGAAAAAATTTATATCAAGTAAACAAAAAAGTGTGAAAGAATAAATTATATGAAGATCTTAAGAAGAGAACAAGTAGGCCAAAAAATAGTAAGGCTAAGAGGAGGTCTTGGTTCATGCATAGGAACTGGTTTTTGAAAGGTAAATAAATGATGATGATTATGGGGCATTAAAAGAAATATTTTTTCAATAATTAATTGCAAAAATGTTGATAAAAATAATTATTAGTGACAAACACAATGATTAATTTTTAAACTTCAATTCTAATTTTAAAATTTTTTGATTATTTCACAATGGGATTTTATATGCTGCTATATATTTGCCTGCTCAATCAGTTTTCTATTTCTATGTTTATTTATTTTCTTTACACATTAACAATTTCTGTTAAGACATACACACACACAAACAGCACTAGCCCCTCCTACTCCTGAGAAACTCTGCAGAATGTTTATTTTAATTTTCTCTGAAGTAGCAAATATAGTCTTTTAGATAGATTGGGAGTTGGTGACAAAGTCTTTTGTTACTCGGATATTCTATAGCACTTGATTGTGAGTCCATCGTATCGGGTTCTTCCTCTGGTTCAGTATTAGTAATGATATGAGTCTCTGCACAAACTTGTTGGGTAATTTTTTTCAATTTTGGTTGGGTTTTCCCAACTTTCAGCATTAAGATCTATATTTGTTTCAGCCCAGTTTTTTCTAATGTGTTTACATAGTGTCTTTATATAATTCCAGTAAAGAGTTGCACTTTTACGATGTGGTTTGAGATTACTTTATTTGGCCCTCAATAGTTATTTACTGGATTTTTTGTTGGTTGTTCCCTCTTCAGCAGGAAGATGGACAGTTTGTTTCTCATTTTCTTCCATCAATATTTCTGCCGGCAATTTACCAGTGGCTGTAGATAGCATGATACAGCATCGTTACATTCAGAGCGTCTTTGATGCTTGGGTAAGTTAGCCTATTTAGAGCTAATTTCAACTGTTTGCACTTTCTTCTCTGCCATTCCATTTAATTAGGGGTGATAAGGTGATGCTAGTACAGGCCGTACTCCTTACTCTTTCAAAAAGACTTTAAATTCTTCTAAAGTGAATCCAGTCCCATTATCAGAAATGGATACCTCTGGGAAACCATGCTAAGTAAAGATTTCATTAAGAATGTAATTTCTTTTGCACTCGTATTTTTTACAAGTTTATATTCTGCCCACTTTTAGGCCATAGTGAATACTTTTTCTGGGGCAAGTTTGTGGCAATCTGACGTCTACACATTTTTATGTTTTTCTATGTCATTGCTCATGCCCATCCAGTAAAAGTAGCTACGAGTAAGAGCTTTCACTATCCCCATGCCGGGATGTCCTTGGTGAATTATTTTATTAATACTTTTTCACAACCTGTGGGTGGAATCAAAACTCAGTCACCATCTATAATATATCCATTCAACATTGACAGCTGTTGGCAAGCAATTTGTAGCAGCATTTGGTATTCTGTGGTCTCTTTGA
Source organism: Epiperipatus broadwayi (assembly GCA_028023455.1). Lineage (NCBI taxonomy): Eukaryota > Metazoa > Onychophora > Udeonychophora > Euonychophora > Peripatidae > Epiperipatus > Epiperipatus broadwayi. The sequence continues at coordinate 1,032,504 of JAQFVV010012487.1, read as the reverse complement.
GTCCAATTGGCAATACTGTTATTTGACTCTGGTAAAAAATGTATTCCCACCTGGGGTCTTGGAACTTTTTTATATTTACTTTGAATGGATTTTATTCCCTTGCATCTACTGACCTCAACAAGTTTTGTATTGAATTTTCATTTTGCTGTGAATAAATTGGGAAAATTATCCTTTTACTTTTTCTACTAGTATTTTGTTCAGCATTATTTGTTTGCTGTTTTTTTTTTTTTTCTCAAAGCAACTTTATTAAGTCACTAATGTATGATCCACCTGTGCAGGGACCACATTCTGCCACCTGCAGCAGTGGGCCATAGAGGCTATAATGTTACATTAATATTATGCAACTGGGTGGTGGCTCAAATCAACAGAACCACCTTATACAATAGACCAGATATTACAGGCATGTAAAAAAATACATTCCAAATACAAACATCAAGAAAAAACACAAAAAGAGGGGAAAAAGGGCATGAATTATCACAGATCAAATGTTAGTCAATCAAGGGGATGATACGTCCATTTGAGGAGAATTCATGCAGGACAATCAGCTCTCAGCCCACCTGGAAAGTCCTCAAGCAGCTCCCCCAGACCCATCCATGACCCATCAGACAGAACTCAGTTTAGCGAGAACCCAGACCCACTCCTTGGACAAGGTTAAACCGTTTTGGCCCCTGCTGTAAGTGGGTTACAATTAATCTGGGTGTGACGCAGGTTCAGCATGTCCGGAACACCAACCAAATCAGAGAGGGCCATGAAAACATTGCCAGATCATTCTAAAGCTGGGTGTGGTGATGATCGCCAATTGAGCCCGCTGATCAATGTTTGCTGTTATTTGTCTCACTTTTATGGATTTCTGTGAGACATCTGGAATTTCTCATTTTGTTTCACAGAAACTTGTTTGTTTCTTTAATTTTGATGCAGTAAACCCTTGCAAAGTTATAATTGTTACATCTTGCATTCTTGCTGCTGCATTCACTTGCAAGATGACAAGCCTTTCTGCAGCGAAAACACTCCCAATTGGAAATTTTCATTTTTTCTTCTCTGCTTGTTTTTAGGATTGACATTGAGTTTAAGCTACCCGCATCTGACTTTTGAAATTCTTTTGCATTATTGATTTGAATGCCTTCTTTAGAATAAAAATTATAAAAAAAATAAAAAAACTGTTTAAACGCTTTTAATGCTCTTAATTTATTTAATTTTTAAGTAAAAGAAATTATAAAACATTTGACATTAACTTTTTTTTTTTGATTATTGATAAGTAATTCCCTTTTTTTAATCACTTCTGTATAGGTTAACTCAGGAATGGCCAACAGCTGTTGACGGAGTCATCCACCATAGAAATTCGTCCAATAAGGCCTCATCTAAATAATCATCATATGCAGTTTCTAGCCAAGTCTCTTAATGCCATATCTTAGGCACTGAAATATTCTCCCTTCATTTGCATTTGTTATGTAAACATAGCCTAGCTATGTGTTTTGATGATTGAAACTAAAATGATTATTTAGCTGTTTAATAATTTCGGCCTAAGTTAAAGTTTCAGGGTAATCAGGTTCATGAAATCAGTTTGCAACCCCAATCAATCTTGACCCCCAAAATGCAATAGGATGACGATTTTAATGACATCATTTTTCAGCTTATTGACTACAAATATTTAGATGAGTTGTATACACAGGCTATTTGAAAGGGTAACTACCATCAAATTCTCCTATACACAGAGGCAAAACTCTCCATACAGTAGCGCCACTCCGTGCAAGCCAGAGTAATTAATGGATGCAGGAAGATTTGCACATAAAAATTCATATCTAGTGCCTACTCATCCAATATCCAGTTTCTAGCCAGTGGCTTAAATGTTTAATGGTTTAAATTCTCCTATGCCTAACTAAGAAGTTGCCATATTCTTTATCTCAATTAATTCTTAAGTGTCTATTACTGACTTTATCCTCAATACATTCTTGCCTCAACCTCCTTAGGTTTGTGCTCTTTTTTTTTTTCAATTTCTGTTCAACTGCAGCTAGCTGGCCTTTTCCAGTTCACTGTTTGACTGAGCCAAGCTGGCTTTTTTTTTCTCAATTGTCTGTCCAATTGCGCCAAGTTGTGCTATGTATTGGTTAGTTCATTACTTGGGTGCTCAATTTGTTTTCTATTTCTATGTTTACTTGTCTTCTTTAATACATTAACACTTCCTGTTCTGATGCACACACACACACACAGCATAGGTCTAATAAAATTATACTTACAATCTATAGAAAATTTTACAATGGTATCCTAAATCATAATTAAATCATCAATTTCAATATTAGTATATCATAATAAGTAAAATATACTAAAAAGAATCCAATTACCAGTGACTATCAATACAATGTCAACAAAGTAATGCAATAAATATTTTAGTTCCATTGATAATCCTATTAAAATTAGGTACTTACTTTTATCTTCCTTAATAACAAGGAGCATATCACTAAAAACCTATGACTGAAGTTTTGAATAGTGAAGTGAAAATTAGCATTTCTGGAAACTTTAACCAACTCGTATCTATGTGTAGTATTTTGACCCATACCTTACATCCCACTAAAGATTCAGAACTAAACCAATACTATAAAAATTTTAAATCTCTTCTTAATTACTTTTAAATGTTTTCTATAATTTGTTGATAACCAAAAAATTAATGAGAAGATATCAAAAAAAAAGTAAGTGGAATAAAAAAAGATTAAGAAATCAAGAAAATTATAGAAAGAATAAAGAACAAACTGAAGATAATAAATTCTGACATCCAACATTGAAAGACTGTTCTATAATTAACATACGATATGATTCATCAATATTTTATTCAAAAATTGCTGTCATGGCATTTAAGACTTGTTATGTTGAATATTCTAGTGGGCAAAGTATGCGCTTAACAAATTATTAATTACATCTTTAAACTGTTTTAAAAGATTTTTAATTATAAGAGCTTCACAATGACCCACTGTAAATCGAAAGATTCTGCATGCATTAGCTTGTATAGAAATTGTGGACTTAATCAGTGAAGTATTTAATTGCTTCAAGCTCTCAAATCAAAATGCTTTAGATTCGCCTATGAATGGCTGCTCTTGTCTTTTAAAGTCGTTAATCTTGTGTTAACATTTGTAGAGATCCTTACTGTCGCATCTAGGCGCACAGTCTTAAGGTTATAACCTTAATATATATTATATAATGAGTATGCGCTTAACAAATTATTAATTACAACTTTAAATTGTTTTAAAAGATTTCTAATTATAAGAGCTTCACAATGACTCGCTGTAAATCGAAAGATTTTGCGTGCATTAGCTTATATAGAAATTTGTGGACTTGATTAATCAGTGAAGTATTTAATAGCTTCACGCTCTTAAATCAAAATGCTTTAGATTCGCCTATATACTTAAAAAGTTAGTTGAAGATGTCTTTTAAAGTCGTTAATCTTGTATTAACATTTGTAGAGATCCCTACTGTCGCATCTAGGTGTATAGTCTTAAGGTTATAGCCTTAATATATATTATGGAATGAGTATGCACTTAACAAATTATTAATTACACCTTTAAACTGTTTTAAAAGATTTCTAATTATAAGAGGTTCACACCGACTGGCTGTAAATCGAAAGATTTTGTGTATGTTAGCTTGTATAGAAATTGTGAACTTAACCAGTGAAGTATTTAATAGCTTCACGCTCTCAAATCAAAATGCTTTAGATTCTCCTATATAATTAAAAAATATGTTGAAGATAAGAATGGCCACTCTTGTCTTTTAAAGTCCTTAACCTTGTGTTAAGATTTGTAGAAGTCCCTACTGTTGCATTTAGGCGCAGTCTTAAGGTTATAGCCCTAATATATATTATTTATGTAATGAGTATGCGCTTAATAAATTAATTATAACTTTAAATTATCCCTATGTTTATATATAAAATAAAATATCAATTAAGGAGATCATAATATTAAAAATACAGACAATAAATCAGTCTAAAATTTTAAGATTAGATAAAAAATGATGTATTCTTAATTTTTATTTAGAAAAAGACTGAAGACACAATGCATTTCAATATTAAACCACTAAAACATCACATGATCACCATTTCTTATGGTTACACAAACTGTTAAACCAGTAGCAACTCCCTCCATACAGTAGTTCCACCCTGTGCAAGCTATAGTAACCAATGTATGCTAGAAGATTTGTACATCAAAATCCCTATCTAGTGCCTACTCATCCAATATGCCCAGATTAGTTTCTAGCTTGTGGCCTTTATCAGCGAGAAGCTTTGGATCTGAAAGCACTTAGATCTTTGGGTCTAATGCAACCTTCTAGTAGCCACTTTTTATCTTTTTTGTTTACCGCAAAGCTATGAATCCAAAATAAATACCCAATGTTTTCAATCCAAGTTCATTCACTTGTATAGTCATACAAATCTGAACTAAATTCAGTATCTATATATTTTGATGTCTTTGGGATTTTTTTTAATAACCATAGTCATCATCATTCTTTAGCTAGGTTTGGAGTTAAACCACTAAAAGATCATATGATCACTATTAGCAATTCTCTCCATACAGTCTGCATATTTGTTTATGGCTTTCATCAGTGAGGAGTCTTGGATCTGAAAATACATCCCTATATCTTTGGGTCTAATGGAGATGTATTCTTCAGTCTCTTTCACAAACAATTAAAAAATAGTTTTATTAAGATTGTTAATCAAAAAATAATTACAGTTAACTTTCAACTTTCTTCAACTGTGATTGCACAAATTTTTAACAACAACAATGAAAAAAAAACCTAAATAAAATTGTACAATGTACATAGTTTTACTATTAGTTTAGAAATCTGACAACAACAAAAAATAAAAACAAATAAAAAATATACAGTGTACATATTTTTTCTATTAGTTTAGAAATCATTTTAATAGCTCTGGGGAAAGTGAATTAGGTGGCACTGAAACATCTACTGGCCTTTTTATAGAGATTTTTTTTTTATGTCTCTGGATCAATTTTTTTAAAAACTTTAATAACCTGATCCATTTTATTTTAACAAAAAAGTCTTCAGTATAACATATAAATTTAATAAGTAGATTGAGATTAACAGATATGACATTCAAGATTAATAACATGCCCATTTGATTGGATAATCATTTTAAATTGGAAATACTTTCTTTTCTAATTCCATACTTATTTACCAATCTTGGACAGTTGCAAGATCATTTCAAGAACCATCCCATCATTGGGAGAGATAGTTTGATTATTCAAAATATCCATAGACATAAAAATTAACTGGTTATATTTCCCTAGATTTAATCATCATCACTTAATTCCCATGCCAGATTACTAAATAAATAGTAAAAGTCTGCATTGTTTATTTCAAGAGATAAGTACTGGTTTATTTAAGAGACATCACTCTACTGGTAATCCAATGAATTTAGTGTTCTTAGTGGCTAGTAGAAACAAAATCTCCAACTTGATATTTTCAATACTGACTTTTTTTATTTTAGCAGTAAATTGACATCAAACTTTCTCTAACATTGCTTATTTGATACTTTGGTTTAATTATTAAGAATATCCTCAGCATTGATTCTTCAGAAAACAGGCATAGAAAGAAATGTATTATCTCTAGCCATTTATATATAGTTATCTCCTTTATCCCAATCTATTATTCTGGAATTCATCAAACATACTGTATTGATTTTATAATCTAAATCTATTTTCAAAATCTGCATTATCACAAATATTGTGTTTAAGGAAAATTTTGACAAAATTTGAAAAGCAAAAAAAAAAAAATAGTTGTTTTACAAAATCTAATTAAATGAAGTTCAATTAATATTATAAAATAAATGTCATAGCTCAAAAATTCACTGACTATAATATTATAATAACTGAAAACAGGCTTATTATATACCTGTGTGTCTATATATGTAATATAGGGTATATGAGCACAGACTTTCAGATGACCCATCACTCTATCTAATATCACTGATACACTCAAGCACATATATGCTGAAAAGATAAATAATCACCAATAAACGTATTTCATGCTAAACCAGCAATCATCAGTTGGTCCAGATTATCATCTCCCACACATATATACTATAAGTGCTCAGATATATATTAAGATAGACAATCTTAATATATAAGTCTGTGCTCATATACCCTATATTACATATATAGACACACAGGTATATAATAAGCCTGTTTTCAGTTATTACATTATAGAGATGTCTGCCCATCCTTGCACATGTATTAAATGGATTATGTCCTGTACATGTGGGGTTCAGATTGACTTTAGGTCAACATGGGTGTGACAAGAATCTCGGCCTCAGGGTGGCTTTTGAGCATTCCATCATCAGATTTTCAATTGGATGGATGGTTGAAGAGTTGGAGGGTGTAGTAGATTGGAGCCTGTCCATTAAAGTAGGAAGATTAGTCTATCTTAATATATATCTGAGCACTTATAGTATATATGTGTGGGAGATGATAATCTGGACCAACTGATGATTGCTGGTTTAGCATGAAATACGTATATTGGTGATTATTTATCTTTTCAGCATATATGTGCTTGAGTGTATCAGTGATATTAGATAGAGTGGAGAGTGATGGATCATCTGAAAGTCTGTGCTCATATACCCTATATTATAATATTATGTAATTATCGAAATGAACATTGTATTTTAAAATTTATTTATTAAAGTATTGTACCGTTTATTTATATCTGGTACAAATATATTGGCATTTGGTAAAATATTTTTTTTTTTAAAAAAAAAAAAGGTAAAATTTAAAAATCTTTAAAAGACGCAATTGAATTTTTTTTAAATTAGTGTAATTTCAAAAGTTAAATTTTTAGTTCATATTTTTTTTATGTAATTTAAGTTAAAATTGGATAAACTAAAAGAAAGAGAATTCCACAAGCAGATTACAATCAAAGTTTTAAAACTAATTAAAGATGGCAGGAAGAATTTATATATATATAAAAGAACTTTGTAGTTAGAAAATACAAAATAAATGTACAAGATTATCGATTCGTATTTTATGATATATATAAAAGAACTTTGTAGTTAGAAAATGTATAAAAAGAAGACCAGTGCAATAAGGGTCGTCTTGTTTTTTTCTTTTGGCTGATCCTGGATCATGGAAGATCCAGGACCACTCTACGTTGAAATAATTCGTCATGCTGGAGTGCACCGAAGCTTTTAACATCGTTCATCATGAAGACGTCAACCCCAAAAAGCTTTCGTGACTAGCCCTTAGGATGGACCAAGAAAAGTTTAAAACCAATGGCCATGAGTTCATTCTACCTCTCATAAAAACCATACATGGTAATCAACAATCTTCATAAACTCGCTAAACTTACCAGTAAGCTAAGATTAATTATTCCCGATTGTGACTAAATTAAGTGTTTGAAAACCACTCTCAAATATAAGCTTATAATATAATCCCGATAGAAACAATTTTTCTTATTCAAGAGACTTTCATTTATGGCCTAAGAAATCTGAGTGTAATATAAACTATAGTAATTAATTGATTGTTAAATTGTTTTAATTATTTTAATTAACTATCTGGATTAGCGTGTGTAGGTTTTCCAATTTTATTTAACATATTATCATAAAAATATTTTAATTTGTTAAAATAAAATATTTCTAATTGCAACTTTTCATTGTGCGTTATTAATGTTAGTTACTAAATTTATTAATATTAATTGAGTGATAAATGTATAATTTACCTTTGCCAATATTTATTAATTAAGCTCCGGGAGAAATATCTTAAAAAAAAAAAAAACTTAAGGGAAATCATAATCCCGATCTTTTTGGTTATTTGCTTGGAAATTATGGGATGTGAGGAAGTTAGGAGTCTTTTGACTATGGCACCCTCTTATAAATTAAAACTAACTTCATCGGCAATTGCAATAGGAATATGAATTATTATTAGGTTGAATTAATCAGGAAATATAGCTATGTTTTTGGAAATAGAAAGAAGATATTTTTCTTCTCCATAGCTTGATTAACTTTCACTTTATAGTGTGTAAAAGAAGGCCTAACAAAATGTGAAAAACATTACAGTATATTTATATCAAAAATTCATTAACAATGCATTAATATAAACTGAGTTTATATATAACATTTTAAGAATATATTTTTACTAAGTTTGATTTATAACAGCAGAAAAAGAAAACTGCAATATATCCTATTGACTTTTCCTATTTTTACTTTTAATTAATAAAGTTAATATTATTTGAATTATCTCAATTATACCTATACAATAAGACAGATTATATACACATCTGAATCTATTAATAACTGGCAAATATACATTAGCTGATTCATTGTTATGGCCTTTCATTTTTATAAAATACTTTTATATATATATATATTCTAATGGTACAGATGGGGAGATAAAAAAATCATCATCATTCCACATATAATAGCCAAAACAATTATCAATATAAATATGAAAAGATCAAAAGCATGTGAGCCAACAGGCCTAACCATATAGAAGTTATACTAATCGTAAGTTATGAACTACAAATTACCCAGCATTAAACGCAAGTAATCAAATCATCAATGATCAACAGTCGAAAACTCATCAACAATCAATAGTCATCCTTATGACTGGATTTAAAAGCAGTAAATTATAAAGAGATTACTTATCTAGCCACTGTCAAACTTAAGACAAGATATACAATTATTATTTGGATGCACATACTTTGGTGCTAAAATATCCATCAGAATATAAAAACTAAGGTAGGTAACCTGATACATGCTGATCATCATCAATTCTCTGGCCAACTATAAACTTAATTTCTAATAAAAAACAAAATGTAGTGAATGGATTTTAAAGATGATACCTTTGTGCCATCCAGAATTGTCATCTGGATGTCCAAACACAAAGAAAAACCCCTACATCCATATAATTAATCATTTATGCTTTCTAGAGCTAGCTCACAATCATAAGTTTCTACGAACTGTAACTGAGAACAAACAATAAATAAATATAATAGCTTACTTTATTTTAAATAATTTTACTGGGATATTTTAAAATCCCTAAAACACTAAGCTATAATGAAATCAAGTCACAAATTACTGCCAATTCATAAAACAGACAGCTAGAAGAATAAAAGTCATTAACACTAAAATATTTTTTATATAAATTGTTTATAATAAGTAAAATAAATTTAAAAATGACATGATAATATGATTATTCAAACATACATTTTATCAAAAAATATAATTTCATAAAGCAAAAGTGATTCACCAATTGATTTTTAATGATTAATTTAACTTTTTCTATCACTTAGTTATTTCCTTTTCAATAAATAAAATTTTTTTGTTTGAACAAAAACTTTTAAATCAGAAATAAGAATTAAATTTGCTTAATCCTATATAATTTTGGAAAGAAAATAGGTTAAAAAAATGTTAAATTTAATAAAAATTAAATTTCTTAAAACATTTTCTAAAAAATAATTTTGAAGGGAAAAATCACATATAAAACTATTAATTATTATCAAGTGTTATTTAATTAACAACTCATCTCTAAATCTAAATATAATGTGCACATTAAAAATATACCTTTTATCATGATTTTAATTTCTTTTTGAGTCTTTCTTTGATACTTGTAATTTCCAGTTTCCATGTAGGCTCCCTTTTTGAAGGCTTCTCAATTCCAGGCTAATGTACACAATTAATTTATCCATTTTACCTTACAATATTTCCGGGTTAACACAGAACAAATTTTATCCATTGTTCTTTTTAATGTTTTCCAAGTCAGACTAATATATAAAGACAGATACTCTTGCACTTGGGGAGGCATGTCTTGTTGAAGATTATTTAAAGGATATTTTTCTTTTATCCATTTTTCTAGTCAACTAGTTACATGAAGATAGAAGATGCTTAGCTCCTAGGTAAAGCTTAGCACATGTTCTTTAAATCCATTTTAGTAAACATTTTTTAAAACTAGCAGTGTGCTCTTCACAACTGAAATTTTACTTAATTCTTCAGCAGTTGAGTCAGGACTGACTGCTCTCTCAACACTTTGATTAAGACTTTTATACTGTCTTCTTCAGCACCTGGATCAAAACTTATCCTTTTTAACAGCTTAAGACTGACCTCTTCTCACAAAACACAGGTTTAATGATTTAACCACATCTATTTTGGGGAAAAAACACTCCAACCAATCACAATTCTGTCTCTCACATGACAAAATTTCCTACTGATCAATTGAGTCTATTTTTACAAAATCATTGTATAAATATTTCCCTCCTTCAAAATTAAAATTGGAAAACCAATCAAAAACTTAAATCAGAATTGTAGTTTTTGAAATTTCTCTTTAATATTTTTTTCCCTGCCAAAAGATAATCAGATTAATTATACTGATTTTGAAAACTCTGCTTTTTCTTTTGGAGATAAAGAAAAAAAATTAAAAAATTTTCTTAATTAAAATAAAATTTAACAAGAAATATTCAAAGTTGTTGCTTTCTTTTTTTAAAAAAAAAATTTACAAACATAAAAATTTATCTATTTTATCTCTCTTCAAAAGTTAAAATCAAAATTGTTCAGTAAACTTGTCATTGCTTATTGAAAAGACTTTTTTTTCTCTCCATACTTTTTCAAAAACTAAAATTAAACTGAAAAACTAATTATAATTACTGAAGAGAAAAAACAAAATAAATTGTTTGTTTGATTTTATATTTTTCACTCTGTTATTTAAAGAAAATTGTCTAGAATTTTCATATTATCATTTGGGAATAAAAAAAATATTTAAATAAATCAAATATTATTATAAAAAATCATGGGAAAATTAAATATTATTTCCCCCTTAATTAAATAATTATAAATTTAAAAAGTTTTAATATTGACATGACCAGAGTTGGTCACTGCCCACAATATTACACTTCACCATTCTTTTTAAACTTCTCAGAGTTAAATAAATCCTTCAGATTATAACAATACAGGTTAGTAATTACACAACGTTTCAAGTAGTATTTCTTTATTTATATGTATTTAAAAAGAATGGTGAAGTATTGAGATGTTTATTATATCTATATAGTATTATTCTCCACTCTTCTTCAGGTGTTAATAAGTCTTAATTTTATTTCTAGCACCTCAATTCACAAGTTATATTTGTTACTGATATTATTATTACCATTTCTGAATTTCACAAAACTTTAAAAATGTATATAATATTGTTGTCACTTTAACCCTTTTTACTTTATGACTTTACATTTCACCTCTAGGCTATTTCTCTGCTATTAATGCTAAGTTGAATAATGTTTTATTAACTCATGAAACAGCTATTGTTTCAATATATATGTTGTACTGATTTAGATCTCACTCTATTTAAAATAAAGCTAGTGCGACTAAGTTTTTAACCCTCATACGGAAATATATAAAAGGAAAGATCTAAAGCCTTTTAAGAGCTAAATTTATGAACAAAAGCACCCAAAGTTAAAAAAAAAATTCTCTAAAAGTCACATATTACTTTCATCTTTATTCATGCCAAAAAGGGATTATTTTTTGTGACGAATTTGTTGAATAAATAAAGGTACCCAAATTTATTGTGTAATCTTAAATAGCATTGGTGCAAAGAGTTGTGTGACATGCCAGTTTTTTAGTTTTTGTCATTTAAAAAGAAAGCTTTCTTGTTTAAGAAAGTTCTAATATCGTCATTGTTAAGCACTTTTGGATCATCTCAACCAACATATTTAATTTATATAGCGCAATGTTTTTATAAATTAATAATAACTATAGCTTATTCCACTGCACATGTGCTTTACAGATCGAACGCTAATTATAATGAATACTTTCCTTTCCAAACACAAGATAAAATCTTTTTAAAAGATAGAATGGACCACACTATCCTTTTTACGCAAACTATATGTATAGGCAAATCTGAAGTATTTGGAACTGAGAGCATGAAGATTTAATTGATCACTTTAAATTACTTATAATCTGATTTTTGTTGATGATGCTTGCGAAATTTTTACCATTTACAATATGTCATTATTAAATGAAACTTTAAACATATGTAAATATTTAATTTATATAGTGTGATGTTTTTATAAATTAATAATAACTGTAGCTTACTCCACTGCACATGCGATTTACAGATCGAATGCTAATTATAATGAATACTCTCCTTTCCAAACACAAGATAAAGTCTTTTTAAAAGTGTCATCAACAAAAATCAGATTATAAGTAATTTAAAGTGATCAATTAAATCTTCATGCTGTCAGTTCCAAATGCTTCAGATTTGCCTATACACATAATTTGGATGAAAAGGATAGAGTGGTCCATTCTTTCTTTTAAAAAGACTTCATCTTATGTTTGGAAAGAAGAATATTCATTATAATTAGTGTTCGATCTGAAAAGCACATGTGCGGTGGAATAAGCTACAGTTATTATTAATTTATAAAAACATCGCGTTTATAAATTAAATATTTACATATGTTTAAAATTTTCATTTAATAATGATGTATCGTCAACGGTAAAAATTTCACAAGCGTCATCCAACAAAAATCAGATTATAAGTAATTTAAAGTAATCAATTAAACCTTCACGCTCTCAGCTCCAAATGCTTCAGATTTGCCTATACATATAGTTTGGGTGAAAAGAATAGAGTGGTCCATTCTATCTTTTAAAAAGACTTTATCTTGTGTTTGGAAAGAAGAGTATTCATTATAATTAGCATTCGATCTGTAAAGTGCAAGTGCAGTGAAGTAAGCTACAATAATATTTATAGCAAAATTAAAATTTTATATTAATTTTCACTGAATAATTTTAACCCCCCTTTCCATAAATATATATAGCTATATCTTGCTTAGCACTTCTTTATGCGAGGATTCACAAGTTATCACATCTTCAATTTGTACCCACTATTTTGATTTACAATCGATTATTTATTATAATGACTGTAAAAAAAATTTTAGCCGCCATTTTGTAAGATCGATGACATCATAGGATAGTTATTAATGCTATGTCATCCAAAAACAAAATAACAAATTTTCTATTAAAATGGTACAGTACAATTTATTCATAATACACAATACACTAACAATATTAATGTTGCATTCAATACTTTCATTATAAACTTAAAATACAAGAAATGAATGTATAAAACAACATTTTATTTAATTTTCACCCAGCATTTTTGAAAGACAATAAGTTTATTAATGATATATCCAAAGTAAAGATTTTCATCATTAATAATTACAAAGCCCAAAAAATGTGTTTCATTCAGTATAATAAATAATCAAAATCATATTTTAATGATATACAACCAAATAATTAATAGCAGTAATAAATTTTAAAATGTGTACATTAGTTTAAATACTGTACACTATATTTAGTCATTTTTATGAATTAATTTTTTTACAAATACATTACACCACATTAAATTTTAAAATGTGTATATTAGTTCAAAAACTACACACTGTATTTACTCACTTTTATAGATTAAAATTTTTACTAACAGTACTTTGCTTACAGCAAAAATAACATTCTTCGCTGTAATTTAGTTACTATGAAAAAAAAAAATGATTTCATAATGAACTTTGTATGATCAAAAATTACTAAATCTAAATTAAAAATAACACCATCAGTTTGCTCAAAACATCTTATGTTATTGCACATATATAGAAATGTATAACTGGAAACAAATAATGAAAATTTTATTCAGCATAAAATTGGTCAGTAAATGTATTTTCGGTTTTAAAAAACATATGCAAAATTGCATAGAAATTCGTACTTTTAATGTTTATTTAAATAGTTTGACAGCACTAATCAAAAAATTTGAAGTCATTTCAAAGAACAAGTCTACTGAACTTAAACAAATGTGACATCTTGTGGCAACAAAAAACAATTCACAGTTAGCATACATATTTATAAACTAGATACAGTGATCTTTATTTAGATCCGCATAGTTTATGTAAAAAAAAGCCTTAAATAATTATTACAATATGCAAACACAGAATGCATTAGATACGTTTTTTTCTAATACATCAGAATATTTTTTTTCTAATTTTGCCCATGGGCAGTATGCTAATTTTACAATTCTTACACTAATGATAAATAACAAGTCTTTATGATCAATTAAATGAGCTGTTATTAAACACTTTTTTATAATTCTAAATAATTTCATATAAGAAATATAATATAGTAGTACAAATATGAAAAAATAAATCCTTAGTATGGCCTTTTTTTCAGCACTGAGAAAATTGCACAACACACAAAAAATTATTAATTACTAGTTTACTTTACTTTCTCATCCATTTTGCTATACTTTTGGACAGTTAAAAGATATTTTTTCATCTAATAATTCTGTTTACATTTTCAATTAGAATCATGGCTACAACAAATATGGCCACAAAAAAATCAAGAAAATCTCTGAGTTTGAAAACAGAAATAGATATCTTAAGTCAACTAGAAAGAAAAAAATCATGACATCTGTTCTTCTATAGGTTTACTCACATTTACCATGGTCATTATTTTTAAAACTAAGATAAAATAGAACAAAGTGCTCAAATCATTGCAGATGTATTGAAACATTCCCAAATCATGAAATCATAGCATCCCATATAAAAAATGCATATCAATCATCCATTTTAAACTTTTTTTCTCCAGATCCTCTGCCATCATATGGTGCACTCCTCAAAAAAATAAAACAATATTATCAAAGGATTTAGAAGAATGGCCTTTACAATAAGCAAGCAATTCATGATTCAGAAAATTAGATAATTATGATTGATAAATGAATCACCAGAAAGAACAACTTTAAAATAAGTTTTTTTTACATAATTTAAGTTGCATCATCATACATACATAGATATTTTACATGCATATTTGCGTAATTACACATAGTACAGTTTACACAAGCTTATAATGTACATTAAGGGTTTTTTTTAATTACTATATATAATAGATTGTTTGTTAACAGTTTATAATATAATTTTTAGCTGGTGGAACTAGCCAAATTTTTTCCCATAGGAAACCACTATAACTACTTCTTTATTATGCAATATTCTTATTTCAGGTTAAGTTTTGAGGACAAATTGTCCTTGCTAAGCAGCATAAATGTATTTTTTTTTTTAAATTTCTCTTCTTAACATAATTTTTTTTCCAAATAATAAAGCAAATGGAACTAAATCCATTTCTTATTCAATTACTAATATTTATTATAACTTGAATATATATTTGTTGATTGATTTACATTTTGCCAATCATTACTTCCATTTTATTAAAGTTACAGTTGAATAATCATAATTATATTATTGTTTTATATTGGATGTAAGCATATCAGAGCTCGAGTGTTGAATTAATCTAATTAAATTAATTTTCTCCAACATGAATAAACTTACCTGGCTAAATATATATGTATATTTTTTTTCTTTATGCATTGGTTTCCTCCTTAAGTATTATATGAGAAAGTATAAATACTGTAATGTGTAAATAAATTTTTATGTTTTATTATAATCATTTTGTTTTTAAGCCTAGTTGTCCAATACTCTCTCTCTCTCATTCCAGACCTAGTTAAATATACCTGTATGCATTGCAATGTTTTCTTTTACTGAGCTAGTAGTGGATAAATGTTAGGGCTAAAATTTAAGAAGCTAGGAAGAGATTTGAATTTGATAATGTTGTTTTAGAGATATATTTTAAATAAATAAATAACATCTATAACAGCAAGAAATAGACAACTCTTTGTATTTAGACATGTTCGATGGGAATGATGATCAGAAAATATGGCTGGAAATCCAGTCTGACTATCATTAGTTAGGATACTCAATTTAAAGATAATCAACATGTGATTATTCTAAGCACCCATTAACCCCAGGATTTAAATCCTCATATATTCTTATGTAGAACTATATAAATCTAAAAGGGGAGTAAAATCTTTGGCCCATTTCTCTTAGTGCCCTTAAATGTGATGCTCAATAAATGTGGTTAGATAAACTGGCTTCGATAAATTTGCCACAATAAAAGTTTGATGGTTATGATAAAGCAACTCCATCTATGCTAGGCACGAGAGGCTACTAAAATTGAACTGATACATAATGCCAAAACATGTGTGTCTGATATATATATAATAGAAATAATTTGGGTAGATAATGGAATGAGAAAAGTTCAGCACTAGTAAATAAAATGAAAAAAATTATTAGTTAGGAGTGTAGAAGGTAGGCAAAAAAACAGATAATGGACAGGTTAATTAGAATAGTGGTGAAGGCAGAAACATCAAGTTAGAGATAGTGTGTTATATAGTAAGAGTGTTGATTACTATATTAATTTTGTGTGATCAATAGAAGTTTTTAAATAAAGGATAAAAATAAACCATGAGTCCCCAACCCTATGCCCACGGCCACCATGGTGCCCGCAAACCATTTTATGTGTGCCAGCCGCTATCCGAAAACAATAAAAAATTATTTATCAGATACAAATAATATAGATCTCGACTGAGTGATGAACATCTTGATGATTGCTTACAAGCAGGAATATCATCATACTCACCTAATTATGAAGCAATTGCCAATGAAGTGCAGCGCCAAAGATCGCATTGACTTGTAATATTATATATAATTTAGTAATTTATACAAAAATATAAACGTTAATTATATGTTAAAATTTTATTTTTGAAATAAATATTTTTTGTACATTATTAACAATATCCAACTATAAATTTACATTAAAAAAATAAATGGTGCCCGCCATCTGGCCGGTATTATAGAATGTGCTCTTAAGTGCAAAAAGGTTGGGGACCCCTGGATTAAACTAATGTAGTTCCATTAATTATGAGATTGAAATGGAAATGAATTTAAATATTGAGAAACTGGCCATGCAAAAGATAGACCAGAAGGACAATCTATAGCAAGAGTTCCCAAAGTTTTTTCAACCGCAGGCCCCTTTACCAAAACTTTTAAAAACATCGACCCGTTAATTATTTACTTTACTTACTCAAATGAATAAATTTGTACAGTATTCGATGTTAAATATTTCACTAGATATCAAACTTTTCATTTTAATCACTTGTAATTAATGAATAAAAAAGATAAAAGCTACAGAATATGGCATTATCTTGTGCAACATTTAATATTGAAATCTGAACTAACGAAAATTAAAACAAAAAATAAGAGCAGAGTTTTTTTAAATTTTTGACATTTGTGAAATAACTGTAAAATCAAAATAAATATAAATATTGAAATCACTTTATTTTAAACATAAAAAATGAAGTGAAAAAAATCGATGTATTCATACAGAATTAAAAATCAACAAAATTACAACGAAAGATTTTAATCAGAATTATAAAAATAAGAATACCAAATAAATTAGCTTGAAAAACTGAATTTAATGTGATAGGTGAATTTGGTGATCTGTCAACAATTTATCTATGTTCAGTTTTAAATTAATGAGTTGCATTCTCAAATCTCCACGTTCACTTTGTGATATGCAATTGATGTCTGTTCTGAAGCAGACTTAAAACTACACTGAAGCTTCTCTCTCTCTCTACTAGATATAACAATGGAAATACCAGCAAATATTTTTGTGGAATATCTTGTTGCAGCCAAAACTTTTGATAACTCTGTTTGAATTGTACCCCGAGATCCTCATTCGTGCTGATGGTTATCAGTTCATCTTGCAAAAGTTATATTTGGTTCTGCACTAGTAATGTATGGATTTATTATCTAGTCCAGTATTTCCAATGATAGAATATTTTCGAACCTAGTTTTGAAATCTAAGTGAAGAGCCTCCAAGTGCTTGATGTACAGCAAGACCTCTTGAATTGAGCCTATTTTAAATAAGTTGGGGAACTGGGAAAACTCAGATCTTGCAATATTTTGCTTAAAAAGCATTAATCTGGCAACAAATACCAATATGACCAATTCTGCTTTGATGAGATTCAAATCGTCTCCTTGCAGTTGTAACTTAACATCATTATATTTGCCAAATAAGTCAATTAAATAAGCAATATCTGTTTTAAATTTTCTTTCAAGCTAGTATCCTCATCTACCAAAAACTCTAAAACAAATTGAAAAAGTGCAAAAAATCTCGCCAAACATAAACCTTTTGAAAACCAGTGGATTTAGGTATGGAGAACCAATTGATAAAAATCTTTGTCGTTTTCCTCGCATAATCAAGCAAACAGTCTACTCTGTTCAAAGTGTTACTTTGAATTTTGTCACAGCTGTTATAACAAACTGAAACAACAGATGCAATTTGTTGCTAAGGTTCTTGTATACTAAGTGTTGCCTATAAATTACACAGTGAACTGCAAGCACTTCAGCTACATGATGTTTCAGGTAACTTAACTGCAATAACAACCCACCATACCTAATGCTCAACCTGTTGCAACAGATATTATATTTATCAATGGAATTGATTTTGCTCTGAAAAATAACTCCATTAAATTAAAAATCGATTCATCTCAGGTGTCAGTTTCTAACGGTCTAGCAAAAAGCTGCTTCCTGATCTTGAATAAAGTGAATGTACGCCAGCAACAAAGCTTCATTACCGAGTAATGTTGATCCATCCAATTGGACAGAAAAAAACTTTTTTTGCAAATGATGGCACAAACAGATTTCCATGTCGTGACTCATTTCATTGATAAGTCTTTGAACTGCGTTATTGCTCAAAAGAATCCTTTTTATAACCTCTTATGCAAGTTTGTGGAGTACAGTGTTCAACACTGTTGTGACCACCAGTAGAATCACTTTCTCCCTATGTATGCGACTCATCAGACTTTGCGATGAATAGGGATATTCATCATTTTGCTTCAATTATGAAACAAATATCTTATTTATCCTAATTCTCTTCAGAATTTTATCTTTAAATGAAATCTTTTTTTTTTTGTTGGGTGAATTCTGTTCAAGCGATCTATTAGTTTTGATGTTTTCATAGCGTGTTGCTAAAGACTTTTTCATATATGAGGCACATTGGTAAATATTTGTTTGATAATGATGGGACAAATCCTGGCTTCAAATAGTCCAAGTTGTACTATTTGCATTTCTTTTTTGGTTCAGTCATATTGTTATTGTAAGAAATAAAAACTTGATTTCGAAAATTCTTGTGATAAAAAAAATAATAATAAAGTATGTACTTACTTGAAACAGAAGATTTTTATTCAAACTCGAATAAATAAACTGTCCTCTGTTTCTCAATAAATAATTATATTCAAAGTTCAAATCACAAATAAGTACATGTCACATCAAACGAACCAATTTATAATTTTTATGAAAACATGAATATGGAAGACTGATAGATTCTGCGAATATGGAATATCATCTCATCCCATCACAAGCAAGAGCAGATATGCAACGGTTCTTCATGTCCACACTTGCTTTGATATGTTCGATAAGACAATGCACAGACATGATTTGTGCTACATATATTTCCATGCATTCTTACATGTGACTCTTTATGACACCCTTTTTTTTCACAAGCTGGGTATGTAATGTAATTTTTTTAAAAAAATGAATTATTTTACTTCCTAATTTGGTACCTATTGGAATCATACATATTTTGAAATAGCAAACAAATAGAAATAGTAAGGGAATCTGTTTTTGCTGTCATTGACCCACAAATTTTTTTATTGAAACTATCCCGAGAGAATCGATATCGACCACTTTGGGAACTCTTGATCTATAGGAACCATATTGCTGGCAGTAGATCTACAAATGCTATATAACTTGATCTTGAAAAGCCAACAAAAATACATTTGAAATTACAAGATACGCAGGAAATCCAATAGAAAAGAGGGCAAGATATACAGAAATGCCAATAGAAAAGTGGTAGAATTAAGAGAAATGACGAATGTAATGAAAGAAAAAAAACCAAGTGAGGATAATGAAGTTGAATGAAGTGACAGAAGAGATAAAAAGAGAATCAAAATATAACAGAATCTTTACGTTGAGTTTGGAAAGATTTAAATGGGTAGAAAAAGAAAGAAGATGAACAAAAGAAAGGACAAGAAAGATAGTAGAAGAGAGTAATAAAAAAAAATAACAAAACAACAGCAGATATAAGAGAAAGTATAGATGAACTAACAATAACTGGAGATAAAGAATGTATTAATGAGAAAATAATATAAGAGAAAGTATAGATGAACTAACAATAATTGGAGATAAAGAATGCATTAATGAGAAAATAATAAAAAAATTATTGTATAGAAAATAACTTAAAGTAGTTGTAATCCACTGATTAGAGAAAATAAAAGCAATACAAAAAGGGTTACAAAAAAATATACTAAAGGAAAACCAGAAAGGCTAAATAAAATAAAACCTGTGGGGAATAAATCTTCAAATTCTAGTATTGAAGTACATAGTGAAGTTAATCAAAAGTATGAATCAATTCTTAGGTAGTGAACCATCTGGAATACTTGAGTAGTTTAGAAAAGTATTTTAATCTTAAACCAATAGCAAGAGAAAATTGATTATGGCTTGCAGCGACTTACAAGGTGATGCACAGGTTTAGAGGGATTCATTATTTAACCCACCTAATACCTTTCAAAAATATAAATAACTGTTGATAATAAACTTCTGAACTGAGAAATCTCGAGACGCAATTCATTATAATGTAAAGCAAAAAAGATTTAGGATAGGAAATGGAGAAACCTACCCACAATTTTTTTGGAAGATAGGTAGCCAAATTAAGGATGCTTGATGCATGTGACATGATTGAAGGTCAGACTATTTGAATAATTCAGCATAATTTGCCCTTTGGAATTGAGCATATGTTGCCTGGCATGTATAGAAAGATAAGAAAACAGGTAGCAGAATTCCTAAATATTATAGATATGAACCAGCATAAACAACCAATTTAGACTATGGTTTCATCACCTATACGTGACAGAATTCAAATTTCTAAAATATGTATTGGTAAAATCATTTCTTACTAGATATATACATACTTTGGTATGAGAAATAAAAATTCATTTATTTTTGTTATTATTTTTTTAATTATTGTCATCAATACACAGCATTATTATTATTTTGAGGAGAGAATGAAGCATTGCACTACAGTAGTTTATTTAGTTGTGCCTTCTTTGCTAGCGATGGTATGAGGAGCATTGACTTGAGGTATTAATGTTGTTATGGTACTCCATGTTGAGTTCAATCTGACACTGCACCAACCCTAGTACATAACTTTACAGTTTTTAAAGTATTATTACTTAGGTACCTCTAACTTTGAGCAAGGCATTTCATAGATCCAAATAATTAAAACTTAATAAAGCATGGCTCAAGTGTACGATGGATCATTAACTTCGGTTCTCTATGTAAATCATCTTCTTAAGTCTCAGATTATTCATTGAGCAGGGGTGTTATATTGATATGTACTTTCATTGTTGTCTGGTTGTTG
Source organism: Epiperipatus broadwayi (assembly GCA_028023455.1). Classification (NCBI taxonomy): domain Eukaryota; kingdom Metazoa; phylum Onychophora; class Udeonychophora; order Euonychophora; family Peripatidae; genus Epiperipatus; species Epiperipatus broadwayi. The sequence goes on along the minus strand of JAQFVV010012487.1, from coordinate 1,011,185 downwards.
TTGTTGCTTATTGTATCAAAATTGTGGAGTGGGTTCATGTCTGCATTGTATTTCTTCTTATACATCCTAAAATTTCAGGTTGAGATTTCTTATCTTGGTAGACAAATGTTGGCAAAAAAAAAGGTTTAAGTAAAGAAATGATTTTTTTTATTTTTCAGTTATATAAAATAAAACAGTGATGAGTAAATATACAGTTTGAACAAGGTAAATGTGGGAATGAGAAATAAATGTGGGAATGAGAAATAAAAAATGTGTAACTACAATTGCATTATTTTATTTCTCTGGCGTTGGAGATATAGTACCAGTTTAGACCCTATTCCATTTAGTAAAACTAGTCTGATTTTACAAGATTTCCACCTACATACTAAAATAAAAGGAAAAAATATAAAGCCTTTTAAGGGTTAAATTTGTAAACAGAAGTACCTACATCGAAATTTTTTTTTTTTCTAAAAGTCAGAGAAGGTATTTATTTATTTCAAACCTATTCATACCACCAAGAGACTTTGTACTGTGTAATCTTGAATGGTGTTGGTATAAAAAGAGGCCAGTTCTTTAGTTTTGTGTTTAGAGAAAGTTTTCTTGTTTTAAAAAAGCTGCAATATTGTCATTCATTACCAAAAACTTTCGGATAATCTCAACCAACAAAAACTTTAACAGAAAGTTAAGATGATTAGAATGGCATTTTCAGTTAATTAAGCAGCAACTAATTTGCAAACTATTTAACTGCAACTAAAAGGAAAAATAGTACAATACCTGAAAACCTCACCTGGAACTATGTAGCTTCTTGCAGATGGCAGTTTTTAAAGTGTGTCATTCTTACATGCACCAACCAACGAGGATGTAGAACTAGTAATACCTTTGTTTTTCATGTGATTTTTGTCAGGCTATCCATGATAAAACCATAATCCAGTCGTACCATTATTGTATCCAGAGAATAACTCAATAAGAGTACACCAAATGAAGCTTAAATCTTCCAAATAAAAATTCTCTTACAGATCAATTTTTAAAAAGGATTTGAATCAATTTTTAGTAAATTAAAAGGTAAAGTCTGAATTCTGATGCTGTGGTAAGATAAATTTGTATTTAAAATAAAAGGCCCTTATAAAAATAATATTTATAGCAAATTTATAATTAATATTAATTTTCTCTGAATAATTTTTAATTAATATTAATTTTCTCTGAATAATTTTAACACTCTTCCCCTTAAATATAGTACCTTGCTTATCACTTCTTTATGTGATGATTCACATCATCAATTCGTACCCACTATTTGATTTACAAATGCTTATTTATTATAATGGTCATAAAATAAATTTTTGGGGGAGCATGTAAGATCGATGTCATCATCGGATAGTTATTAACACTAATGGTATCTGTTGTGTTTAGGCATCTGATACTTGAAAACTTACGAGATTCAGATCATTCAATGAAGTATGAAGAGATGTATGGTGAGACTAATATAAGAAGAGATCAAAGTAGAACAGAGATCAAATATTTATCCCTGTCATCATAAAAAAAATTTACAGGACTAAAACGGCCCTGGATTCCAAAAGGTACAAAAATGGATCCAACAAGATTGGCCAAATAAAAAAACCAGATGAGTTGCATTCAGCCTACTGGACACATAGGCTGAACCTGTTGACTGAACATGCCTGCATTATCTGGTGATCCAGAATAGTGATTCTCTCAGCTGGATGTTCCCAGAAGCTAAGTCTGTTACATAACGGGCATCCGGGGATAGTCCAAATGAAGATGCTAGCAAGATCATATGTGCAGTGGCCTACCTTAAATGCTGATATTGAGGCCAAAGTCCACCACTGCTGGCAATATAAAATGAATCAAAACATGCCCGCAGAAGCAAAATAATCCACTGGCCTAAACCTGAAAGGCACAAGTCTAGACTCCATGTGGACCATGCAGCCCATGGAAAGGCAAACTGCTGTTGATACTCCAAGTGGCTGGAGATAGTGGAAGTCCCATCACTTCATTCCACAGCCACAATAGCTCTTAGAAGGCTATTTGCAACACATTGCCTACCTAAGACATTAGTGTCAGATAATGGTACAGCATTTACAGCAAATCTATTCAAAAACTTGCAATAATAATGGCATTGAGCTAGTGTACAGCCCACCATTCCATCCTGAAAGCAATGACCAGGCAAAGAGACTAGTTCAAGAAGCAAAAAAAAAATGATAACAAAAATGGATATGGGAAGCTGGAACTCCAGAATTGCCAGAACACTAATAGCACAGCACTCCACACCAAGTACAGCAACAGGAAAGACTCCAGCAGAACTGCTACTCAATAGACTTCTGTGAACTAACCTGTCAGCCCTGAAACCTGATTCCAAATATGTACAAAAAGAAAATACCAAGATAAAAAAAGTACAAATAAGCACAAGTGCTATGTAGAATGTACTATGGTTCCATAAAATGGATACCAGCAGTGGTTACACAACTGAAAGGACTCTACACTGTAGTAGTTCAAATTGCAGATGGGTATCAACATCATTGCTATCAAAACCAATTGAGATTGAATCACACAGAAACAAGTACATCAAGCAAAAATGATGACTGCTAAACCGAAGACAGCAACAATCTAGGCAAACACCCAGGAACAAAACCATTAAACAGGAATGATGAACAGCAATAAACCTGAGAAACCAACAAAGCGAACAATACGTCATCCAGCTCATCTCGATGACTATGTTCTCCAGGGCTAAATTTAACTAGAGTAAGGAATGTCATATCTGATATCACCTTCAGAAATGTGCTAGTCCAGATTCTCTCCGTATCTAATCAGATTGAGCACTCATTCCCACTAACCAATGTGTAAACATGTAGATAACCAATGTATAAACATAGCCAAAAGGTAAAACATAAGTATGGCCTATATGTAAACATGTGTATAAAATCCTACCATTAGTAAAGACCATTAGGCAATGATGCTCTCTGAATCTGATTGCTGCAAGTAAGATAGGGGATCTGGCAATAAATAGTCAGCCTTTTTGGAGGCAAGCCAAAGAGTCAGAGATATATAATGTCTGTCTACCCAGAACAATTGAACGTGCTCTCAATTGAAACCACTTTCAACTGCGAAAGGGTTTCTACATAGTCATTATCGATATATCTATGCAGTGAGGCAAGTTTATGATAGGACTGGAAGCTGCTATGACTATGCCGACTCGAGGCAAGCGTCCAGTACAATCGGAAGAGTCTTGACTATGCACGAAAGTATTATAATATATACAGCTAGAAGTGAGTTGAGTCATTTGGGTACAACCAGCTCTTTATTGACTAAGTTATACATAAAATTGCATTTATTAATAGTATAACATGTATATATATTTGTTTTAATAAATTATACATATCAATTTTGTGTGTGTTTATATTTTTTTGAAACCTACAATTCAGCCAAACACAACAACTATGTCATCCAAAAACAAAACAACAACTTTGACACTGAAACTGTACAATACAGAGTTTATTCATAATACACAATACAGACAATAAGTTCATTAATGATATATCCAAAATAAAGATAACAAAGCCCAAAAAAAAATGTTTCATTCAGTATAATAAATAAACAAATCATATTTTAATGACATACAACCAAATACATTATTACTGCAATAAATTTTAAAATGTGTACATTAAGTTCAAAAACTGTATACTGTATTTATTCATTTTTATGATTAAAATTTTTACAGGCAACAACCAAATACATTAATACTGCATTAAATCTTAAAATGTGTACATTAATTTAAAAACTGTACGCTGTATTTACTCACTTTTATGGATTAAAATGTTTACTAACAGTACTTTGCTTGCAGCAAAATTGACATTTATCGTATTGTAATTTAATTATCATGAAAAAAAAAGATTTCATAATAATGAACTTTGTATGATCAAAAATTACTAAAACTAAATTAAAAGCAACACTATCAATTTGCTCAATTTTAAAACATCTTGTAACGTTATTGCACATACATAAAATGTAGAACTGGAAAATAATAATGAAAATTTTATTCAGCATAAAATTGTTAAAGTAAATGTATTTTCAGTTTTAAAAAATGTATCCAAAATTGCATAGAAATAAACTGAAAAAGATTCATATCTTTAATATTTATTTAAATAGTTTGATTGCACTAATCGAAAAAATTTTAAGTCATTTCTAAGAACGGGTCTACCAAACTTTAAAAAAAAAGGTGAAATGTCATGGCAACAAAATAAAATTCACAGCTAGCATACATATTTATATACTATATAAAGTAACCTTTATTTAGATCTGCATAATACATGTAAAAAAGTGTTAAATACTAATTACAATATGCAAACACAGAATGCATTGGATACAACTTTTTTCTTTTTTAATATTGTCTGAATATATTTTTTTCTTAAGTAATTATGCTAATTTTGTTACTCTCACACTAATGATAAATAACCAAGTCTTTATAATCAATTAAATAAGCTGTTATTAAACACTTTTTTTGTAATTCTAAATAATTATAAAATAGTACAAATTTTAAAAAAAAATAAAACTTCAGTATGGCCTTTTTTTCAGTGCAATGAGAAACAGTTGCTCAACACAAAAAATTGTTAAATTTCTAGATTACTTTATTTTCTTGTCCATTTTGCTGTATTTTTGGACAGTTAAAAGACATTTTTTTATCTAGTGATTCTGTTTATATTTTCAATTAGAATCAAGGCTGCAACAAATATGGCCACAAAAAAATCAAGAAAATTTCTGAGGTTGGAAATAGAAATAGATATCTTAAGTCGAATGGAAAGAGAAGAAAATCATGACATCTGTTCTTCTATGGGTTTATCCACATTTAGCATCACAACTATTTTTAAATACTAGGATAAAATAAAACAAAGAGCTCAAATCATTGTAAGTGTATCAAAACTTTCCAAAATCATGAAATCACAGCATCCCATATAAAAAAAAAAACACGTCAATCATCTATTCTAAATTTTTTCTTCAGATTCTCAGCCATCACATGATGCACTCCTCAAAAAAAAACAAAAACACAATATCATCAAAGGATTTAGAAGAATGACTTTATAATAAGAAATTAGTGATTCAGAAAATTAGATAATTATGATTGATAAATGGATCACCAGAAAGAACAACTTTAAGATAAGTGTTTTTTACATAGATTTAAGTTGCATTATCATACATAAATATATATTTTAACTGCATATTTAAGTTGCATTATCATACATAAATATATATTTTAACTGCATATTTGCATGATACCCATAGCACAGTTTACACAAGCTTATAATGTACATTAAGAGGTTTTTCTAATTATTATATATACTAGATTTTTTTTATATGTCAAAGCATTGATCGGGAAGTGAACCCGGGTCAGCTGTTTGGAAGGCAACTATGCTAACCGCTAGATCACCAACGCTTTATAATAAATTGTTTGTTAACAGTTTATAATGTAATTTTTAGGGGGAGGAACCAGCTAAACTTGTTTCCATATAGAAAACCATTATAACTATTTCTTTATTATGCAATATTCTTGATAACGATGAGTTTTAGGGGATAAATGGTCATCGCTAAGCAGCATAAAAGTGTATTCTCAAGCAGAGGGAGCCAGGATCTCCAGTTTACTCTGTTACTGGCTCCCATTTTAGTTACCTAAATTATATTTTAGAGAATTAAACGTCTCCAATTGACCAGAGTAACCTTTTAGTTTCCTTTGTACACAAGAATTATGGCACCATCAGACAACTAAGCGTAATTAAAATTTTTCTTTGGAGCGCGGTTAAAAATAATTGACAGCCATGTAAATTCATTTCTATTGAAAAACTTAATTTTCAGGGAATATTTTGATTCAAGGCAGCTTTGCTGACTGGGTGAGAGTGTCTAATTGTTGGGAGGAGCCCTGAGGGCCTGAATCCTAGTTTTTATATGGGGCAGAGCTGGGAAAAAGGTGCTCTGGGGATTGTTACCAGAATTGGATAGCTCATTTATTTGTAAGCTATAGTAGCGTTATTCATTTAGACTTTAATGCTTACTTTTTAAACCTGAGATTTTACTTTTAAAGAAAGAATTTTTCCACAATAGTAAATTGTTTCTCATTGGACCTGATCATTTATTTCAAGTGTTGCTTTATCTTTTATCCATGCATTTGATGCTGAATCACTGACTATGACTTTTAAAACGTTTTTACCAGATTTGGATGGCTCATTCATTTATTAAAAATGACAACGTTATTCATTGCAGTTTTGTGCTTGCATTTTAGACTTGAGATTTGACTTGTGAAAAAGATTCTTTTCCACTATAGTGAATTGTTTTAGAATGTATCTGAACCTTACATTCTATATTAAACGTTTTTTTCTATCTTGAATGCTGAACTGTACAAATCGATAATTTTAACATTTGACGATATGGATTAGTGCTTCTGGTTTTCATAGGTTATCAGGGTGCTGAAACATGATGGACACTATTCAACATGCAATTTTAATGGATACATTACTCTATGTACATCTTTGATTGCTCTATAGATCTAGAATTATATTGTGGTATAACACATACAGCAAGCATTTGGTTACTACATATACATTAAAGTTCTTGATTTTGGAAAGTAATGAAATTTTTTGTGCAAGGCATTGGAAATCCTGGAGATTTGCACTGTGATTTTAAATTTAGCAATTATTATGACATTGGATTGTTAACAGTTGTACCTCATCGTATGGATTGTGCTTCTAGTTTTATCATTTGATTTTTACCAATAGTTAAGGACCTCATGGATTAAGGCTTCTAGTTTTTTATAAGTTGTCTGGAAGCTAAAACATGATGGACAAAACTAAAGTTCCCAAACAGTTCAACTGTGATTTGAACATTGGATTGGGGCTACTGTGTCACTCTTCTTTGCAGTCTTGAGAACCGAGTCTGTTGCTTGGAGAGCTCCCAGGGCTTGCTTCCTGGTCTTGGAGGGGGGCTGGGATGTGGGTGTATTGGGTTCTAGTATGGGCTTCAGAAGAGAGTCTGAAACTTTGGAAGATTCCTGGGGCCTGAACTCTGGTTCTTACGGGGGGCTAGGATGTGAAGTGCTATGGCGATTAGTACGGGTTTCATCTTTCTCATCTTCAGAGCAGTGGAGATGATGTGATGCATTGTGGTTTTAGTCTCTTTGTTCTCTATATGATTCATAGGTTGGTTATTAGACTGTGATAATCTGTAGATGGCATATGATATAAACCTGTAAGATTTACATTTTTGATTAGTGCTGCAGCATTGCTTGTCTTGGCTGTGAGGATGAGAGAATGTCACGCTTGGGTGACTCAGGCCAGAGAGTTCTATTATGGTTTAAACTTCAAATCGGGGCTGCTGTATCACTCATCTCTGCTGTCTGGATGGCAGGTTCTGGTGCTTGGAAGGTCTCACAAGCCTGGGTTTGGAGGGGATCTGGATGCTGTGGGGATTAGTAAGAGCATTGGATGAGAGAGTCTGAGCTTTGGAAATACACCAAGGCCTGGTTCCTAATCCTTAGGAGGAGGGCTGGGACCTGGGTGCTGCAGGGATTAGTACGGGTTTTCACTTTCTCATCTGGATGGTGGGGATGATGTGATTCTTGGTAGCTGTGATCTAGCTAGTTGCCATTAAGGCCAGAGATTACTTAGTAAACTATGAGAGAAGCTATGAATGGCAAGATATATGCATATACAATTCAAGGCTTTTCTGTTCCCATTAACCCCAGGATTTAAATCCTCATATATTCTTATGTGGAATTATATAAATCTAAAAGGAGAGTAAACTTTGACCATTTCATTTGGGGTCCTTAAATGTGATGCACAATAAATTTGCTTAGATAAACTGGCTTCGATAAATTTGCCTCAAAAAGTTCTAAAAGTGATGAAGTAGTAGAAGATTTTTATATGGATGCACAAAAGGCTTTTGATCAGAGTAAACAACATTTTAAAATTTTTATAGGAGACTTTAATGCTAGAATTGGTAAACAAATGAAAGATGCAAGTGCTGTAGATAATTTTGGTTATGGTAATAGAAATGAGAGAGGACATAGATTTGTGGAGTTTGCAGGAAAAGGAAACCTTTATATTATGAATTATTATTTTGAGAAAAATGTTAAAAGGAAATGTACATGGCCGCATTCAAATGAAGGTACAGCAGAATTGGATTATATTTTGACTAACAGAAAATACATATTTCAAGATTGTAATGTTCTTAATAAGTTTAACAGAGGAAGTAGTAGGATGTGAAATACATGTTAGTGCAAAACTAGAGACAAAAATTATTAAGAAAAACAATATTTACAGTTGATATTCCTAATTTTCAGAAACATTCTAATGAATTTAAATTAGAACTTACAAATAGGTTTCAAGTATTAGTAGATTTTAAACATGATTCAGATTTGAATGAAATTAATATGAAAACAACTGATACACTTTTAAAAACTGCAACAAAAATAGCTGGTTGAAAAAACAGCACTTGACCAATAACATTTTTACTGAGACTAGCGAATTTATGAAAAAAAAAAAGGAATATGAAAATACACAAAAATGATATGTTAAAAAGGATTGAATATATCGAATTTTGTAAAATGATGCAGAAAAGAGTTGAAAATGATATAAGAAAGTATAACTGTGAACTAGGAAGAAAAGCAGTAGAAGAGAATGAAAGTCTCAAGAGTGTAAAACATTTTGGTATTGGTAGAAAATTTATATTTGCAATAAGAAAAAAAGCTGGAATTATTACTAAAAAGAGAGATGACATCATGAAATGGATAGAAGACTTTTATATAGTAATAAAGAACAAATACCTCCTATATCTATTACATCTTCTGAACTGCCCAGAATTTTAAATGAAGAAATGAGACATACAATTAAATATATGAACAATTAAATATATGAAGAAAGGAAAGGCTCCAGGTAATGGTAGAATTATAATTGATATATTAAAAGAAGCAAGTGAAAAAATAGAAAATTTTTTAACGTTATATACCAAATGCCTAAATGATAAAGATGTATCAGATGATTGGAAGAATGTAGTATTAATCTTAATATTTTAAAAAAGATGATAAAGAAGATATTAGAAATTACAGACCTATCAGTCTTTTATCAGTTTTATACAAAATTTTTACTAAGATAAATTACAACTCGTCTACAGAGAACACTGGACTTCCACCAACCAAGAGAACAAGCTGGATTTAAAAGTGGTTTTAGTACAGGATATCATATCCGGGGATTGAGAGAAGTTATAGAAAGGACAAATGAATTTGAGTTGCCATTATGTTTTCGATTTCTAGATTATGAAAAGGCATTTGAATCTAAACTTTTCTTCAGTGATTAAAGCATTGGATCATCAAGGTATAGATCCAAGATATTGTCATATTTTGAAGAATATTTATAAAAATGCAACAGCAACAATTAGATTAGATAATGATACTGGAAAAGTCAACATTGAGAAAAGTGTAAGACAGGGTGACACCATATCTCCAAAACTTTTTACAGCAGTGCTGCAAGAAGTATTTTGGGATTAAAATGGGAAGCTAAAGAAGTGAAAGTAAATGATTATTTCAGTCATTTAGATTTTTCAGATGATGTAGTTGTTTTTGCTAATAATGCCTTAGATCTACAGGAAATGTTGCAGTAGTTATCAGATGAAAGTAGGACTAAAGATAAATGTTAAAATGACTAAAGTAATGTTTAATGGATTTTCTAATAATATGAAAATAAAGATTGTTTATGATGAATTAGAAGAAGTTAACAGTTACAAACGCCTTGGTCAGATCATTAATACAGATGGAAACATAATGGATGAAATTAATCATAGAATTAAACTTGGTTGGATTGCTTTTAGTAGAAATAACTTGATACTAAAAGGAAATATGCCTATGTGTTTGTAAAGAAAGATTTTTAATAAATGTGTTTTACCTGTTCTTACTTATGGATCTGAGACTTGGATACTTAATAGAAAAGCAATACAGACTTCAGACCACTCAAAGAAGTATGGAGAGATGTATACTGAGAGTAACAAGAAGAGATCGAAAATGCAATATATCGGTAAGAGAACAATAAGGTGTAACTGATTTCATTGAAAAGATTAAAGTGGAGTTGGACTGGACATATTGCTAGAAGAGATGATAATAGATGGACAATTAAAATCTTAGACTGGATTCCAAGAGATTGTAGAAGACCCAGGAAGACACCACATGCGAGATGGATAGATGAAATAAGAAAGTGTGCAGGGGTGATGTGGAGAAGAGAAGCTAAAGATCTGAGATAGATTAAACTTGGAGGGATGTTCATCCTGCAGTGGATTGATAATAGTTGATGATGATGATCTTGTTTTACTTTAATCAAAATTAACAAAACTTATAACAGCGTAATTATGGAACAAATTAACTCATTGTTAAGCTCTTATAATAAGTAACATTACTTTTACAATCTTTTTAAAATAACACGTTTTCAAAATAAAAGATCTATAAACCGAAATCTTGTGTTGTTTCCTTCAAAACAGAATCTTTTTGCTATATTGTCATTAGCTTTTGCATTTTGCTCTAAATCTTTTTTTTTTTCCTGAGTCTATATAATATCTTACTTTTCCATACTTATTAAACCTATTATTTTGAAATTTCCTTGCGAGTATATGACATTTTTAATTATTAAAATGATTCTAAAGTTTTAAATACAAGTTCAATTAATATTTACGCCTTGAATATTTTTACTCGATTTTTACACTGAATAAATCACCACACTACAATCTGTTTGATGTTTTATTGCTTGCACACATATTAATTTTAATAAATTTATTTTTGAACTGAATAGATATTTTAATATATTTAAAGGAGAGTTTGATTTGTTTTCTCTCCAGTAATTTAAAAATATTTATTGTGTAAGAGATCTTCGAATTATTGTTTGCACGTAACAAAAAGCAAATTTATCTTTTTAAAATAACATGTTTGCCAAATAAAAAATCTATAAACCGAAATGTAATTTGCATTACTTTAAAGTTGCTGAAAATATTATTTGAAAGTATATAAAAAAAAGTTTTACAAACAATCACTTTTCAAAAGAACGAAGTTCAGAAAGAAATACTGCCATACCGATTTTTAGCAGTTTTGAAAGATTGCAGTAAAAAGAAGTTGTAAAAATTACTTTTTTAAAAAAAGAAATAACATTTTTACAGAAAAAAAAAGATCGATTTTTAAAAGAAAATAATTTAAAAATGGATAGATTTATCAAAGAGTGTAATTCAATGTAACCGTATTAAGTCTGAACGCATATTCAAATAATTGTGGTTTATATATTAATCACACCTTCACATTATACGCTATGTATTTTTTAAGAATGTGCGTATAAAACAACCCTACAAAGTGAGTGTTAATATCGCTTCTAAACAGTGCCGTTTTTCTGTGCGTAGTGTGGAGAAACAGCGCCACCTAGTGAGCTATATTGCTGGGTAGTTGCTGCTTAGCAGACAATGTAAGCTGGATCGGTTTACCTATGGCTAACAGCGCCACCAAGTGGGCAGTAATGCTGGCAGCTACTTGGCATAAGGTTCCTGTGCGTACGCATGGCGAACAGCACCATCTAGTGGCTGGAACTTGCGTTGTCTGCTTTTGGCCTCCTAATCTGAATATTTCTGTGGTTGCCACGGAAAACAGCCCCTCTTGTGGCCGCAACCAAAATAAAAATAAGAACTTGAACTTATGATAATAAAAAGACACCTAACTCATCACTATTGGGCAAAATTTAATTAAAACTAACAATTAAAAATTAAATTCTTATTTTTGTCTTTAATTTTTTAATTTTCAATTCCGTTTAAAAATCAAATTTCATTGTTTCGCATCACATTAATTTCAGATCACATTACGTAATTTTTAAATTGTTAATTATAATTAAAAATCAGATTTTAATTTTTAATTGTCAAATTTAATTGGGCCCACCGCTGTTACTCACCTTTTAAAAATAAACTTGCGGACACTAAATGATTAATTGATTACGTACTCTTTTTTTAAAAAACAAAAATAGAATGTGATTTAAAATGCAAAAACAACAACATGCATAGTATACGCATCTATAACATTTGAACAGATTTACTTTATAATCTTGTAAAATTTAATGTGTGTATATAAAATGGAGAAATCCTGATTTTAAGTGAATTATGAATTTCTTTATTGCATAAAATCTATTACAGTACTATTATAAAGTGCTATTATAAAATGCTGAAAATATTGAAATTGTTAGATGGAAGTCAAACTCCGAAAATGCGCTATTACTTTAAATATGACATGAGTGCGTAAAATTTATAATATTTAAAGTAATAGCGCATTATCAGAGCTAGACTTCTGATCTAATAATTTTTATCACATAAAAGAAAACCGCATACAAAGATATTAAGAAGAAACATTAATCGCATAACTTCAAAATCACATTAAAAAAATCCGCATAAAACGAGACCCGGGTGTATTTACAGTTTAAATGTCTGTAATGAGTATCTATCATATTAGTGATTTCCTTAATCTGAAGTTACCAACCCTTAATCCCCATGATAGATACTCATGTTGCAGGCATCTCTAATTAAAATCATACTACTGGCTTTATTATCCACATAACTAATTAACTAAAATTAGTTTAATATTTAACATCAACATTGATTCAACTCATGGCTTAAGTTGTAATGATTTAACACTCCTAGAGATCCCCTGTCACTTATCATATAATAATCAAAAAACATTATTAAATATGATAACATAGCAGATATATCCAGGAAATTAATCATTTATACAGAAATACTTAAGTAACTATCATTAGTAAAACAAATAATATATAATGCAACTTTGCTTTCATAAGTGTGTGTCATTAATATCAACAAATAATAATAAATTCTTATCTCCAAATTTCAAGTACATGGTCGCAATCAACAGTGAAGAGTTTGGGACGGAAAATTGAATCTATATTTTATTTTTTTAAAAAAAGAATTTGGTCTAAATTGAACCTTCCACCTCCCCCTGCTCTCCTCACGTTCTGTTAAATTGAATTCTCCCAAAACATTGAATCTTAATAATAAACATTTCCACAAGATAAGAATGAATTAATAATAATAAATAAAAATAATAATAATAAACATTTTCACAAGATAAGAATGAATTAATAATAATAAATAAAAATAATAATAATACATTCATAAAAAAAAATATTCATAACACGTAACATAATAAAAATATATATATCTCAGGAATCATTTCAGGAATCGATTATCAGGCTCATTCAATCATAAAAGTTCTTCTCATTTTATAGTTCATACAGTTTATGTGTACTACTCCTCTCTCCGTAGTGTGAATCGTTCACTGTACATGTTGTGTAGCGCACTGTGGACAATTCTGCCTCGATGGACTCCAGTTTTCTTGTTCTTCTTTTAACCATTCCATGCTGTATGAAATAAGTATGTCAGAAGCTATAAATGTAGAGTTATGGCTATATACTTTCCATGGTTATGGGATTGACGCTCTCCCCACAACAATCGATTGCCCTAGCCAAACCACATTGTGCTGTCTCCTTATATACTAAAATTTAAGTTCAAATACGGCTTGAAGTCAAAAGAAATATTTTTTTTAATGCGATAAAATACACTTGTTCTAGCGTCTATCACATTAACTAGATATATATCGTATTTTACAAGTTTCTTTAGAAGTTTGAAAGGATTTCTTCAAATTCAGAATCAATGCTTAAAGCTATTCTCCAGATAGATAATATATGCAGTCACAGAACATAACTATTTTATTTATGGCATTGTAATCACTGGTCACAAAAATTGGAATAAGATCTCTGCTTTAACATCCAATACTTATCATTAATCAACTAATTTACTCATTAAAATTAATATATAGCAAATAAACCACCCAATTAAATATAAACACAAAAACAATTTTAAATCTAAACTAAAATATATTCCATGTCCTGATTAAATCTTCCCCACATGTATATAACTCTTTTAGAAAGGAATTTTTTTATTAAATATATATATATAATCAATAAAGCAAGTCATATACAACATGACATTGCTTTTATGAGGTTGTATTTAGATATATAATATAGGGAGCGTACCAACAGCTCAAACAAGCTCTTAATTGATAAGTGCAGTAAGAGAAAATATTTTAAATCTCTTATCTGGAACATTCCCATCCCTAGAACAATTGTTTTTGAGCTTTTGGCTCACCTCAGTGAGGAGCTAGAATATTCAAACACTAGATCTAAAATATCAACTCAAAATCCAGCACTTATTTAATATGTAAGATTTAAGTAGAAACTGAAATTTTCGGACATGAAAATGTCTTTAACTCCAGCTATCTAACTTAAATAGCTGTATGGGACTGAACAAAATTTCAAATCTACCATATATTAATAGCATTACCATTACCAAAGCCTTAAAAGTAAAATTATAATAATCAATAAAGCAAGTCATATATAGTGTGACATTGCTTTTATGAGCTTGTATATATAATATAGGGAGTGCGCCAATAGCTCAAACAAGCTGTTAATTGATAAAGGCAGTTAAGAGAAAATATTTAAAATCTCTATCTGGAACATTCCCATCCCCAGACCAATTGGTTTTGAGCTTTTGGCTCACCACAGTGAGGAGCTATATTCGATCGATCGATGATTATCTGGGCACATTATCATAATGGAAGAAAACAAATAAATAAAATACAAAAGTATCAACCCATGCATAGAGAGAGAGCACACTAGTAAAGTTACAGAGATTTTATAATAGAAATAGACAATTATGCATTGATTTATTACAGAAAATACTTTGAAATAGCTATAGCTTAGAGGCAATATATATATATATTACACAAGAGCTCTTGGGACAATTAGATTACCTCGTATATGTTGGACAGTCAGTGCACACATTGTATTCTTTGATTGCTTATTTGAGGTTTTGATGGTAGATAATGGCAGCAGCATGTTTTGATTTAACAGCTTCTTTGATTCAGGATTAACATTAGTAAGATCCTCAGCAGCAGCGGAAGTTCACAGGTCTTCTTATGGACAGGCCATCAGATAGGATACGGGCCACAGAATGGCCATTCCCGAGAAGGAAGATAGTCTTCCTGCTGGCCTCTACTCCGACATTCTAGTTTCCCTTCGCAAAGGCTAGTAGGTACAGTTCTCTAATTGAATAGGACTGCGCTCAAAATATAGTCAGTTAGTACTTCTCAAAATATAGCCTATTAAAATAATCTTCTCAAAATATGGCCACTAAATAATAATTCCTCAAAATATAGCCTATTAATAATCTTCTCAAAATATGGCCACTCAGTAAGTAAATAATAAATTCAGCTCTATATATGAGAGAAGCATACAATACAACTACTCTGCGGCATAATAATCCATTACCAAAAACTGATTTGCTATAAAATAAATGCTGTTATTTATCTTATCCGAATATCTAAAAGAATACATGATGTTAGAATTAATTTTACTATTGTTGCTTATATTTAAGATATTTGGATTAAAACTTTCATTTTGTTTTAAAACTAATTTTAATTAAAAAATACCAAAGTGAACATCTGTTGTTTATCTAGATGGCCAAATATTTAAGCCATTAATGCATTTTAGAAATAGAATTAATTAAACCTATTGTTTTCTTCCCAACCCTCATTTACTTTTATATCCAAAATTATGGTGTGATTTATAAAATCTAAAATAACAAAATTATTTACGACTCTAAATTCTTAATGTTTAAATCTATTTAAAAGTTTAATATTATTTTAAATTAAATGAAAACAAATATCATGAATGTAATATTTCTAAATAAATAGATTTAAACAAAACAACTTTAAATAACGAAAATATTATTTTTCTTAAGTTTTAAAATATATTATTGCAGTATGTGTGTAAATTCGACTTATATGACTAGTTTTTAAGATGAAGATGTATAATGTACATACTCACACACATGTATTTACATTCCTAATCCAATTTAGGTGGGATTTCGGCATATGAGTGGTACACAACCCTACAATAAATTGGGGTTTAAACTAGGGTATGAGAATAGGAAAGGAATAAGAAAGGTGAAACAAAGATCTGCAAAGAAATCTTACTGTTTCAATATAGATTTGTATATATGTCTGAGTTATATATAGAGCTCACAAAATAAGCTCTTAACAAGCTTTGAAAATATCCTGACCAGTTTCTGCTATTGTTGTCATCAGTGAGGTGCTAGGATATTCAAGCATTTGATTAAAAATACCAGGACAAGCCCAGAACTTTATCTAACATATAACTATTAAGTAGAAAACCTGAAATTTTCAGACATCCATGTCTTCCAATCCAGCTATCTAACTTAAATAGCCATATGGTACTGAACTAAGTTCAGATACACCATATATTAATAGCTTTAGCAATATAAAATTGCCAAAGCCTTAATAGCAAAAAATAAAATAACAAAAAAAATCAAGTCAGATGTCACATGACCTAATTTAATAAGCTTGTATTTATAAATGTTATATAGAGAGCTTGCAAAACAAGCTCTTAACAAGCTTTGAGAATATCCCCAACCCCAGACCGTTTTCTGCTACTGGCATCATCAATGAGGTGCTAGGATATTCAAGCACTGGATTAAAAATACTAGGACAAACCCAGCACTTTATCTAATGTATGTCTATGGGTGTACGTGTATCTATATATGTATGTTTAAAGGATATATGTATACACCCGGGTCTCGTTTTATGCGGATTTATTTAATGTGATTTTGAAGTTATGCGATTCATGTTTCTTCTTAATATCTTTGTATGCGTTTTTCTTTTATGCGATAAAAATTATTAGATCAGAAGTCGAGCTCCGATAATGCGCTATTACTTTAAATATTATAAATTTTGCGCACTCATGTCATATTTAAAGAAATAGCGCATTATCGGAGTTCGACTTCCACCTAATAATTTCAATATTTTCAGCGTTTTATAATAGTATTGTAATAGATTGTATGCAACAAAGAAGTTCATAATTCACTTAAAATCAGGATTTCCCCATTTTATATACACACATTAAATTTTACAAGATTATAATGTAAATATGTTCAAACATTATAGATGCCTAGTTGTTTTTGCATTTTAAATCACATTCTATTTTTGCTTTTTTAAAAAAGAGTACGTAATCAATTAATCATTTAGTGTCCGCAAGTAATAAATTTTACAAGACTATAATGTAAATCTGTTCAAATGTTATAGATGAAAAATACTATGTATGACGTTGTTTTTGCATTTAAATCACATTCTATTTTTGCTTTTTATAAAAAGAGTATGTAATCAATTATTCATTTAGTGTCCACAAGTTTATTTTTAAAAGGTGAGTAACAGCAGTGGGCACAATTAAATTTGACAATTAGAATATGATTTTTAATTGTAATTAGCAATTTAAAAATTACGTAATATGATCTGAAATTAATGTGATGTGAAACTATGAAATTTGATTTTTAAACGGAATTGAAAATTAAAGACAAAAATAAGAATTTAATTTTTAATTGTTAGTTTTAATTAAATTTTTCCCAACAGTGGTGAGTTGGTGTCGTTTTATTATCGTAAGTCTAAGTTCTTATTTTTATTTTAAACTTTTAGTTTGCCCTAATGGAGAGGAAAAAACACCCAAGAAAATGAATTTCTTTGGAAACAAAAATTTCAATTTTAGATCACTTAGCAAAATGGGAAGAATCAACAGCAATTGGAAAACATTTTAGTTGTATTTCCTCTTGACTTCATTTAAGGAGAAGCTACAGTACCTCACATCACATCACATCATGATAAATCTGATGTCTCAAATAGCAATAATGATTAAAATACCATACATGTATAAAAAAAATGTAAATTATGCAAAAATATATTGTTTTGAATAAAATTAAATACTGTAGTTAATAAAAAAAAAGTAAAAAAAGTTTGTCTTGTATCAATTTTTTTCAAATTTGAAATTTTTTATTAGTCATGTTTTATTTTCTTATTTTTTTTTTATGCGAATTTTAAAGTAATTTTACGTTGTTGCTTTCCTTTTATGCGATTTTCGAAAATTACAGTAACTTATACCCCATTTCTCAAGGTAAGTTAAGTCTATTTTTGTGTGATTTCTTTTGTGCTCGTTTTCTGAGGAACCTATCTACCGCATAAAACGAGACCCAGGTGTATATATTTTGATATACATGTATATATAGGTTTTATATATCTATGGGTTTATGTGGATCTATATATGTATCTTTAAGGGATATATGTGTACATATTTTGACATATGTATGTATATATGAAGTAATGATTATGTATTTATATCATTCAAATATTGTAGCTCTGATGAAGACTGCTGGACAGTCAACACTATCAGGAAAATAAAGAAGTTTTATTAAAAAAAAATTTTTGCCTTAAAGTGTATATATGAGATAAGTTATTATACGCAATATATATGAATATATGAAGAATTGCAAAGAAAGTGAAGGAGAAGAATAAAAGGCAACATATAGTAGAAATTTGATGTATTTATATATGAAGGTTGGTTCAAATCCTCCTGAGTCCTTCAATTTTTTTTTTATATGAGCAAGGCTAATCAGTTTTTTTTTATTATTATTGTTTAATATTTTTTCTAAGAGCAAGATTAATTAGAGGCTTCCATACATCATGTATTGCCACACTGGATTGACTTATAGGATTATTTACCATTATCAAATGAGCAGCTTCCTTGAATTTTCTTCTATGCATTTTTTCCTCTTTATCCAATATCTTTGTATTTTCCCAATTAAACATATAGTCATTAATACATACATGATCTGCTACGGTAGACACATGTTTTTTCTCTTTTAATCATTAGTTTGTGTTCTTTCAATCATTGTTCAACAGAGCGAGAGGTCTCTCATCAATGTATTTCCTTCCACATTCACATGGTAATTCATAGATGCAGTTTTTGTTCTTCAGCATTTCCAGTTTAGGCTTAGTAGAAGTAAGAATTCTTCAAAGTGTGGTATGGCTTTGGAAAGCTGTTCTAATGTTATGACTGCAGATTTTCTTTAATTTGTCTGCCACTCCTGATATGTATGAATACACTACTGTATCAATAATTGTTTTCTCTTTTGGTGTTTCTTTGTGTTGTCTATTGAAGGTTTTCTTGCTGACCACTGATGGATAACCATTCTTCATAAGCATCTGTTCTATGTGAATCTTTTCTTTTTCCAAATAACTAGTTTCTGAACAAACCACCAGTGCTCTGTTCTATAGCGATAGTACAATTCCATGTTTAGTGCTTCTCGTATGATTGGGTGTATATGCCAAGTATTTGCCAGTTTACTTTGCCCTGAGGGAGTCTTGTCTGTTGAACAGTGATTCAAAGAACACAAACTAATGGTTAAAAGATAAAAAACATGTCTACCGTAGCAGATCATGTATGTACTAATGACCATATGTTTAATTGGGAAAATACAAGATATTGGATAAAGAGGAAAAAATGCATAGAAGAAAATTAAAGGAAGCTTCTTATATGACAATGGTAAATAATCCTATAAGCCAACCTAGTGTGGCAATACACAATGTATGGAAGCCTCTAATTAATCTTGCTCTTAGAAAGAATATTAAATGATGATGATAATAAAAACTGATTAGCCTCGCTTATATAAAAGAAAAAAAAATTGAAGAATTCAGGAGGATTTGAACCAACCCTCATGAATAAATATGTCAAATTTCTATTATATGTTGCCTTTGACAGAATAACTCAGTTGCTTAGAGTGTTTGCTTTAAATTCGATATTCAAGAATCTAAAGGTGCAAGTTCAACTTCTAAGTGAATATTGTCATTGTGCATATAGGCCAGCAACACCTGAAAAAGAGTGGAGAATACTATTACTCGAAACATTATGTAATTACTAACCTGTGTTGTGTATTTGTGTGTTATTACTAACAAGTTGTTTGTATTTGGAAAGTTTAAAATTTTCTATACATTCAACATTCACTCATAGATTATGGAAATAGTCCAACATATCACATCTAATAATATACCATCATCACAAACCATCAGACAAATTCCATTAGGCATATTTATTAATCCAATGTGTGTTTATATTTAACCCTATTGATACATTTTAGGACTTGCTGATACATTAGACTTTTATAATTTTTAATATTTACATTTGATAATCCATAATCCATAAAGAATATTAAAATATTTGACTTTTATAATGCATTGTCCACTTCTTCAAGCATAGGAGTTAGTTTATTATACAAAGCAATTTAATCCATTTGAAAATACATTATAACTTTATATTTACTTTTTATTTAGCACTTATTTCATTTGAAATATTTTATTAATCCATTAGTTTATAGATGTTTTCTCCATATTGCTAAATAGTTCAGGTCGCCTATATTATATATCACCAAGGAAATAGACTATAATCCATAAACATATCGATTCCATTGATTTTTAATTAAAGTTCAGCATTTCACGGAGCTCAGAAGTTTATGATGGTATATTTGAGTTGAAAGTTATTACTTAAAGTTTTTCTTTCAATAATTTATGACAAAATAATCTATGATATCAAGATGTAATATTCATACTTTTTGAAGTAAAGAAGAAAGTTGTTTTACCACTATTTTAAGTAAATATAAGTGACATGATTGAATTGATAGACATAATTTTATAAAGATATCAACTATTATATCATTAATTTAAAATGAAAAGACCAGCAATTTAAATGGAGTTGTTAGACATATTCCATGAGTAAATTTATCAAGTTTCCATTAACACTTGACTACAATAAATAAATTTTACTTGAGATAATAATCATTGATAATTTCTTATTTATTTGTTGTTGTTTTTTTCTTAGTTCGATGAGAAGTCATTTTTGCCAAGCTAAGCCAAAATATCTAGGCTGGGTTAGTCTACTTGAACATGATGATGATTGTAGATAAACAAAATGGCTGTTTTAAGGTTTTAATTTGTTTAGCTTTTGAAGGCACTAAAATTTTGTAAAGACTGGCTGGTTTTTCGAAGCACCGATCAGTTGACGTCTGGATTATATCATATTTCCCATTATGCACTGGTGTTTCCTTATTTTTCTATGAAAATTTGGAAAAATTGTCAAGGATACTAAAATGCAGACTATAGATGCTGTCTAATTTTGAATTAACATGGTAATTTTATGATTGCCATTCGAAATGAAGAAAAAAGAAAATAATAATAATAATTTCACGTTTTCAATTGCTTCATTTTGTTTCTGGATTTAAAATAATTTTACAGTCATTTATTTAAAACAAATAACCTATAAAACCTTAAAAGCTCTCAGATATTTATTTTAATTAATTTTAAACTGACCTTTTAATAAATTATATTATTAAATGAATATCCTTTTAAATCCAGCAAACTAAACCAATCTTGCTAAATCTAAATAAATAAACTTTCATATATGCACCCAAAATATAATAACTGTTTGTTCTATTCTTTAGATAAAATGTGATTTTAAAGGTAAAATTACTTGCTTTCAAAATATTTTGTGTTATAATGCCAGATTTATTATTCTATCCTGTATTTTTTCATAAAATATTGTGTATGTATATCTATTTGTTTATACAATTTGATGGCATTTTTCTCTAATAATAATAATGACAAAAATACAAATGTACATATTTTTATATAAGTGTTGATTAAAAAATCTGCTAAGGAAGGCATTTTTAAATCCTTTATATTTTTCTCTTAAGCATTAATCTGAGAGATTTTCGAATTTGATATTGATTATATTATATAATATTTAACTAATGATAGTGATGAATATATTTGCTTAACCATAAAAATAAAACCAATAAAATGTTTAGTTTTTGAGTTAAATTAGACATACAGTAGTAACTATAAGGTTATAATATAGATACTGACATTCAATATTAATATCCCAATATTACTTAAAGTATAACATATATTTGGAGTGTTTTATAAACCTAAACTAATGTAAACCATCAATAAAGATCATGTTAAAAGTCAAGCTGCCTTAAAAATGGTAAATACATTATTTAATTAAACTTTTACTTAAATGTCTTTTCAATAATTTAAGAAAACTATTCAAAAGAATTCAATTTTACAAAAATAACTTCTATTTATAAAAAAAAAGGTAAAAAAAATCCAAACAAGTATAGATTTATTCTAATTGTAAATATATAATAAAAAAGAGATTGTTGAGGATTGACTGAAATGTAAATTTTAAAATTTATGCATACATTTATAGCGACTCATTTGTATCACATATTAACATGAATAAAATGAAAAAAGGGAAATACATATTATATATATAAATAAAGAAGATCTCATAGGTGTGTTATTCTATTACAGAAACATTATTTGGATTTGGAAGAACAGTAGGTAATCTTATTAATTTACTTATAAATCACTGATTGGAAATTTTTAATTATAAAAAGCTTTTTTTTTTCTAAATACAATACAGGAATTCCTCAAAGTGTTTAACATTTTTACATATGAATTTAAAATATCATTTACATTTTTACAACATCCTGATTCGTGCACAATTCTTATTCATATATCAAATTAAAAAGGTCAAAAGTTATTGCATATAATGAATGACAAATTTGTAGAAATGTATTAATAAATAAACTAGTTATAAATAAAGGATAAAACAATTACTTATAGTAAAAAATTTAAATAAAATTAGATTCTATATAAAGTACATAAAACAACTTAAAAATTTTAGAAATTGTGCTTGTAGCAGTAACTTCAGTTTAAATATTAGTGATCTAAATACAAAAAATCAAGCTTAAAAGTTGATTATGAACTCCAAATATAAAATTATATTTTGTTCAAATCTTTACAGTAATAATGTCTGGATTCTTTGGAATAAAACTTTCATACAAAATATGAAATCCAAAACATACAGTCAATTTTTAATAAATTTTGTTTAATATGCAAATATTAATTCAAAAATCATTTTGAACGAGAAAAGGTCAAATAGTCTAGTAAACCATATAACATCAATATAAAACTGAGACATATAGATTATTTATACATCTCAAATTAAATAACTTTCTTCTTAAAAAAACTTAAAACAACTCTCTATTTTCTTATACAGAAACTTTATAAAAAATGGCAAAGTTAATCAGACAGTTTTTTTTTTTTACTACATTAAAATATATAATTATAATTAACATATTAATAGATTCAAATAAATATTGTCTGTCTAATTTTTGAAATTTGAATGTTAAATCTAAAATTCGTTCTTTTTAAGTATTCTTTTAAAATGTTTTCAAATTTAATAATAAAAATAAAATCTACACATGATAATGGATTACAAAATAATTCAAGATATAAGGAAATGGATAATTATAATCACAAATATAAAACTAATAAAAACTTTTATTCAATTATCATTTGTTATAAAATTATCTAAGTTGTAGCTTTTTAGCTGCACTCTGTTGAGATCATGAAAGAATTTAATTTATAGTGTGCCTTTATTTGGTAATTTGTTTAATGAGCTATATTTCTGGCTTAGAATAGATTCCACAACATTCATATGAAAATCAAATAATTCTACTTTAGCTTTCAAGAATAAAGCACAAATAAGGAAATCTTGAACATATCATTAATAATGAGTGAATTAAAACCTTATTTATTACAAAATTTTCTTGCACTGTTGCCCAATATTCTTTTAAAACACAAGGCAAATAATGTACTTCTTTTTATCTCCACTGTTAAACTAATTAACATAATGGTGTGCAGACCATGGGTCATGACCTCTCAGGGAATTCCATAAATATTATTAGAGATCATATTTTTAAAAATTTCTCTTTTCGATAATGATAAGATTTTTTTTTTCTTTTGAAAGAATATCATTTTTAAAATAAATAAAAATCACATAAATATAAATTGTTTTGTAGGTATCATAATTTTTTTTGTAAGTATATGATTTGTTTCAAAAATTTCATTTCAAATCATATGTGCTTAATATTAAAAAATATCAATTTGTATATGAATTAAAATTACTATCATTTTATTATGAATATTCTTATCTACTCATATTTATAATTTAGACATGGTAAAAATAAATAATAGATCTCATCAAATTTTTGGGTTGTAAATGTAAAAAAGATTGTACACCGCTGCATTAATAGATCAATCCTGGGATATGAAATATCTTAAAATGATCCAGATTATTTAATTTTTCTTGATCATTAAAAAATTTTTGTTCATAAGACAATATATTTTTAATTATGTACACATTTCTCTATGGTTTTATCCTTTCAATTAATGTTTATTAAGAAAATTTAAAAAATTAAAAATTCTATACTATCATTATCATTGCAAAAATGATAAATTTACATTACAATAAACATTTAAAAGGTCTGTACTAAGATATCCTAGATATAAGCCAAAAGATACTGACTGATACACTATCACAAATACAGCATTAGTTTTCATATTTACCATAAATGAATTAATACTAATGCATTTTCTAGAATATTATATAATATTGCTATTAATATGAAAATGAATAATGTGTGCGTGTGTTAACTACATTTTATGTTATTTATTTGTCAAATCAAAATTTTTTGAGAAAATATTAAATATACCCCCTATATATTACATATAGTAGTGCAGGTATAATCAAGCCTGTACTGTAGAAAAATATATATTAAACATTTATGTAAAATTTAATGTAACTTATATAATTAATACTTCCTATTTTTAATTTATTGATCTTTTTCCAAGTGGGAATACCTCTTATTTAAAAATAAACAAGTGAATTTTTATTTGTACATACATTTATTCTATTGAATAGGTAAAATAAAAATTAAAGATTTTCATAACTTAAAACAAAAGAGTTGTACTTGAGGGGCAGGGAGGCTTTGGAATTTAATATAAATGCTTTTATTTATATACTTTAAAATATAACAAACAAATAATAAAAAGACTAAAGTAAAGTTTAATAGTTTTCAAAAAGAGAGAGAAAAAGTCTAATAATAATTAATGAGAAGTTATTACATACAAATATCTTTGACAAATTATTAATTCAAATGGAAATATAAAGAATTAACTTTGATATATTATATTCCTTTAATACTATGTACCTAAAAAAAGGTTGTTTTTTTTTATAATTATGACCTAACAATGCTTACTTATGGGTCTGAGATTTGGAAACCTCAAAAACTAATATAGATATTGTAGACTACATAATAAAATATGGAGGAGATATATTTAGATTAAAAACTGATAATAAATCAGTCTTGGTTAAACAAAAAATGATAGACAATTGAAATTCAAACTGAAACTCAATAAATCCTCAAAGATCATGTGAGATTAATGGATCAGATAACAAAGTGTGCTGGAGGTTTGTTTGGGGAGAGGGGGGGGTAATGGTTCAAAAAACAATTAAATTCTAAAACCATTTAACAGGTGCAGAGAATTAATAATACTCAAAAGTCATGGTGATTTATAATACAAGAAACATTTTAAATTATACCTTAGGACAGTAATTATGTTAATTACATAAACATATGTTGACATGAGCCTTAAATACATCAAAATATTAAAAAAACTGACCAGTTTTAGAACATGTTAGTATAACCCAGAGTTCTTAAATAGGATTGTTATACATATATAGATAATAAAATTATCCATCCTGCTCAGACTTAATAAGTAGATAAGTGAACATTATGCTAGATATATTTTATATTTCAAATGGAATTAAATATTATGCACAAATGGGGGAGGGCGCATTAGAGCAATTAAAACCATGCATGTCCTTATATCAATTCTATAACATTTGTTAATCCTTAGTTGCTGGAGTATTTATAGGCTTTATATAGAAGTCTACATAATGATGCTAATAGAGAATTCAAAACATCTTTATATTTAATAATATTGCAATAATGGAAGAAAATCATTGCTTTAGAATTATTGCAAATTATAAAAATATAAAACATAGTAAGAAACAAAATAATTTCTAATATGTGATCATTCAAACATTTAAAAAAACTCTACTAATAAATAGTCTTAATTATATTAAACACCTATTCCTTTTCTTACTTTTAAACAAAGGATCAACTCTTCTGAAATGAACTTCAATATAATCATAATTTTAAACTTTTGTGCTGATAGGTTGCAAAATAATATCTTTACTTCTTTTCAGAAATATTTTATTATACTACACAGCATTTTTTTTTTCTTAATTTTAATCCAAAGGATAATTTTTTTCAAAATGAACTTCAATATAATCGTAATTTTAAACTTTACACTAACCAGATTGCAAAATCATATTTATACTTTTTTACAGGAATAGTTTTTAGTATCAAATCAATAAATAACAGGAAATGAGCTGATAACTAGCATTAAATTCTCAAACAAGCATGTCAAAAGTGTGATAGCTAATACCCATCTAATCTCTTTATTTTTCATGTATTGATCTTTAATATAATTCTTCTACAAATAGGATAATCAGTAATTTTTTAATAAAATTAATGAATGTTTGAGAGTTTATAAAAAGTGTAGCACCAAAAATGGTAGAGATGTGCTGTAATCAATAGGTCTTCAAATCTAGAAACCATCACTCTATCACTGCATCAAACCAAGGATGGCAATTCTTTAAATCATATGAAAAAATAAAGAAAATAATATATATTATATTATATACTTATGTTGATTTTATGATAAAACATTTTTTGCTTTACTTTCTCCATGAAATATGGGTGATTTGAATTACTGGGATATTTAAATAAATCTGCACCCTGCTATCAGGAGTGATATGCTGAATTATTAAAGTCCCTATAATTCAAGTCACACAATTCTTATAATTAGAAAATTATGTTTTATTGAAGAATCAAGAGTAAATTATATAATAAAGTAAATCATTAGCACATCCATCAGAATAAATATGTTTTGCATAACAAAAAACCATTTAAGTATGCAATACATACACATAATTTCCTATCTTATTCATACTAAATTTTATGGATTAAATTTGAGCTACTGCTGGATCTACAAAGCCCCCCCCCCCTCTCTATCAGCTCCTTTATTTTTTGATCTCTATTCTAAACTCAGACACGATTTATAAACATACTTCTGGTTTTTTTCATATTGGCAATGCATACTATATCAATCCTCAAAAGTGAAATAAGGTTGACCTGAGATTCTACTTTTCCTTCATCATATCTCAGATATATTTATCCATTTTTGTTTATAAGAAACAATTTAAAAAGAAGAACTTATATTTGATGCAATTTAACACTTCTCTTGATTATTCATTACAGAAACCTTGAGTTTGTTTAGAAATCTCAAATCATAAAAAGGTTTGGTTTATTATTTCTTTTAGACTTTTTTTTTGTTTTGTTTTGCTCTTTTCCTTTCATTTAATCTTTTATATATGAGAAATGTGCAGCTCTTCATGTGATTCTCTAAATGCTAAAATATTTATGTTATCTTAAAAATCAGCCAGTTACCTGCTTCTAGTCAATGTCGTATGTGCTTCATTGGGACAGTAGTACAGAATTACAAATACACAAACTATTTTCTTTATTTTTAATTTTTCCAAAACAAACTCAAAATTGTACTCCGATATATTCTTAGTAATTTTTCCAGAACCAGATTCAAACTCACTTGATATGCTAATTTAAATCTTACAATTAAATTCCATCAATCTTCTTTTTTTGTTTCAATTTCATTTTTTTCTATATTTTCCAGGTTTATTTTCATCATTATTTTTATTTACTCAGGTTTATTCTTCCATAACCTTTTACCTTTTTTACCTAATGCAATTCATCTTGTTACATCATATAAGTTTCGTATAAAAAAATTAAAAAAAACTTACATATAAAACCAGTTTACCCATTCAGATTTTCAGTTCTTAATCTTTTGCTTTCTTCACATAACACTAAGTTAATGGCTTCTTTACATTATTCTTCTTTTATCTTTAGGTCAATTTCTAAGATGACTTCAGCTTTTCTGATTTCATAACTAATTTCACAAAGCATGAGTAAAGCTGGTGGCACAGTTCTTCTCTATTAACATCTGATGAGAAATCATCCTTACCATTGCTTCTTTCACTGGCTCTTTAATAATCTTAAAATTATTTTCACTTCTTTATGAAGCTTTATATTTATCTACAGTAGGAGAATGTGATTATTTATCTTTATTGTCATTTTTATTTATTGCCTTTTCCAAAAGTATAACAACTATCAGCATTATTATCATCACTAACATTCAAGTTATAACTTTCTCTTAATGATGACATTTATTGCATCATCTATTTTTTACTGCTTTGAATATCAAATCTTTTATTTTCATTTTTAATAAAAATCTTCATATAGTAATTATTTTTCATCTTTTCTATCCCGTTTTAATGCAATTAAAAGTAAACATTTTATGATGTCTTTTTTTTTTTTTCAATTTAAAATAATCTGTTTCAGCAATTATATAGCCTTCAATCTAACTTATTCTGCATGTTTTAGGACTATAACTGCCAATAATATAAAAATAATAATAATACAACAGAAATTATTGAGCTTTTCTATGTAATTTTAATGTTCATTTCTTTTTCAAGGATTATAACTTTTGAAGCACCTAATATTTTTTTTTCCATTTTATTCAGATAGAAAAACTCAAAATTCTGTTAATCTTTCTCTATGTAGCTAATTCTTTTGTCCTCTAAGGTTTTAATTCCTAATTTAAACTCTTTAAAAATCTTTTTTTCATATCTTCTCCATTAATTTCCAGATTTCTCTTGACCGTTTCAAATGCCTAACATATACTTTTTATTTATAATTTGAACATTGACTACATTTGCAATGATAATATTCCACTGGTTATCTTTTCTATCCATTGTTTTAATATAGTTTATAGTAATATTATGATTGATTAATTTTGCTATGATAAGATTCATTCTTTGAATGAACTATTACTTTCTATTACACATTTTATTATAATTTCAACTGCTTATTCAAAACTTATGATTTTTTTTCTACTTTAAACTAACTACAAACAATTTTTCTGCATCTTTGTAATAATATTTTGATAGTCAAATGTTTGCCTTACACTATGGATATCCTGACCTTTCATTTTTATGTACTATCAGTACAAGGTCCTTCTTTGTCTTCAAACATTGGAATGAGTATCATTATATCATTACTTTATTTATGGATATACTTTTATCAATATTTTTTTTAAAAAATTTTCTACATTTTGGTTCCTTTTAATTTTTTTTGCTACTTATTTCTTTTATTTTACCTAATCTTCAGTTTACATCATATTTATAATGGCTTGTTTTGTTGATCACAATATGAATGCATAATAAAATATTAAAGCAAAATGATGACGTTTAAGCCATAGAATATATTGTAACAGTAGCCAGTTCAAACCCTGTTACAAGGAAATTAAATAGCACTTACCAACTACCCTTGATACATGTAATTATTTAAACTGTCTTCAATATGTTTAAATATAATGTATGAGGAGTGAGATACATGCATATGTAAGAAAAATCAATACTGAATTTTTTTTTTAAAAAAGAAAACAAAATGGAAAAAGAAAGGGATTAAAGAGGTATAATTATTTATTTCAAAATATTTTTTTAAAATACTGTTATTACAAATTTGAGAAATACAGTTATACGCAAATATTTATTTATTATCGATTGTTTCTAATATACATTTTTTTTTGATCGTATCTTACTTTAATGAGGGTAACGAAAAGAATTTGATGTATATGCCTCTAGGCAATTCTTGGTTATTTGATACAATACTTAACTACTTTAAATTCCGAGAAAATTCTAATGAATGTACGGTGGACAAAAATACCAAAAATGATAGAAAAGAAAAAAGGAAATGTTAAAAGCATTCCAGAGAAAGAGATCAAAATGCTGATAAACTCTTTTTTGGAAAAGGTAAAAGAAAAAAGAAATTAATTAATTGAATTGGAACAGCTGAGCAGGAGAGAACAGGGGACATTTTGGAAAGAGTGATATTACTTTATATATTTTTTTTGATATATTAATTCGGATGGCTATGCTTTCATGATTATAAAGGACATCAAAGTTTTTTGAATTAACTGATTTGCAGAAGAAATGTATTCTGAATCAATGTATAAAATGTCAACGTTCATAATAATGGGGTAACAGCAGATACGTAAAAGGCGTCACCATCCACTACAAGTATGGAGCTGATTCTACCTACCTCTTGCCAGCACAAGAACCTAAGAACCTCACCAAGGCGCTACACTAAATAATATAAAGGAAAAAGATTGAATCTAATATGATAAACAAGTTTCCATTGAAAGAAGACGTCGTTATTATTTTGCTTCGCGTCCATTAATACTACAAATGGACACTAATGCCGGACTTCACCAATAGCAGATATCTCTCGTAAATAAAATCAAACCTCGATTTCTTATGGATTGTGAACTGAGAACTACCTAAACGTACATAAGTGAATGTGTCATTATTAAAACCCCGGGATCCACAAGGTAATATGATTTCTCTTTATATTAATATAAACTTAGAATTGTCTATCGTTACCCTCTGAGTAATTATATATGGTTAAATTAGTAATTTTGAGTTGTAACATATAACTGTATCTATATTTTTTTTTTTCAATATATATGTATGTGTTATTTAATAAACATTTTTCTTTATTGTTATTGCTTTGTGGTATACTTTAATATGAGAATTATTTATATGTTTTTTTTTTTGTCTTATGAATATGTTTTAATAAATTAATAATAAAAGTTATATACTTACCTTATATCTGGAATTAGCTATTGATTTATCGTTTATGTTTGTCTATTGCTTTCCCTGCCAAAATACATCGCAAAACTAATTAAATATGCCTGATATGAATAGGCCGTATGTATTAAATAGATTTTTAAACTCAAACCTTAAGTTTAAGAAATAAATTTGAGCAATTAACTAAATTACTAAAGGAATAAAGGTTTAAAGACAGGGAATTCAATACAGCTAATCACAAGTTATACGCGAGCAGGTTTAAGAGATTTAGAAAGAGGGTAAGAGAGCATTAAAATACACATATTTCTTCGTATACCTCTGTTCGTCCGATAGGTTTTCCTCCCAATCCTGAGAACGAGCGAGCTTGGGTCGGGCACCTCATTAGAGAGTAGAAGTAGGATCATCAAGAGTTATAGGGAAGGTATAATTCTCACTGTACTAGTGAGTCTGGCGCTTGAGGTCATCTAGCCTCTGACGCTCATAAATATACTTTTTTTCATAGAAGTTTATTTATAGATCTTACTTAAGAGATAATGGCCACCTCAGAAACTTTTCACTGAAACTTTTGACTTAAATTTTTAGATAAGATCTACGCAAGATCTAGAAATTGCATTTATAAAATTTCTAAAAGATAATTGATTTGTATTCGAATTTCAATTCGGTAGACAGTGGTCAAATACTGTCTATAGGTGTTACGGCGACTAGACAGCCATATTATTACATCCATTACCCAGTGTGGTCCACTTATCTATTTTAAAGATCTACTTTTGCCAAGCATTATGAATGATATATGGGGTTGACTGTTAAAATATATATGTATAAATAATAAAATTACTTTCCCATATCAATTCACTGATATATACATGAGCAATTATGTGTGAGCATGAATTATACAATCATAAATGACTACATTCAGAACAAAAACCAATCCATTTTATATTTTAAATATAATAAATAATGTAAAAAAGGGGAAAAAAGATCATGAAATAAAATCATAAAAATATAATTATTTAAAAGCATGAGTAAAATTCTTCAATAGCTGCTCCAATATTTACATATATTCATTCTCATAACGTTAACAGAAATTTTACGAGCAACTTATTTAATATTGCAAACAAGAGAGTAAAATCTACAATGCTTTAGAATTATTGTAAAATATTATAATAATATAAATACAGATAAGTTCATCACAAATTTTAGACAAATGATCATTCAAATTTAAAAAATAATTTAATAATGAAATAAAATCTGTAGTTTTCACATGGGAGATTCCCTTTAGCAGAACTTAAAAATTCTAAATTCTTCTGAAATATTTTTCAATATGAGGATCCCGCAAAACAGATATTTCATGCTTTTCTAAAAATCATTAAATGAGAGATTTATTTATATAGTGCGATGTATATAAATTGTAATAAACTAAAGATCAGCATTTCAAGCTAATGTACATGCGCTTTTTTATGAATGTTAATAATAAATGAATACTTTCATTTCCAACACAAGATAAAGTCTTTGTGAAAGAATAGAATGAATCCACCTATTCTTTCAACCCAAATGCTTAAGTATGGGCAAATCTTAAGCACTGGAAATGAAAGCGTGAAGATAAACCAATCACTTTAAATTACTCTTTACCATGTCTGAATGAATGATGCATACGAAATTTTCTAGAATTTACGACACGTCATTCTTAAATGAAACTAAACATATGTAAATGAGATATTTATTTATATAGCGCAATGAATATAAATTGTAATAAACTAAAGATCAGCATCTCAAGCTAATGTACATACGCTTTTTTATGAATGTTAATAATAAATGAATACTTTCATTTCCAACACAAGATAAAGTCTTTGCAAAAGAATAGAATGAATCCACCTATTCTTTCAACCCAAATGCTTAAGTATGGGCAAATCTTAAGCACTGGAAATGAAAGTGTGAAGATAAACCAATCACTTTAAATTACTCTTTACCATGTCTGAATGAATGACGACTACGAAATTTTCTAGAATTTATGACACGTCATTCTTAAATGAAACTAAACATATGTAAATGAGATATTTATTTATATAGCGAGCGCGATGTATATAAATTGTAATAAACTAAAGATCAGCATTTCAAGCTAATGTACATGTGCTTTTTTATGAATGTTAATGTTAAATGAATACTTTCATTTCCAACCCAAGATAAAGTCTTTGCGAAAGAATAGAATGCTGATCTTTAGTTTATTACAATTTATATACATCGCGCTATATAAATATCTCGTTTACATATGTTTAGTTTACATTTAAGAATGACGTGTCATAAATTCTAGAAAATTTTGTAGGCATCATTCATTCAAACATGGTAAAGAGTAATTTAAAGTGATTGGTTTATCATCACGCTTTCATTTCCAGTGCTTAAGATTTGCCCATACTTAAGCATTTGGGTTGAAAGAATAGGTGGATTCATTCTATTCTTTCGCAAAGACTTTATCTTGTGTTGGAAATGAAAGTATTCATTTATTATTAACATTCATAAAAAAGCACATGTACATTAGCTTGAAATGCTGATCTTTAGTTTATTACAATTTATATACATCGCACTATATAAATAAATATCTCATTCACATATGTTTAGTTTCATTTAAGAATGACGTGTCGTAAATTCTAGAAAATTTCGTAGGCATCATTCATTCAGACATGGTAAAGAGTAATTTAAAGTGATTGGTTTATCTTTAAGCTTTCATTTCCAGTGTTTAAGATTTGCCCATACTTAAACATTTGGGTTAAAAGAATAGGTGGATTCATTCTATTCTTTCGCAAAGACTTTATCTTGTGTTGGAAATGAAAGTATTCATTTATTATTAACAATCATAAAAAAGCACGTGTACATTAGCTTGAAATGCTGATCTTCAGTTTATTAAAAATCATTAAGCAAAAAAATATCATAATACAATTTCAGCGCAGGTGATTGTTTCTTAGCATCAGATACATACTGATAACAGGGTGATTAGTTGACATTGCATTAATTTCCAGGATAATGAATGTGTTTGAAATAAACCCTATTTATTTAACTCTTTTTAAAAAAAGCATGGCATTTAAAAGCAATATAATTCTTTATTTTTCAGTAATTTGCCATCAAAAAGATACATAGTTAATTCTCTGATCAATAAACTTCTGTGATGTAAATTGGCTTCTTCTTAGATGAATTCAAAAGTTTCTGTACATAGTCTATAGGCCCAGAGACCCTATTAGCCAAATTAAAAATTCTCTTTCTTTGAAATTATTATAAATGACAATAAATCCATCTATTTCATCTCTCCTATTATAGAAGTCCAATCTACTATATATCAAATCATTCTTTTGATATTTTTCTTTTGCTATGTTCTATCTCATTTTAATAAAATTATTTGTTCTAATATTCTATCCACATATTCCTAGTCATGATTATAAAAATCTAAACAATATACAGATACAATAATTAGATTAACAACTCAACACTGGTTTATTGAGCACATGAAATGCTTTCAATCCAAAGCACAAGATAAAATCTTTTGAAAAGATAAAAACAGACCATCTTATGCTTTTTACCTATATTCATTTATATAGGCCAATCTAAAGCACTTTAGAATGAAACTGTGAAATCTTAAATTGATCACATTACTTCTTTTAAAGCTATATTTTAACTATTAACTTAGCGAAATTTTTCAATTTACCTACAGTCTGCCAATATTAGATTAAATAAAAAAATATATTTCTTAATGGTTAATATTACAATTAGATTAATAACTCAACATTGGTTTATTCAGTACGTGAAATACTCTCAATCCAAAGCACAAGATAAAGTCTTTTGAAAAGAATGGACTGTCATTCTTTTTACTTATATTCATTTATATAGGCCAATCTAAAGTGCTTTTGAATGAAAGTGCAAAGATTTTAAATTGAACACATTACTTCTTTTAAAGCTATATTTTAATTATCAGCATTAGTAAATTTTTTCAATTTACAGCTTGTCAATATTAGATGAAATAATGAAATATGTAAATATAAACTTTTCCTGGCATGACCTATATAAATGAATATACGTAAAAAGGACAAGATGATCCATTCTTATTTTTTCAAAAAACATTTCTTGTACTTTGGATTAAAATTATTTCATATGCTCAATAAACCAGCTTTGCATTGTTAATCTAATTATTATAATATTAACCACTAGGAAAAGTTTATATTTATCTACCTCTTTCACTCCTCTTAATTTTTTTATTTCTCCCGTTCTCCATACACTTTTTCCTGATCTACATTCTAAATTCTTTAACAAAAATAAAAATTGCTATTCTTCTCATCTTCATATAGAAAACATTTACAATCCAAATTCTTAAGAGTATTTTTACCTCCTTTCTCTGTTATCCAAAACTTCTATTCTATCTTTACATCAAAAATAAATTACCTTTAATATTCATATTTTATATATTTTTTATTCTTATATAAATCTATTTTTTCATTTAATATTACTTCTTTTTCTCTAACCAACTTATCTATTCTTGTTCTCTACCTTTATCTATTCTATATCTATAAAATGATAAATGAAGCATAATACCAAATGATGAAGTTCACTAAATATCCCAGATGTAATTATTGTTAAAAATTTGGCAGAAAAGAGCATCTGTAGTAAAAAATACCTAGTAATTCTGAAAAAGTATTAATAATCATTTATTTAACAAGAAACTTATTCTGGATCAATTAAATATAAGTTAATGAAAAAAAATTGCATTTTATGATATAACTATGGGTTTATTTAGTGCAGACAAATAATACTTTATTATGAACATTTCTGGCGACTTTTTTATAAGATTCTAATATAAATGATTTGATAATTAGGTTTGGGTAAAATAAAATTTTTGATCTTGCAGAAACACAGCATATGTAGTAAAAAACTATTAATAATTATTTATGCAACAGTAAATTTGCTCTTGCCCAATTAATAAAAAAATAAAAAGTAGTGTGTGCATGTAAAATATATGTTTACTAAGATCATAAAGTCAATTAATCAAGGCTTTGATAGGATTATAAATGTAGAAGATAACAATCAATCTTTAAGCTATCAACAATCTCAACCTGTAGTTAAGGCAACTTCCTTTAACAATAAAATATATGTTAAATATATAAAAAAAAGAATAAATAATACATTCTCTATATATTTATTTCATTTCTTACATATATACATTTTTTATTTAATTTTGCGTGTTTATAAAATGTTTCTATATCACCTGGTTAATTGTTTTTTCCACATAATTCAGAATTTATAGTTAGTAAGAATAAGAAAGCCTCAGAACTAGATTATTAATTCTAGATGATCTTTATCTGCCAGCATTTAGAAAGTTGTACAGCAACTTTGGTTAGTTTTAATAAATTATATTTTTTCTATCAATACAAAAACATAATAGGTAATTCAAATTATTCTAAGATTATAGATGAATACCATATCATTGTGAAAGCTAAACAAAAATTTTCGCATTTAAATAAAAAGTTTTCAAATAGATTATATGTCTACAAAACACAGTTAGACCTTTAAATTACCAGTTACTAAAAAAAAAGATATTGGATGTCTCATCGTTATTGATATTGTAACAGTCAGAAAACGTGTGACTCGTAAACATAGTGCAGAATTCGACCACCATACAGAACAGCAGCACCATCGAGTAGCGAAGCCACCCGTGGTACGGAGTTCGAACATAGTTTATCGGTTCCACAATACCATCCACGAAACAACGCATCTGATGCGACATTAGTAAATATTTCCTTAGGCATGGTGGTCAGGGATATGCAAGAGATTCATGATTTTATTCTAGAGTTAGCCAATAATCAAACTAATATTAATTAAACATTCATATTTACATAATCGAGGAAATATTATATAGAATGGGTATCGAATAAATGAAACGTAACTGCAGATGTATAGTTTAAAATTATTTATTCACACATTTTAATAAAACATTTACTAATAATATTTTATGGACTAACAGCTTCAGTAGCGGGATTTGCAACATGATTATATTTTAAAGAATACATTATTTATTTGTTTACAAAAGGAATTCATTTATTTGAGGGCGTAATCTAGCTACCTAAAATTCTCGAGTAAGTATTTCTAATGCATGCCTTGGGGAATTTATACCTTTGCAATGCAAGAGTCTAAAATAAGATGTAAGAGTAGCGGCGGTATTTATTTAATTAAAATATTTATTTTATGACTAAGGGCAAACATTTATTTGAGAGTGAATTACGAAGATAATGCAGAGGCGGAGTGATATATAGAATAATAAAACTAAGTAAAGGAACACGTGGTACGCTTTAGAAAGGCGATATGGAATGGTAGTATATCGAAACTGCAATGCCGCGAATGGGTTTATAAGAATGTCGGGCTGGTCTCTGCCTCGGCCCGACGAAGTAAGGTGTCACATAAGCATAACCAGGGACAAGCGGTCCATGTCGCAGTTTTGCTGGCTGGCTGCATGAAGTTGTCAAGTCCTACGGGAGCACCCATTATGCCCGCTTGTGTAGGACGATTGGGGTTAATTTCAACCCTGAAGAATCCGGAAATTTCACGGCAGAATGGGTCATAGCGTCTCTAAAACGTAACACATGTATACTGTACAAACGATTATGATAAGATTTAAATAGATTTCTGACTTGGCCCTACATTATCAACATTTACTAAAGAATGTTGGTGACTCTCAAAGAAATGTAATTTGATGAAATTATTCATTAAGATTTAATATACACAAAACATATCTAAACTGGGAATGATTGCAATGAATATGCCAGTCATTTGCGAAGTTGTAGACCCCTGCATTACAATAAATGAAGCATTGAATGCGTGTCGGTTTATATGAAAATTAAATTATTTATGAAAGTAATGTTAATGAAATCTGACACGCACTCACTGTTTTAAGCGATCATAGATTTAAACTTTGAAAATTGAGATAATATGAGCATGCAATAATTAAATAATAACTATAGATAGAAATGTAGATTATAGAAATACGCACCCAAGAAAGATAGAGTGAGGTAAGCTAGATTATTAGATACATTTACACATTATATTAATTATTCAATTTAGTTATACAAATGGTAGTTTTTACATTTTACAATTTAGATAAGTAATATGAAGAAGAGCTATAGCATGTTATTAGAGTACTCTAGAGTTTGAACACAGACCGGTACCTGTTTTATAAGAAGTTTTCTGATTCCATTAGTTTAGCAGCAAAAGGTTCACGAGTGGCAATTCTTTCTTGTATTTAGATATCAGGCAGCAGATCTTCATGGTGAATTTGACGGGCAATGGAAAGATCGGCATCCGATAGGCCATCTCCCGATGGAGAATAATCTAGGTGCTTTACTCGGTCATACCTTGGCAGGAACAAATTATTTTTATATTTTTGGAGACTCTCAGTGATCGAGAGCAAAGCTAAAGTTTAAGTGAATGTCTCCAGCAAGTCTAAGATGGCCTCTTTTCTATCTTGATCTTTCACATTTTTGTTAAGATATTTTTAGGTTCTACTTAATCTGCCCTGAGGATAATCAATGCATTTTGTTGGTTTTAATTATAGAAAGCTGCCGTTCTATTGTTTACATTTTACACTTACTAATTACATTTTGGGGAATTTTCTTTAATTAATCTATTATCTATCACTGACCGATGCTTTTAAATTTCAAAGACAAAAAGGGAACAAGATTATTTTAACTTTTAATTAAATATTACATCAGATTTTTTTAGAATTATTATTAAACGAAATTTAAACAAAGCAATAAATACGAACTTTATAATCCAACATAAATGATTAAAATTATACAAAATTATATAACTAAAAGAAATCTAAATTATATTATTTTATCCCTATTTATTGCGTTTAATTTGAGATCGAAATGTGTGTGTGTTTATGCTGAATTCTACATATATTTATACATTTTTAATATTGTTACACACACAATTCGATATCAAAAAGTTTAAAGTTGGGCGGGATAGACCGGTCAGTGTGAGACGACAGAAAAAGGTGAAACTTAAGATTCAAATACGAATCTTACTGTTTCAATATATTGGAAAGTTCAATATTGAATTTAAATTCATTTATTAAGTAGACTTTAATGAGAATAGTACAGTGTAAAATAATAATTAAAAAATTTTTAAATATTCAAGGTGAACTATTTTCTGAGGACAATAAATATTTTTATAAAGATAGTAATATGTTAACTTTAAAATTACTGTACTTAATCTTTCTTACAATACTGCATTATAGTATAATCCTTAAGATGTTCAGCCTGAAAACAGCAACTACACAAGTAGATTAAAGGTAAGTTATGATGCAAATTAGAAAATAATTAAAAAAAACATAAAAATTTGAATTTTTATACACATAATAAATAATCTGGAGCATATAAAATTAAGCCAATTTTGGCAATTGATAATTATATAGAAAAAAAAGATGCAAAGTTAAGCCCTAAATATACTGATTTCTGAGAATGTGTGTATGGTAATGTGCATTTAATATTATTAAATATAAAATATTTATATAAGTTATAACTTACATTAAATTACTAAAGTCTAAAGATCATGAAAATTTGTGGGCTTCCTTTACAATTTTGTATGATTTTAAAGGTGCCAAATTATTGATATATTCATTCCTATATCAATTTTTGTTCATTAACTTCTTTTTTTTTAGTAGTCGAAAAACTCACATATGTTATCAAAATAATTCATAATAACTGAATTCTGATGCATTATTTAATTTTTTTCATACATATAAATACATATATACATTCTAATAATTTTAGTAAGTCCACAAATAAATTCGAGATTTAGTTGTTCCAAAAATAAGTATATATTATAATAGTAACTTACAGTTATTATTATTGGTCTAACATGTTTTATCTCTTAGGAAATTATTTATAAATATAATTTTTTATTTGACTATTTTATTATGTATACATATATATATATATATATTATTTATATATACATTTGAGTTTTAAATAATACATATCTTAAGCTTTTGAGTAAAATGCCAGATTTGAAGTTAAGAATAAATACTTATATATTTTTTTATTTTATTATTAAATCTTAATGTCAACGGAACAATTGATAGTTGAGTTAAGCATGAACTTGTAATAACACACGAGCAGATTGATTCGTTCTCTTGTTATTAAGGAGAAGAAAAAAAAATCATTTCTCTTTAAATAACTTTTTCTTTTATCAATACTACTGTTCAACGATTGGAATTTAAATATTAACTTTTCCAAATTAAGATAATCTGTGGATTAAAAGTCTGCAAGGAAAATATTTTAATTTTCTATTAAATCTTAAAGGAATAGCAATATAAAAGAAAAGAACGTCTGTTTACGTTTTTTGGAAACTACGTTGTTTTAACACTTCCGTTATTCTTCGGATATATATAAATTTAAGATAATTATATATATATATAGGATAAAACAATGTGTTTTGAGTAAAGCAGCTTTGTATCGTAACGGTTTCGAAACCAACCTTGCATGCTATTTTAAAATATTTTGAAATATTGGATATATAGAACGTCTAATGATAATAGAAAAATGAAGATTAAGAACATCTACATTCGAAGAATATTTATTTTATTTCACATTAATCAAATCATTGGATATTATTAACAGTTTATCGTTTAAGGATAAATAAAATCATCATTATACCAATGGATTAATAATATACTTCGTAAAAGATCTTCATTAGGATGATGAACTATAGACTTCAATATCTACTCTCAACTCTATTATAAATAAGTTTTCTTTATTATTTATTTATATATATTATAATAATGCTTATATTATTTTAATATGTTTATTATTATTATTATCTTTATTTCAAATTTGGCATCGCATCATTATATCTCAATAGGAAAATTATATTTATTATTAAATATAATTAATTGAAAGCTTGACATAATTCATCAAATTAGATGAGAGATATAAAGAATAGTTATTATTTGACAGATATCTTAAACAGGATTATATTGAGCTGATATTTTAAGTCAGCTCATATATATATAAGCTCACATATTTATAATTTCGTCATAGATATTTTCTGAAGTTAAATAGTTGTAAAATAAAAATTAACAAATGATTTTAATTTAATGGGAAGGGTAAAATCTTAAACTTTTATTTTTGCTATAGATTTGAGCAAAAATTTTTAAAAAAAAAAAAGAAAAAAGATAAAATATAATTTATTGTCAAAAATGTTAAAAGTGTTTAATTAAAAGGGAGAAAACTCGAGAGATAAAAGGGTGGGGGAAAGAAAACAAAATTAGATTGTTGGTAGTAATTAGACTCTATTGTTGAAACTTTCACAAACTAAAAGTATTTGGTTAATAATTGCTGTTACGCTAATTAAAAAGAAAAAAAAAGGAGATAAGAGAAAGAGAGATAAAATCGCTTTTAGAGTAGGTCAGTTGACTTGAGAGACCAGCAAGGACAATAAAAAAAAAAAAGAGAGAGAAGCTGTGCTCCGAATAAAAAATTATTATAGAAATTTATTTTGCGGACTCTTTTCAAATGCATAGCGGCTAAAGCTATCAAAACCTTCCCCTTTGGGGAATTGGCCGCCACTCCATCTGAATGAAGCTACCGAAAGAGTCAAGGAATGGAAAGAAATGTATATTGCTAGCCGGACAACCAAAGGAACACCCATGGACACACCAGAATTCTCATATACAAGGACAAAGGCACGACAAATGGAATGTGAATCTATGAAAGTCAGGCCACTTCGCTCTGATCGATCAGGGTAATTATAAGCTTTTCAATTAATGGGAACTTTAGTTAAAGCGTAATAGAATTTTATTTTTGATTTATCTTTCGTTTGTTATATTTGTTACGAATGTTTCAACAATAGAGGTGGGGAAATAAATTTATTTAATATTGTAAACTATTTATGTTAATTCTCGTTAAATATTTTTATGCAATATTGGTATGACTGTGTATTAAATTATTTAATATCTGTTCCATCTAGAGGGTAACAACAGGGTGGGGTATAAAAGTGCGCTGCCAAGCAACAGAGAACCTTAGGCCGTTACTTGCTTGTTAGCAGAAAATAAGGGAAGTGTTGAAAGTATAAGAAAACGAAAGACACTTATACGTTCATTTTAAGTTTTTGCAAGTTATTTATTTACCAAATAAAGTGGGTTTAAAAATAAACTTCAGGAAAGATTATATACTATAAGTCGCCTTTGTATACACGCCTGCTAGAATCCGCAGTGTTAGAGTCGGCGCGAGTAAACCCATGGTAGATATTTGGGAAGAATACTTAGAAAGTTAACAGTTGGAAAATCAGAAATTGTAAGTCAGTTCTCTCTGGATCGGGCAGAAATATAATGTTATTAATAAT
Organism: Epiperipatus broadwayi; assembly: GCA_028023455.1. Classification (NCBI taxonomy): domain Eukaryota; kingdom Metazoa; phylum Onychophora; class Udeonychophora; order Euonychophora; family Peripatidae; genus Epiperipatus; species Epiperipatus broadwayi. Next base: position 969,099 of record JAQFVV010012487.1, on the reverse strand, counting down.
AATAATAATAAAGGAAAGTTTTTTTTTTTTGTATCCAACGTATATTTGAATTCTTTAATTATTTATAATAATTAGTTAGTGTCCTTAAGTGAAAACCCCTGTCAGATTATAAACAAAATTTGTAATCGGTGAATCGCCGTTCGAAAATAAATAAGACCAGGTTTACGTAAAGCTTCGTGGCCAGGTTCCAAGAGAGAAATCCTTGGTGGCGCCCTCGGCGGCGATTCTAATAATTAAGATTCAGTTATTAGGGGAAGGAAAAGAATTGTAGTGTCACAGAGGAGGTAAGAGGAGGAAAGTTAGAAAATGGCGCTTCCAACGTGTCGGGCTCGTTAACAAGAGAAACGTCCAGAGATCAGAGTTTAAAAAAAAAAAAAAATTTAGTAAGGGTGGTGGATTTCAGATGGTGGTGGTATGTCAGTATTCTCGTAGGGAGGGTTATGAGTTCGAATATAAAATTAAAGAAAACAAAAGAATAAAATATGATTGAGGATGAAAGTAGCATGGAAAGCCCGGTGGTAACATTTAAAAACCCCGAGCGGTGTCAGTTACAAGAAATATTGAGAGCTATCACTGAGCTCAAAGAAATTGTAATGGAAGACCGTAAAGAAATAAAAGAAATGAAAGGCATGATACAAGAATTGAGGAAAGATGTGAATGAATTAAAAGAGAGGGAAAAGAATAGGAACAATGAAAAAAAAAGGAAGTCATAGACCCAGCGGACCATAAAGTCAGTAAAGAGGAAGAAAAGACAGAAAACGAAGAGACAGAGCAGTTTACAGGGGAAACTAAAGAAATCCCGAACAAGAAGGCTATACAAATAAACCGAGAGAAAGAGGTAATGGAAAGAAAGCTCAACGAATCTGGAGAAGAAGAGTTCGATAGGGTCACGTTGGCGAAATTTATACACATAAAAACATTTAAAGGGGAAAGGGAGGAAAGCCCTTTTGACTACTTGGACAGTCTAGGTGATTTTTTCTACGTCCATAAGTCGAAAGAAAAAGAGAAGATCATAATAGCAATGAGCCATTTGAGTGGTTCCACTAGGGAATGGTGGAAGGCGGTAAATTACAAACCCCCTACATTCCAAGAATATCGAACTATGATTTTGCGAGGGTTTTGGAGCGTGGAGAAACAAGAAACCATATGCATGAAGATATCGCAAGAAAAGTATAAAGCGGACAAAGACAGTACGTACAGTCAGTTTTTCCAACGTCAAGCGGCAAAATTGAGAGCCTTGGAGGCATATCCGATGGATCAATTCCAGATAGTGCGAACTATCAGATTTAACCTTCCATCAGGTGTGCAACGTAAGTTGGCCGAAAACCGTCGGCTATCCATTGAGGAAGCATTAGAAATATTACAAGATATAGAATGGGAGGACCAGGGGGTAGGTGGAGAAAGTAAAGTTAGATGGGAGAACTGTAACGAACCCGCGAGTACGAGTAACTATAACCCCAAGAAAAGTTGGGACAAGTCACCTCGGGGCAATTAAAGTTTTTTTTTATTGTTTTTTTTATATGACAAATGGGGCAATGAGCTGATATTTTAAGTCAGCTCATATATATATAAGCTCACATATTTATAATTTCGTCATAGATATTTTCCGAAGTTAAATAGTTGTAAAATAAAATTTAACAAATGATTTTAATTTAATGGGAAGGGTAAAATCTTAAACTTTTATTTTTGCTATAGATTTGAGCAAAAATTTTTTAAAAAAAAAAAAAAAAGATAAAATATAATTTATTGTCAAAAATGTTAAAAGTGTTTAATTAAAAGGGAGAAAACTCGAGAGATAAAAGGGTGGGGGAAAGAAAACAAAATTAGATTGTTGGTAGTAATTAGACTCTATTGTTGAAACTTTCACAAACTAAAAGTATTTGGTTAATAATTGCTGTTACGCTAATTAAAAAGAAAAAAAAAAGAGATAAGAGAAAGAGAGATAAAATCGCTTTTAGAGTAGGTCAGTTGACTTGAGAGACCAGCAAGGACAATAAAAAAAAAAAAAAGAGAGAGAGAAGCTGTGCTCCGAATCAAAAATTATTATAGAAATTTATTTTGCGGACTCTTTTCAAATGCATAGCGGCTAAAGCTATCAAAACCTTCCCCTTTGGGGAATTGGCCGCCACTCCATCTGAATGAAGCTACCGAAAGAGTCAAGGAATGGAAAGAAATGTATATTGCTAGCCGGACAACCAAAGGAACACCCATGGACACACCAGAATTCTCATATACAAGGACAAAGGCACGACAAATGGAATGTGAATCTATGAAAGTCAGGCCACTTCGCTCTGATCGATCAGGGTAATTATAAACTTTTCAATTAATGGGAACTTTAGTTAAAGCGTAATAGAACTTTATTTTTGATTTATCTTTCGTTTGTTATATTTGTTACGAATGTTTCAACAATAGAGGTGGGGAAATAAATTTATTTAATATTGTAAACTATTTATGTTAATTCTCGTTAAATATTTTTATGCAATATTGGTATGACTGTATATTAAATTATTTAATATCTGTTCGATCTAGAGGGTAACAACAGGGTGGGGTATAAAAGTGCGCTGCCAAGCAACAGAGAACCTTAGGGCGTTACTTGCTTGTTAGCAGAAAATAAGGGAAGTGTTGAAAGTATAAGAAAACGAAAGACACTTATACGTTCATTTTAAGTTTTTGCAAGTTATTTATTTACCAAATAAAGTGGGGTTTAAAAATAAACTTCAGGAAAGATTATATACTATAAGTCGCCTTTGTATACACGCCTGCTAGAATCCGCAGTGTTAGTGTCGGCGCGAGTAAACCCATGGTAGATATTTGGGAAGAATACTTAGAAAGTTAACAGTTGGAAAATCAGAAATTGTAAGTCAGTTCTCTCTGGATCGGGCAGAAATATAATGTTATTAATAATAATAATAATAAAGGAAAGTTTTTTTTTTGTATCCAACGTATATTTGAATTCTTTAATTATTTATAATAATTAGTTAGTGTCCTTAAGTGAAAACCCCTGTCAGATTATAAACAAAATTTGTAATCGGTGAATCGCCGTTCGAAAATAAATAAGACCAGGTTTACGTAAAGCTTCGTGGCCAGGTTCCAAGAGAGAAATCCTTGGTGGCGCCCTCGGCAGCGATTCTAATAATTAAGATTCAGTTATTAGGGGAAGGAAAAGAATTGTAGTGTCACAA